>JBAPLH010000221.1:782500-1327500 GCA_037897445.1 Ceriops zippeliana
ATGAGTAAAGAGTTTCCCATACTTCCCTTCAAGTTCAACTATTCTCCCCGCACCTTACTTCATCTTAAGTACAACATTTTGAAGTTCGGACGTTGAACATTTTACCATTGGTGGCTTTGGTGCTAACATAAGTAGTTAGACTTTCTCACATGACCCCAAAAAAAAAAAAAAAAAAAAAACCACTATTGAACTTTAGTTCAAAATAGACAAACTCAATTTGGGGGTGACTTTTTAACTTATAGGTCATTTCTTCTTTTCATGTCTTTTAGATATGAGAATTCTTTCGGCATAGTTTACTTAATCTTAAATAAAACACATTGGACCCCGTAAAATTGTACGTAACCATCCATCTGAGGATGATATGGAGTAAAAATGCATAAAATTTGACCACATTGGATCGCTTAGTACATTGGGCAACGGGGATGGATGATCTTATGTTTGAGACTTCAAGCGGAGAAAAGGAACTCTGTGCACAAATTTTCCTTTAAAGTTTTGTGTTTTGACACGGATTCCTAGTGGAGTACGTAATGCCACGACATTTGGGACTTGTATTTCCAGCAATATCAGCAAGAAGCTGCAAAACTGCGCGTGCAAATTGCCAACTTGCAGAACCAGAACAAGTAAGCGTACATTTTCTTACATTTGATCACTTATCGAGTTGTTCTTTTGGAACCTTTAGGTGAGAACAGTCATTTTCAGGAACTATATGGGCGAGTCACTAGATTCCTTGACTTCCAAAGACCTTAAGAACTTGGAAAATAAATTAGAGAAAGGGATCAGCAGAATCCGGTCCAAAAAGGTAACCGCATGAGAATCGATAACGATCAACCAAATTCTTTTGTTTATTTATCTTCCTTAATTTCTATTACATTTCCACTAACCAGTTATTTTGAAATCTTTTCCAGAATGAGCTGCTGTTTGCAGAAATTGAATATATGCAGAAAAGGGTAACACTCTAACACTCCATCCGGCTCAAGGTCCCCCACTTTTCAATTTAACATATGTTCTGACAGTAAGAGTTATCAATTATGCAATCTATGTTTCTGTGATACAATGGCACCAAATAATATCCTATCCTAGTGAAGCTACAAGTGTGATGACGAAGCCAATGTTCTACGTTAAAAAAAAAAAAAAAAAAGCAAAAGAGCAAGCAATGTATAAATGAAGAGAGACTCATAATCTAATGTCATATGGTTTTGAATATGACGGGAAGTCAAAGCCCAGGAAAGTGTTGCTTGCTCCAACATGTTATCGATGTTCTCCAAGTTTGCGCGTTCCTCATTTTGCTTTATTTTTGGTGATTCGGTGTCGCCTTCGAATTGTTGTATTTAGTTTACTTACCTAATCTTACCTTAGTTTGATTATTTTTTAAGCCAATATGCATAATTGCACATTGCAGGAAATTGACTTGCACAACAACAACCAGCTTCTCCGAGCTAAGGTCTGCTTCTCTGTAACGACCCTTCGTCCCCCATTCCCAAGGACACTCTGATTATTTGCCTTTGTGTGTTGATTATTGAGTAATACGACCTGTGTTCGTATGGATGTTGCAGATTGCTGAGACTGAGAAAACGCAGCAGAACATCAACTTGATGCCATGTGGGGATAACTATCATATGATTCAGTCCCAGACATTTGACTCTAGAAACTATTTTCAAGTCAATGCATTGCAACCCACCAATCATTACCAGCATCAAGACCAGATGGCCCTTCAATTAGTGTATGTGTCTTCTTTCGTCTTGACCATCAACTATTTCCAGAAGGATGCAAATTGGTAGTAAAATTGAATTGTTTTTTGTTTTTTTCTTCCATGTGTACTGTGATCCAATTGTTTATATAAAAATAAGCTCATAATTCATTCATGCTCCCTGTGCAGTTAATTTGATTCAAGGGCAGCTATGGTTCTTGTCCTTCTATCTTTTTTGTGCAAAAAGCATCTGGAATTCGACCAACGGGAGCTAAATATTTGAATGCTGGTAGGACTCAAGAACTCTAAGCAAGCCGAAGTCAGGTCCGATGTTTGCTCCAAATGGCGGGTGTATACTGATATCCTCCATCCACTAGCTCTGTATTAATTTGCAACTTCAAAGACTTAGCGGTGTGCTTGTGTAAAAAGAATTTTCAATTCTGTGTGTTGAGGACATGCACTAAGATTCTGTGACCGTATGCCACTAATTTACTTGTTATCCTTATGGGCATTTTTGTTCTCCTTGCCCTAAATCTGCTTTCATGTGTGGTGGAGCTTTATTTTAAGCATCACTAAGTACTTCTTGGCACTAGGGGTGGCCTCGGTCCGGTTCCAATTTGATTCCTGTCCGATTCCAATTCGAATCAGATGTCTGAAGGTATTGGCACAAACCTTTCTGCAGTAAATGTCTTTGATGCCTAATCCCAAGATGTCTCGCAAAATCCTAGAAGGTTTCCCTTGAAGCATATCGTCTGGCTTCCAATTTTTTTGGATTTGTGCTGTATTTGCAGCACAGAAACTTCCTCCAAACTGCAGGTTTGTTAGTCCCAAATATCCAAATCCATTTGCAGAGGAGCGTTTGGTTTTTATGCAACATGGAACCCACCCCCGATCCTGTACGTCTTTAGGCCTGACAATTAAATCTCATCTGACATTTCCCATCTTTTTACCGATGTTACCAAACCAAAAGAATTTGCTCTGGAGGTTGACAAGAATTTGATTAGAGCAAGCCTACCACCCAATGACAACAACCGTTCCTTCCAAGCTACAAGTCTTCTTTCATGTTGCTTATCGCCGGTTCCCAAGAAAATTTACGCCGAGGATTGGCACCAAGAGGAAATTCCAAGCTAAGTAAATTAAAATGATCAGCTATCTTCTCTGAAACACAGCACCATGACGGTCACCATCCAAAAGCATCTTGAGGCCCAAAGGAGGCCGCTTCAGCAAGATCTCACCAGATATACATGAAGTGCCCCACTTTGCCAAGAAATCAGCACAAGATTCACCTCCCCACAGCACATGCTTCCTTAATGCTTTTTAGAAAGGAGGTGCTTGTTTCTCGCCCAATCTGCTAGGTGGCCTGCATTCTAGCAAAGACTGGGGTGTGGCTGCAAGCACTAGCAAGAGTGATTGTCCATTGATGTGCAGCAAAGGCTACATTTATCATTGAGTAACCCAGCAAATGGATGAGACAAGCTCTTCCGGCCGGAGATCAAGTGCAGCGCTTCAAGTGAATTAGTCTCAAGAATAATACTCCAATGTCTTCTTAGTTCATAGCTGAGCTCAAGTGTATGCCCAATGCCCATTATTTCTGCCTCCAAATTCGTGCTGCAACCAACTAAATCCGTGAAACCCCCTTCCCAAACTCCAAAGAATCACGCAAAAGGCCACCAAAGCAGCTTTTCTTAGGTGTTTCCCTTAGCACTTCCATCCGTACTGAAGGGCGTGGTTCCCTGTTACGATGTTGAGTCCTCTTTCCTTGATTGTTTCTCTAATTTTATTTCCTTAATTATTGTTTTTTAATGATTGTTAACATTGTTAAATGTAGCGTGACAATAATTGATTGGAACTATTAAGTTTGATAGTATTTTCTATTAAGGCTAATACATATGATTGTATTTGCTATGTGTCTATGTTTGTATATCAATGTCCTTTCTATAGATGTAACATAAGAAATATGGAAAACCCAATTATAGCCTCTCTCTCCCTTTGACTCTTTCTTCCTTTACTTTTGTGATATTTTTAATTCTCCCTAAATTTCTTTCTCTTTAATCTCCTACCATACTGAGATTTGACAAATTCTAACATTTTTGTATCATCACAATACGATCAGGTGGCTATCTAGCTAGCGCAATTTGGTAAGAAAGGCGAAGACTATGATAATGACTAGAGCTACTTCTTTAATGGCATTTGAAGACGTTTTCGAAGGATTAACCAGTAGATGGCTATGACGCAAACTTAATTAAAGGAGTAAGAAAACTGCACAATTAAACTACAAACAGTTTAGAAGATGAGATTCTCTTAACAAGATACTCAAATTCTTTTAGTTAATGAAGTTCTTGATTGTTAAATTTGAAAATAATGCTGCTAACGAAATAGTAGAACTAGATAAGGTTGGACATGCATTAGAGTCCCGAGTCATTAGAGATTTTGTAGGAAGCTTGTCAATTCTTAAGAAATATATCCAAGGAAGGAACAATGGTGAGAATGAGAAATAAAGTGTGGAGGATATTGGATTTGGTTGGAGATTTAGGGTTACCTTCCCTTATTTTGAAAAAGCAAAACCTTAGGGGATAAAAAATTAAATGTAATAGTTTCTTTAGGTTGAATATGTTGGACTTTTCTAGAATTTCTCATTATGAAATTTTTATTTCTATAATACAAAATCTTTTTTTTATGTGAATACTAGTATATAAAACGTAATGAAATCAACATACCATTGTCTGATGTCCTATAGTGAAGATGAGAATCTTCTTCCGATTTGCCTCTTGAACACTTTTCTCTTACCTTAAATAGAAAGATAATACTCTTTTTGTAACCATTACCTTAAATAGGAAGATACTCCTCTGTAACGGTTATCTTTAAATAGAAAAAAGAATCCTATAACCATTACACCTCTTCCTTATAACCATCATCTTTAATAGGGAGAGTGAAGGGATTTTAAATTTGATGACCCAAATTACCATTATACCTAACCGACCATTATATTAGGCCTTTTATTTTGGGTCATACTTTAAATAACAAGGGTCACTCATGTTAATTAATTTAACAAAATAATGTCAATAAAGAGGCATATGTGGAAATATTAGCAATATGCTTTGAAGAAACACCTAAAGACTAGTTTTAGTACTAGTTGTTGGACAAGAGCACCATTACATGGGATAACTAATTTATGCATCAAATTTAGTGGAGACAAGTTGATGAGTGCTGTTAAGAAATTTAATGAGTTGGTGCAACTTAGATCAATATTAGAGTATTAAGAGACTTTTAAGGACTTAAAAGACTTTGATGAAGCACTTTAGTCCTGGTTTGTATAAAGAATACTTTATCATAAATCCTTAGTTTATCTATACCATCTAGCAACGCTTCAACGAGTGGTAGTATATGCATTTAATAAGTAGCATAAGCCAACAAATGTTAGAACTTGGTTTGTTGGTTCCTTTGCTTTTAGGGACCAATTCTTACACAATGATACAAGTAAAAGTTAATGTTTACCCTAAAATAGAGACCATGTTAAAGCTTGCAATTATGCACCTTGTGGCTATTGAGTAGAAACCTATTATTGATTTGACTAGAACACCTAATCCTTATTAGAAATGTGGAGAGAGGTATTTCTTTGGACATTAATGTGCTAAGACATAAGCCTTAAATGTGCTAGAAAGTGAAGTTGAACAATCCATAAATGAGCCAAAAAAAAAAAGGATTTAGGAACTTAAAAGAAGTATAAGAAATCTATGGTAAACCTTTAATTGCACTATTTGTAGATACAATTACTAGTGATGTTGGGAAAACACATTATAATTGCAAGGTCAAGTGGGGAAAAGAGCTTGATTATTCCTATAAAAGGTTTTGCTTTGAATACAATACAAGAAATATATTGTGAGATGGTAGTGACTTAGCCATTATTGGTAAGAGTGGTTGTAAGGGACCAATGTTGCCAATTTTAATGGACAATGCATGGTCATACTTTTAAAGCTAATTTGAGGTTGATACCAATTGGAATATATGACATAATGTTGGTGAGGTATTGGATTAAAAGGCTTGGTCTTATGACTTTGGACTTTCTAAACTAAAATTAACATTTATTAAAGATGATAGACCTACTGACCTATATGAAATTACTTAAGCTACATCTCTTCAATTGATAAAAAGAAGGCTAGGAGTGTACAGACTCACTTATTAGCTCTAATGACTATAGTGAAGCATAAGCATTATTAAAAATTTTGCAAGCAATCTTGGATCAATATCAAGATGTGTTTGTTGAACCTAAAGGGTTACCTCTAGTTAGACTACATGATTGAAACTAGAAATTCAACCAATTAAAATGAGGCTTTATAGGCACTAAAAAATTGAAAGTAAAAGACTAGTTAAAGAGATGTTGGAATCTTTTATGATACAACATAGTACTAGTCCATTTACATCACTTACCCTACTAATTAAAATGAAAGATGATATTTAGAGGTTTTGTATTAACTATAAGTAGTTAAATTTATTAATTGTCAAGAACAAATTTTATATACCAATTATAAATGACATCTTGAATGGACTTCATAGTGATACCAACTTTTTTAAGATAGATTTGAAATTTGGCTACCATTAGATTAGGATGAAAGAAAAGAAATCTTTAAAATTGCTTTTAAAACTCACCATGACCATTTTGAGTTCAAGTTTATGTCTTTTGAACTAATTAATGTTATTGCCACTTTCTAAACATTTATAAACCATATATTTAAGGAGCATCTTAAGTTTATCTTAGTGTTAATTGATAACATTATGATTTATAATCCATCTCTTAAAACTTATGCTTAGCATTTAGCTTAAGTCTTAGAGATTCTTAGGCAACTTGAGTCATTTACTAAGTGATCTAAGTGTTCTATTAGGTATGATAAAATAAAGTATTTAGAGTACATAATCTTAAAAAATGGTGTTTCCATTAATCTTGGTAAGATAAAAGTAATGTTAAACTAGTCAACTCTTACTTCTTTTAAGTCCTTAAAGGATCTTTAAGTTTGATTAGGTACTACAAAAACTCCATTAAAGGGTATGGTCAATTAAGTAAGCTCTTGAATAAGTTGCTCAAAAAGGACAACTTCTATTAAAATTCTAATGCCAATACTACTTTTAAAAGGTTAAAAAGGGTTATGATTATAGTACCGGTAGAAGTCTTACCTAATCTCTGTAAACTTTTTATCCTAGAGATAAATGTTGGTAAGTAAGGTATTGGGGTAGTTCTTATGTAAGAGGGGAGACACCTTACTTATCTCATTAAGCAATTAAGTTTAAGACACTAAATATTAATTATTTATGAAAAGGAGTTGCTAGTTATATTAATGTTAATTAATAAATGAAGCATTATTTAGAGGACCATTCCTTTATGATAAAAATTATCTATAAGAGTTTAAAGTATTTATTATATTAGTAATTATATACTTATATTTAGTTGAAAGGAATAACTAAATTACTAGGTTTCCATTACTTTATACATTATAAGAAGGGAATATGTATTATCTAAGATAGAGGAAAAATATGTGGATTCAATTCTTAATGGTGACACAAGAGCTTATTTTGCCATTATTACTATAGTAGAACGGTGGTACAAAGAAATGCTAGCTAATTATGACCAAGATAAAGAAGTTATGGATCTAATCATTGACCTAACTCTATTAAGATTATTTAAACTTTATTATTCTTTATAGAATGAGATCTTAATGTACAAAGGGAATATTTACTTAAGGCCCATTAGGAACTTAAGAGCTTAAATGTTATAAGAGTTCCATAACTCTATTATTAAAGTATAGGGTTAAAAGGAGTTATCATAAACTAAAATAATATTTCTTTTGGCCTAAATTTAAGTGGGCAATCAAGAAGCATATGTAATCTTATGATGCATGCTAGAAATGTAAAAGTGAAAATATCAAGTACCTAAGGCTCTTTTAACCCCATAAATTGTCATCCTAAGCTTAGACATATATGAGTTTAGACTTCATTAAAGGCTTGCTAAAATCAAAAGGGAAAGATATTATACTAGTGGTGATAGATAGGTTTAATAAATATGATCACTTTATAACTATGTCCCATCCTTTTACAACTGTCATGGTAACTAAAAACTTCAGGAAAAATATTTATAAATTTCATGGCATGCCAAAGACTTTAGTTTTTAATAGAATTAAAGTGTTTACTAGATTATTTTGATGGGAACTTTTCACATTGTTGGGCATTGAACTCCACTTTAGTTCAGCTTATCATCCATAAACTAATAAGTAGATTTAAAGACTCAATCATTATATGAAGACATATTTAAGGTGTATGACTTTTCAAAGGTCATAAAGTTGGATAAAGTGGTTGCACTTTGTTGAATATCGATATAATAATTGTGAACTACCACAATTGGCTAAAGTAACAACTTATTAGTCATAAGTGGCTTTAGTGGTGTTTTACCTTCTAAACAAACACATAATGGCTAATTTATTGAAAAATTGACTTAATAAAGCCAAAAATTATCTAAAGTATTATGTAGATAAAGGTAACTCTGATAAAAGCTTTAAGGTTAGGGAATGGATTTATTTAAAAATCCAACCCTAACAACAAACTTTAATTACTCTTTACAAGAACTTAAAGCTCACACATAAATTTTATTGGCCATGTTAAGATTTTGGCTAAGGTGGTCTTTCTTATGCATAAATAAGACTTGCTAATAAGGTCTCTCATTCATTTAATCTTCCATGACTCCATACTCAAGAAGGTAATAGGTTTTTATGGTTAAGTCATGTCCTAATTGCATTTGATTGATATTGATGGTCAACTTTTTGTGGAACTAATAGTTGTACTTGGTAGGTAAATTGTTCAATGACATAACCGAGTTATGACTTAACTACTCATTTAATGGTCTAATTTGTCTACTGAAGATGCAACTTAGGAAGATTATAGCTTTATTACTATTTAGTTTTTGGAATTCCAACCTTGAGTTAGGTTACCATTGTAATGGGCGATGTTATGATCTTGAGTCCTAATTCCTTAATTATTTTTCTAATTCTATTGTAATTATTAGTTTCAAAGGTTGTTAAAACTGTTCAATGATGCGTGACAGTAATTGATTAGGTCTAATAAGTTTATTAGTAGTTTGTTAGTGTCTTCGTTACTATTTTATGCTGAGTTTAATATATATCATTATATTTGCCATATGTCTATGAATAATACACTTCTTATAGACTTAACTAAGTAATATAGAAAACCTAATTATAGTCTTTCTTTCACTTCAACTCTTTCTTTCTTTACCTTTGCAATTATTTCAATTCTCCTTAAATTTTTTTTCTCAATCTCTTACTATTTTGAGATTGGACAAACCTTAATAATTTGGTATTCAAATAGTATGATTGTGTGGTTATTAGCATAATCTAGTGAGGAAAGAAAAGTTTATGATGATGATTAAAGCTACCTTTTTAATGGTGTTTAAAGATGTTTTTAAAGGATCGATATATAGATGGTTCTAATGCAAGCTTAACTAAAGAAGCAAGAAAACCACACAATGAAGCTATAAATAATTTAGGTGATTCTCTTAACAAGACACTTAATTTTCTTAATTAATGAAGTTATTCACCATTAAATTTAAAAATAATAGTTTTAGGAAATAGTAAAACTAGATAAGGTTGAACATTTAGTAAAATCTTCAGTAATAAAAGGCTTTATAGAAATGTTGCTGATTCTTATGAAATATATCTCAGAAGGGAATAAAGGTGTGAATAAGAAACAAGGTACGGAGGATAATGGATCTAGGTAGGGACATAAGGTTACCTTACCTTATTTTGAAGGAATAAACCCTGAGGAATAATTAATTAAATGTAATAGGTACTTTAGTTTGAATAATGTCAAAGAGGAAGCAAAATTGGAAATGGCAATAATGTACCTTAAAAAAAAAGGCTTAAAGCTTAATCTAATGTTGGTTCATAGAACAAAGCATTGTCATTTGAGATACCATTGCTCTAATAAATAAATGGGACTTAATAAGAGAGTGATGTAGGAGATGCTTACCAATTAAACCATAAAAAACATAAAAATCTAACTTGATCCTATAGCCAAATTCCTCTTTTATTGTGTTGAAACTCTTGAAAATTATCTACCATATATAAGATGCCAAAGATAAGCACCATAGACCCTTTATTAGAAAAAAAAAAAGGAATATTTACTTGTTTGCTACTAAACTTATATTTTATTTGTTGTTCCCACAGTCTTGTATGGGTTGTAATTATTGTCAACTAGATTTAAGTGTGCAAATAATTTAACATGGAGGGATAAGAAAGTAAAGCCACATAGAGGGGCAAAAGAGTAATTTAAAACTATATAAAGGGGTAAGAAAGTAAAATCACAACTTTGCAAGAGGGAAAAACCTACATGGCAATACACACCAATGTGAGGAAGGAGAGAAAATACGATATGAAAAAAGAAGGGGTTAGACAACAAGGAGACACCACTGTAAGAGAGAAAAAGGAACCACTATCAAAAAGGAAAATAGAGATCCAGCTGGATGGTAAGAGAGATTTGATTGGATAGTGAGAGAGATCCAGCAGGACCGTGAGAGAGACACGACTTGATGGTGAGAGAGAAAACATGACTGGACAGTGAGAGAGAAAACTATATTGGACGGTGAGAGAGAAAACCCATAAGAGAGAGAGCCACCATCGTTAGAGAGAGATAGACCACTAAAGAGCAAATGTGGAAAACTAGACCACTAGGGGAAAAAAAATAGAAATGGGAGAGCAGCAAAATTATGAAACGGACGAGGAGAGTAGATCTGGTATCTGTGAGGCTTGAGAACAATGAAGCAGGTATAGATCAAAAACATGAGACTAGAGCATGCATTGGCGTGGGACCAGAAGGTGCGTCAACATGAGACCAAAATATGCGTTGACATGAGACTAGAACATGTGACGGCGTGAGACCAAAACGTGCAATGGCATGATTGATCAGAAGTGTGGGGTAGGTTGTGAGACATGAAATGGTAGACCAGAAGCGTGAGTGTAAGTCGTGAACCCATAAGACGGTGAAAGCAAGAGTTGTGCGAAACAACCTAGAGAAGGAATTCGGTGAAGCATTGGAAAGAACTCAACGTATTTCCAAATTTCTTCAAGAGAGGTTAGAGAGTATTATGGTGGACTTCTAAGTAGTAGTGAAGCAGCATAATCAATTCAACAGAGGCAAGACAAGGTAAAAGAAGGGTGGACATAGTAAGTGACACTATTTGTATTATACTTGCTTTGAATTTGCAGTAGTGAAAGGAATAGAGGATTAGAATATCCATTGTAAATACATTGTGAACATCGGGAGTGCCACACTGGTATTTTCAAGTATAGTAGATTGTCTTGGTAAAGGAAGAGTCCCTACCATCGTGGACGTATGTCACATTGATGAAACCACATAAATCTCTTGTGTCTTTACTTTGATTTACATTCTGTGTTTTGAATTGAGTTGTGAACGCAGCTAAAGTATCATTGAACCCATAACCTAAAGAAGACCTAATTAAGAACATCTGATCTATTTAATAGGCAAGGTGTCTAAAAGGTGACTTTGGGGACTATTGTGATTAGTAGGTAACAATATATCCACCTTAGTCGAATTTGAGAAAGAGTTCGCTTTTGAGAAGAGTTTGAAGTTGTTCACATACCTGCATATTGATGAGTGTTAGAGTATTAAATAAGTAGAATACTTTGGCTTAAATTATTAGAGTGTGTTTTTAAGGAGTGTGATACTGATTGACCCCCCCGAAGAGGAAGAGGAGGTTAATGAAGAATAACTAGATATTGAAGCTGAGTTGGAAGTAGTTTCAAAGGAGATAATCAGAAGGGGTAGAACCATAAGAAGGTTGGAGGCTCACATAAAACTAGTTGAAGCAAAGTCTGAGGAAGCAGAAAGTCAATAAGATGAAATAAGGGCTAAACATATTAACTTGAAGAGAAGATTTGAAGAACATATCAAAATATGTGAAGACCTTGCAATAGAGCTTGGCTTAAGGACTTCAAAAAATGAAGGAATGGAGAAAGAATTGCTGAGACTTCAGGAACAACTCAAAAGGAGTGAAGAGAACGTGTAAAAGATTGAAAAGATAGGAGAAACATGTTTTACAAGAGAAAAGAAGAATGAAGAGAAAGTGTAAGAATTTGAGGCTGCATTGCCTAAAGATAATAAGAATGTGCCATAGAAGTTGAAAGAGAAGGTTGTGACTCAGGAGAAGATAGCTGAGAATAAAAAGGATTTAAAGAAGCAACCTAGGGTGGCAAACAAAAATGAAGAAAAGATGGTCAATTAGCAAAGGGCTACAACTGATCAAAAGAAGGACAAGAAGGTGACTTAAATGAAAGTCACACAAGCAAAGAAGCCAGCTACGTTGCCTACACAGCAAGTAATGAATAAAAGAAAACAAGCTGTGATTAGACCCAAGAAGTGGTAGTTTCAAGATCACTATTTTTATTATGGAGTTTAGGGTCATAAGGCGAGTAACTGCTGGTGGAGAAGGCCAGTATATATCTCTAACTTGAGAAGATACGATGCTACATACAGGGGGAGACAATACAAAATTTAGAGGAGAATGCCTGTTGTGAGTTCTTGCACATACTATAAAAAGCAAGGACACACTAACAGGGAGTGTTGGTGGAAGCCCAAACCAGTGGTTTCAAAGAACAAGTTTGTTGTATTGGTAGACTTGGAGCAATGTGAAAGGTATGGACAAGATGGCCATAATGCCAAAAGATGCATGACACTTCTCCTTAAGCAAGAGAAGACACTCGATGGCACAGTAAAAACAAGCGGTGCATTTAAAGTTGAGAAAAAGGAGAAAACTATCTTCCAACCAGTTCAAAAGAAGGAATATAAAGCTAAAAGGGAGGTGGCTAATATGGCTGAAATTGCACTAAAGGTTGACTATAAGGATAAGCTGTGGATCCTTAACAATGGATGCACTTCACACATGATAGGAGACAAGAGTAAATTATCAAAGCTAAACAAGTCAAGAGAAGGCAGAGTCAAGTTTGGCAATAATGATTCACTCAACATCAGTGGTCAGAGGTTAGTAAATATTGGAAAAGGAAATCTAAAAGATGTTCTACACATTGAAGGACTCATATATAATCTAGCATCTATCAGCCAACTATGTAATGAAGACCATAAAGTGATATTCACAAAAATAGGTTGCTAAGTAAAGAGTAAAGAAGACAATACTGTTGTACCAGGGAAGAGAACAGCTAAAAATTTATATGTGATTGATGAGGTCAAGAAAAACAGCTATTTACTCACTAAAGAAGAGGATAATCAACTCTGGCACAGGAGGCTGAGACACTTAATACCTAAGAACATGAGGAAGCTGACCATTACTCATGCAATCAGAGACATTCCTGACCTCAAGAAAGAAAGAGAGAGAGAGAGAGAGAGAGAGAGAGAGAGAGAGAGAGAGTATGTTTGCTCAGCATGCTCTAAAGGAAAACATGCCAGAAAGCAGTAGAAGACCAAAGTTTAATTCTGAAGCAGTGCTTGACATTGTGCATACTGATTTGTATGGATCGATAAGGACAAAAGGGTTGAATGGTAAGAGGTACTTCATCTTGTTTGTTGATGATTACTCCAGAAGGACTTGCATCATACACCTCAAACATAAGACAGAAGTTATGAATTACTTCAATAAATACAGAAGATTGGTTGAAAATGAGAGTGAAAGGAAGATCAAAGTATTGAGGTCAGATCAAGGCACTGAATTTACAAATGAAGCTTTTGATGATTACCTTGAGAAGCATATTATTCACCATTAGATGGCAACAATAATAACACCTTAACAGAACGGGGTGGTAGAGAGTAAAAATAGAGTTGTGGTTGAAATGGCAAGAACTCTACTGCTGGAATCCAAGCTTTACACAAGATTTTGGATAGAAGCAATGTTTACAGTTGTACATTTACTAAATAGAGTCTTATTAAGGCCCAATACTAATAAGACTCCATATGAGCTATAGAGTGAGAAGAAGACAGCAGCCAAGTATCTCAAAATCTTTGGTAACCCATGTTTTGTGAAGAATAAGGAGTAAAACTTGGGAAAATGCAATGCTAGGTTTAATAAAGGCATCTTTATGGGATACTCAGCAAAGACAAAAGGTTACAGAATTTTTCTACATAAGCTGGGAAAAGTTATCACGTCTAGTGATGGGAGAATAGATGAGAATTGGAAAACAATGCATAATAGAGAAACTGATGATAATGAAGAAGATGACTTGAAGATAGATGGTTTGTAAAGGCTACACTCAGATAGAAGGAGTAGATGTTGATGAAACTTTTGCACCAATGGCAATGTTAGAAACTATTAGAATGTTCCTAACTTTGATAGCACATAAGAGGTATAAAGTTTATTAGATGGATGTGAAATCAACCTTTCTAAATGGGATCCTGAAAGAAGAAGTGTATTTTGAACAACCTGATGGAGTAGAAATCAATGAGGATGAGACACACGTGTGCAAGCTGAAGAAAGCCTTGATGGCCTTAAACAAGCCCCATGAGCATGGTATAGCAAGTTAGATGTGTATTTGAGAAGGTTAAACTTCAAAAAAGGAACAATCGAGAATAACCTATATGTGTTCAACTCAAAGAAAGGCCAGCTGATAACCATAGTATATGTAAATGACATCATCTTTGGAAGGGATCACTTTGAGCTATCCCAAGAATTTGCACAGAAGAAGAGTGAGGAATTTGAGATGTCATTGATTGGAGAAATGACTTACTTTCTACATATAAAATAGTGTGAAGAAGGTATTTTTATTTCTCAAACAAAATATGCTAAAGAGATGTTGAAAAAGTTTGGTATAGAGGATATCAGACCTGTCAGTACCCCCATGACAGTGGGATATAAGTAACAAAAGATTAGGAGGGAAGAAGTACAAGCCCTACAGAATACAGAAAGATGATAGGAAGTCTTTTGTACCTTACAGTATCAAGGCTTGATCTTATGCAAGCTGTGTGCATTGTTAGCATATTCCAAGCTAATCCTAAGGAATCTCATTTGTTGGCAATGAAAAGAATCCTAAGTACCTCAAAGGGACATTGGAAATGGGTTTGTGGTATCCTACCATGGATTCTATAAAACTACAAGCATACATTAATGCAGACTAAGCAGGAATTATAGATGATAGAAAATCAAACAGTGGCTATAGTTTTTACTTGGGTTCAAAGTGTATTGCGTGGTTAAGTAAAAAGCAAAATAGTGTTGCTTTGAGCACATTTGAGGCTAAGTATATGGCTGCTTGTGCAGCATATACTCAAGTGATATGGATGCAAAGATAATTAGCAAACTTGGGTGTTGAAGTGAAGTTACCAGTAAGTGTACTTTGTGATAATCAAAGTGATATTAATCTCAACAAGAATCCAATTCAACATTCAAGGAGCATGCATATTGACATCTGGTATCACTTCATCAAAAATGAAGTGGAAAGGGGTATAATTTAGTTGGAGTATGTTGGCACTAAAGATCAAATTTTAGATATTCTAACTAAATCTCTGTCCACAGAGTTGTTTGAAAAGCACAGAATGAGTCTATTTGTGCAAATGCCTCTTCAAGCTTGAAGTTTTTTTTTTTGTAATTAGTTAGCAAAGGGGGAGAGAAGCAACATTGCAGGGGGAGTTGTTAAGAAAGGGGGAATGCATATTTTGGAGGAGTTGTAATTGCTGCAAGAATGACTTTTATTATGAGTGTTGCCAACAATTACAAAAGGGGAGATTGTTGTTTTCACAACCTTGTATGGTTTGTAATTGTTGTCTACTAGATTTAAGTGTGCAAATAATTTGACATAGAGGGGCAAGAAAGTAAAGCCACATGAAGGGGAAAGAGAGTAATTTGAAGCTACATGGAGGGGCAAGAAAGTAAAACCATAACTTTGCAAGAGGGAAAAACCTACACGGCAATACACACCAGCGTGGGGAAGGAGAGAAAATATGATACGGAAAAAGAAGGGGTTGGACAACAAGGAGACACCACCGTAAGAGAGAAAAAAGAGCCATCACCGAAAAAGAAAATAGAGATCCGACTGGACAGTGAGAGAGATCCAACTAGACCGTGAGAGAGACACGATTAAATGGTGAGAGAGAAAACACTGCTGGACAGTGAAAGAGAAAACCTAGCTAGACGGTGAGAGAGAAAACCCATAAGAGAGAGAGCCACCACCATAAGAGAGAAAGCCACACCGTAAGAGAGACAGAAACTGGAGACCAGCGGAACTATGAAATGGACGAGGAGAGCAGATCTGGTATCTGTGAGGCTTGATAATAGTGAAGTAGGTGTAAATCTAAAACGTGAGACCAAAACATGTGTCGGCGTAGGACTAGAACGTGTGTCGGCGTGAGACTAGAATGTGCGTCTGCGTAAGACTAGAACGTGCAACGATATAAGACCAGAATATACAATAGCATGATTGATCAGAAGCTTGGGGCAGGTCGTGAGATGTGAAACGGTAGACCAGAAGCGTAAGTGCAAGTCGTGAACCCATGACACAGTGAAAGTAGGAGTTGTGTGAAACAACCTAGAGAAGGACTTCAGTGAAGCATTGTAAAGAACTCAATTTATTTCTAGATTTCTTCAAGAGAGGTTAGAGAGTGTTGTGGTGGACTTCTAAGCGGTAGTAAAGCAGCTTATTCAATTCAATAGAGGCAAGACAAGTTAGAAGAAGGGTAGACACAGTAAGTGACACTCTTTGTATTGTACTTGCTTTGTCTTTGCAATAATGAAAGGAACATAGGATTAAGACATCCATTGTAACTATATTGTGAACATCAGGAGTACCACACTAGTATTCCTAAGTATAGTGACTTGTCTCGGTAGAGGAAGAGTCCCTACCGTCGTGGATGTATGTCACATTGACGGAATCACGTAAATCTCTTGTGTCCTTGCTTCGATTTACATTCTGTGTTTTAAATTGAGTTGTGAACGTAGCTAAAGTAACATCGAACCCATAACCTAAAGAAGACCTAATTAAGAACATCCGATTTGTCTAATAGGCAAGGTGTCTAAAAGGTGACTTTGGGGACTATTGTGATTAGTAGGTAACAATAGATCTACCTTAGTCGAATTTGAGAAGAGTTTGAAGTTGTTCACATACCTGCGTATTGATGAAAGTTAGAGTATTAAATAAGTAAAATACTTTGGCTTAAATTATTAGAGAGTGTTTTTAAGGGGTGTGATACTAATTCACCCCCCTTTCAATATCACAGACTAGTAGATCTTAGGGTGAAGTTAGGAACTTCATTATTACTATTCTTATGCATCTTTTAGCTTAACTTTCCAATCATGACAATGTTGTTTAAGTGTGCTTAATGAAAACCTAATCCTCCCTCCTCCTTAAATCATGTCACCTTATCATAATTCACCAAATGAATACTACCTCTCCCTTAGTCAAAAGCCTAAATAAACCTTCAAGTGATCTTATCAAGTTCCTTAAAAATAAAATTAGGAAGCCAAGTTGTTTGCATGGAATAGGTTAGAATGGATGTAAGACAATTTTGTGCCAACATAACTCAACCAACTATGCTTAATAGCAAAAATTTCCATAGAAAAAGATGATGTCAAACCTTTTATAGGATGAAAGTATAGGTAACTTGAAAAGGTCATTCATGGATAAAAGACATACCTAGATATTTCTTCGAATCATTTGTAAAAAGAAAAATGAATAACTTGTTAAATTTGGCGAAGAACTCCTTTTGAAATATTTTAAGTTACAATGGCCTTGGATTTGGCTTCATTACATTTGAAGCCAAAAGCCAAGCAAAAAATGCTCTAAAATTGATAGTATCACTTTAGCTTGATTGATAGAAGCTTTAGGACAGCAAAACATCATCTATTTACAATAAATAGGATAAAATGGGCCTTGATAAGAATATTTTACTACTTGCCATTCTTTTTGAATCACTTTCAAATGAATATACAAAAATAATTGCTTCATGCATAATACATATAAATACAAGAATCAAGGATCTCCTTGGTGTAGTTCATAGGACGATTTTAAATTAGGTAATCTTTAACCACTTTATAATATAAACAATGAAGCACTAGAAAGGCAAAGCATAATCAATTTAATTTGCTTATAGGAAAGCCAAAGTCATGTAGAGTGCTTTTTATAAATCTTTCGATCCATTTAATCATATATTTTTTCCAAGTCAATCTTATAAGCTATGCAACCTTTGGAGCTTTTAGTATGTCTAATTACATTCATGTCTTTTTAGGTAACAATTATATTATTTGAAGTATTTTGACCTAGAATAAAGCTACGTTATAAGAGACCAATAATGTCATCTAGCCTTAACCTAACTTGGTTAACTAGGACTTTTGTGATTAACTTGAAAAAATCTTTACACAAGTTAACAAGCTAGAAGTTTGTAATTTGATCAGTAGTATCACCTTTCAAAATAAAGTATATGAGAATTTTCAAAATACTGTTAGAATAGCTCTTATTCACAAAAGCAACCTTAATAATAGCCATAATTTTAGCACAAATAATATTGTAGTACATCTTGGAAAAAAATAATTTAAAAACCATCTAGACTTAATGCTTTATAAGAATTCATTTATTTAAGTGGTGACAAAAAATTTCTTCTTTTGTAACAAAAACTTCTAAACAATTACATTAAGGCTTAAATAGCCTAAGTCGATTATCTATTTAAAGTAGAGAAGTATTCTTAGTGGATGAGTACAAGCCCTAAAAATAAGACAATCTCCTTTTTAATAGCTTGTTTATTAACAAACCAAGTTATAGTCATAAGTCTTAAAAATGAATACCTTAACTTCTTGACTTTATTAAATTGATATTTACCTCCTTTTTTTTTTTCAAAAATTCAATACATTATTGAAATTCCCCATCAAGAGATAAAGGAGAGAGTTTTGATAATCAAGAGAAAAAATTATTCTAATGAAGTTCTCATTAGGAAGTAATTAGGCTTGCAAAGATGGTTCTTTTTCTCTAATGTACTCTATTAGATTGTGGAACCTTAAAGTGAATTTATTGATCACATTTTAAAATAGAATGAATTTTGACTTATTAAGATCACTAAAGAAGCCAAATGCCACCTACAAAGTCATTCAAGTCCACAATTTTAGATGAATCACCGAAAAAAAAGTGTCATTTATCCTTAACTTGTTCAAAAGGAATATGAGCTTTTACAATGAAAATAATGCCTAGCTAGTGACTCTTTATTAGCTCAATATGGTGACACTTTGCATCCTTACTACTTACACCCTTAATATTCCAAGAGAGAATTTTGAGGATACTTTTCTTATCACACATCATCATAAGAAAACAAAACAATATATATATATATATATTATATGTGAAGTTCCCAACTTTACCCTAAGATCTACTAGTCTACGATACTGAGAGAAGGGGTGAATCAGTATCACACCCTTTAAAAACACACTCTGACAATTTAAGCAAAAGTTTTCTACTTATTTAATACTTTTGCTCTTGTCAATACGCAAGTATGTGAACAACTTCAACCTCTTCTTAAAAGTGAACTCTTTCTCAGCTAAAGATCTATTATTACCCACTAATCATAATAGTCCCCAAAGTCACCTTTCAGACACCTTACCTATTAGACAGATTGGATGTTCTTGATTAGGTCTTCTATAGGTTATGGGTTTGATGATACTTTAACTATGTTCACAACTCAATTTAAAACACAGAATGTAAATCAAAGTAAGGACATAAGAGATTTACATGGTTCCGTTAATGTGACGCACGTCCACAATGGTAGGGACTCTTACTCTACTGAGACAATCCACTATACTTGATAATACTAGTGTGGTACTTCTGATGTTCATAATGTAGTTACAATGGATATTCTAATCCTCTGTTCCTTTTACTATTGCAAATTCAAAACAAGTACAATACAAAGAGTGTCACTTACTATGTATACCCTTCTTCTAGCTTGTCTTGCCTTTGTTGAATTGAATAGGCTACTTCACTACTCCTTAGAAGTCCACCACAACACTCTCTAACCTCTCTTGAAGAAATTTGGAAATACGTTGAGTTCTTTCCAATGCTTCATCAAATTCCTTCTCTAGGTTGTTTCACACAACTCCTACTTTCATCGTTTCATAGCTTCACTTGTCTCTTGATCTCACAGCCTGCTCACGTTACTGGTCTACCTGCTTTGCTGGTCTTACGCCTCATGCACATTTCTAGTCTTACGCCGACACACATTCTGGTTTCACATTGTCGCACGTTCTGGTCTCACACCAATGCATGTTCTAGTCTCACATTTCAGATTTGCACTCTCTACACTATTCTCTAGCCTCACGGATACCAGATCTACTCTTCTGGTGATTTTTTTTTCAGGTTTGCTCTCTCGGTGGTTTGTCTCTCACGGGTTTTCTCACTCACCATCCAACCGTTAACTCTTTTCCTTTGCCATCCACTCTCCTTTGGCCATTCAACTCTTTACCTTCCACCTCAATTTTGGGCATTCACCTCTTTGCCATCCACCCCGTCTAGTTGTATCGGTTTTTCTCTTTTCTACCGGTGTTCTGCTTTTCCATACTCACTTGGTTGGTCGAATTGGGTTTTCTTTCTCTCTACCAGTGGTGTATCTCTAGTCTGGTCTACTATTCCAGTGGTGTCTCTCTTTCTTCTAGTGGTGTATGTCTGGTATAGTCTACTCTTCGTTGTCGGTGGTGACACTTCATTTTGCCATCTAGTTGGATTTCCTCTGTTCTGTCGTCTACCCTTTTTGGCCATGTCATTTTCTCTCTTTTCTGCCGGTCACTATTCTTTGGTCATGTTGTCTCCTTACTAACCGTTAGTGTGCCAATGGGATGCTGTTCCAGATTTTCTTTCCTTTACCCCCTTTTGGCCATCACATATTTTCTCTTTTGTAACACCTGTTCTTCGTTCAGCCCATAATCTGATTTTTGGCAATGTTTTTCTTTTTCTCTCCTTCCCACCCAAAGGTGTAGGGTTGTCGTGTGGTTTTACTTCCTTGCCCCTCCATGTAACTTCATATTACTCTCTTGCCCCTCCATGTGGCTTTACATTCTTGCCTCTCTATATAGCTTTAAATTACTTGCATACTTAAATCTAATTGACAACAATTACAACCCATAGAAGGTTGTGAGAACAACAATCTCCCCATTTGTAATTGTTGGCAACACTTATAAAAAAAGCCATTATGCAGCAATTACGACTCTCCCTAAATATGCTCTCCCCCTTTCTTAATAGCTTCCCCTACAATGTTGCTTCTTTCTCCCTTTGCCAACCAATTACAAAATAAAACTTGCAAAGTAGAGATGGAGGATTCACTTGAACTTCAAGCTCGAGGAGACATTTGCATAGACTGACTCATTCTGTGCTTTTTAAATAACTCTATGGACAGAAGTTTAGTTAGAATATCTAAAATTTGATCTTTAGTGCTAACATACTCCAATTGAATTATACCCTGTTCCACTTGATTCTTTGATGAAGTGATACCGAATGTCAATATGCTTGCTCCTTGAATGTTGAACTGGATTTTTACTAAGATTAGTAGCACTTTGATTATCACAAAGTACACTCACTAGTAACTTAACTTCAACACCCAAGTTTACCAATTTTCTTTCCATCTATATCACCTAAGCATACATAAGTAGTCATATACTCAGCCTCAGTTGTGCTCAAAGCAACACTTTTTTGCTTTCTACTTAACCATGCAACACACTTTAAACCCAAATAGAAACTGCAGCTATTGGTTGATTTTTTGTGATTTGTACTTCTTGCCCGATCTACATCAGTGTATACTTGTAGTTTTACAGAATCCATGGCAGGATACCACAAACCCATTTCCAATGTCCTTTTGAGGTATCTTAGGATTCTTTTCATCGCCAACACATGAGATTCTTTAGGATTAGCTTGGAATTTGCTGTAAGGTACAGAAGGCTCCCTATCACCTTCCTGTATTATGTAGGGCTTATACTCCTTCCCTCCTGATATTTTGTTAACATGTAGCCTACTATCATATGGGTACTAACAAGTCTGCTATCCTTTATGCCAAACTTTTTCAACATCTCTTTGGCATATTTCGTCTAAGAAATAAAAATACCTTCTTCACACTAATTTATCTATAATCCAAGAAAGTAATTCATTTCTCCAATCAATGACATCTCAAATTCCTAACTCATCTTCTGTGCAAAATCTTGGCATAGCTTATAGTAATCCCCTCTAAAGATGATGTCATCTACCTATACTATAGTTATCAGTTGGCCTTTCTCTAAGTTGAACACATATAGGTTATTATCAATTGTTCCTCTTCTGAAGTTTAATCTTCTTAAGCACGCATCCAGCTTACTGTACCATGCTCTTGGGGCTTGTTTAAGGTTATACAAGGCTTTCTTCAGTTGGCACATATGTGTCTCATCCTCACTGATTTGTACTCCATAGGGTTGTTCAATATACACTTCTTCTTTCAGGAGCCCATTTAGAAAGGTTGATTTCACATCTATCTAATAAAATTTATACCTCTTATGTGCTATCAAAGTTAGGAATATTCTAATAGTTTCTAACCTTGCCACTGGTGCAAAATTTTCATCAACATCTACTCCTTTTATCTGAGTGTAGCCTTTACAAACCAGCCTGACCTTGTTCCTCACCACCTTGCCATCTTCGTTGTGTTTATTCCTAAACACCCATTTTGTTCCTATGGCATTCTTGTTAGTAGGTCTTGGAACCAGCTCCCATGTATCATTCTTCTCAATTTGATCTAGCTCCTCATTGATAGTTTTGACTTGGGCTTTGTCTTGTGCAGCCTCTTTAATAGATTTAGGTTTAACTTGTGAGAGTAAAGCAGTAGCTCCCACAATTCTTCTTTTTATTATAACTCCTGTTGATGAGTCACTTATGATCTGATTTCCTTGATGAGCACTGGTTTATGTTTTCTTTGTCCTTCTTTCTTACATAGTCTTAATTGCAAGAGGATTTCTTTCTTCATCTTCAGACTCACTCTTCTCTGAGTCTGAACTTACTTCTTGTTCCTTTTCTTCAGGTTGGTTTGATTCTTTATCTACATTGAAGTCATCTTCTTGATTTTCCTCACCTTCTCCATTCTGCATTGTTTTCCAGTTCTCATCTATTCTTACATCACTGGACATGATCACTTTTCCCAACTTATACAGGAAAACTCTATAACCTTTTATCTTTGTTGAGTATCAAACAAAGATACCTTCATCAGACCTAGCATTGAATTTTCCCAAGTTTTGCCCCTTGTTCTTCACAAAAATTGGCTGCCAAAGATTTTGAGATACTTGGTTGTTGTCTTCGTCCCACTCCATAGCTCATATGGAGTCTTATCAGTAGCCTTAGTAAAACTCTGTTTAGTAGGGGCACGATTGTAAATATTACTTTTGTCCAAAATTTTGTGTGAAGCTTGGATTCCAACAGTAGAGTTCTTGCCATATCAACCATAACTCTATTTTTCCTCTCTACCACCTGTTTTGTTGAGCTGTTCTTGCTGCTGCCATCTAATGGTGAATACTATGCTTCTTAAGGTAATCTTCCAAAGCTTCATTTGTAAATTCAGTGCCTTGATCTGATCTCAATACTTTGATCTTCCTTCCACTCTCATTTTTAGCCAATCTTCTATATTTCTTGAAGCAATTCAGATCTTTTGACTTGTATTTGGGGTGCATGATGCAGGTCCTTTTGGAATAATCATCAACAAACAAGATGAAGTATATCTCACCATTCAACCCTTTTATCCTCATCGGTCCACACAAATCAGTATGCATAATGTCAAGCATTACTTTAGAACTAAAATCTTTAGTCTTATACTACTTTCTAGCATATTTTCCATTAGAGCATGCTTAGTAAACATACCCTCTCTCTCTCTCTCTCCTGAGGTCGGGAATGTCTCTGATTGCATGTGTAATGGTCATCTTCCTCATATTCTTTTGTGATAAGTGTCCCAGCCTCCTATGCTAGAGTTGATTTTCTTCTTCTTTGGTGACTAAACAACTGCTTGTCTTGTCCTCATCAATCACATATAAATTTCCAAGTATTCTCTTCCCGACTATAACAGTATTGCCGTCTTTACTCTTTACTTGGCAACCTATTTTTGTAAATATCACTTTATGGTCTTCATTGCATAGTTGGTTGATAGATGCTAGATTATATTTGAGTCCTTCAACGTACAAAACATCTTTCAGCTTCCATTTTCCAATATTTACTGACCCTTGACCATTGATGTTGAATGAATCATCATTACCAAACTTGAATCTGCCTTCTCTTGATTTGTTTAGCTTTGATAATTTACTCTTATTTCCTGTCATGAGTGAAGTGCATCAACTATCAAGGATCCATTGCTTATCCTTGTAGTCAGCCTTTAGTGAATTTCAACTATATTGGCTATCTCCCCTTTTACTTTATCTTCTTTCCTTTGAACTAGCTTGAAGATAGACTGCACCAATTGTTTTTACTGTGTCATCGAGTGCCCTCTCTTGCTCAGGGAGAAGTGTCATGCATCTCTTGGCATATGGCCATCCTGCCTGCACCTTTCACACTATTCCAAGTCTGCCAATACAACAAACTTGTTCTTTGAAACCATTGGTTTGGGCTTCCACAAACACTCTTTGTCAATGTCTCCTTACTTTTTACAGTATATGCAAGAACTCACGATAGGCCTTCTCCTCTGAATTTTGTATGGTCTCCCCCTGTATGCAGCATTGTATCTTCTCAAGTTGGAGACGTATACTGGCCTTCTCCACTAGTATTTACTTGCCCTATAAACTCCACAATAAATACAGTAACCTTGAAACTGCCTCTTCTTGGGTCTAATCACAGCTTATTTTCTTTTGTTCATTACTTGCTATGTAGGCGAGGCTATTGGTTTCTTTGCTTGTATGGCTTTCATTTCAGCCATTTTCTTCCCCTTCTTCTATTCAGTAATTGCCTTTGGCTGGCTGACTTTCTTTTCTTTTTGAGACGTAGCAGTTATAGGCTACTGCTCTTTAACCATATACATCATTTTTGGCCCTGGCTTTTGTTTGATAACTGTCTTCTCTTCTTTAGTTATCTTCTCTTGAGTCACAACATTCTCTTTCAACTTCTATGGCAAAGTCTCATTCTTCTTTTCTCTTACAGAGCTTGTTTCTTCTACCACTTCAAACTTCTGCAAGTTTTCCTTACTCTTTTTGAGTTGTTGCTGAAGTCTCAGCAACTCTATCTCTATTTCTTCAATTGTTGAAGTCCTTGAGCCAAGCTTTATAGTAAGGTCTTCACATATTTTGATTTGTTCATCAAATTTTCTCTTTAAGTCAACATGTTCAGCCCTTATTTCATCTTTTTGACTTTTTGCTTCCTCAGAGTTTGCCTCAACTTGTTTTATGTGAACCTCCAACCTTCTTATGGTTCTGCCCCTTTTGATTATCTCCTTTGAAGCTACTTCCAACTCAACTTTAAGATTTGGTTCTTCTTCATCAACCTCCTCTTCCTCTTCAGAGGTTGAACTACCACCCTTGAGCTTATGCCATAAAGGCATGCTCGTATGACGAGTCTTCATCTTCCTCTTCATCAACTTCTTTTGTCTGACTCACATAACTCTTGAATATGCCTTTCTTCTTCTTTTGTTGGTTGGTAGTCTTCTTACTGGTCTTCTTTGATTTGAATGATGGTCTGTTCCATTTTGAATTTGGCTCATCATCACCATCCTCATCTTCATCATTAAGTTTCACTTTACATTGAGAAGTAATGTGTCTAGTCTGCCCATAATGATAACATCTCAAGGATAACTGTCCTTTTCCTTTCTTAGACCCTTTTTTGAACTTCCTTGTGAAGTATGCCAACACTTCACCTTCACTTTCTTCCTCATTATCATCATCATCCTCACTGGTTGATTCTTTCTCTTCTTTTATCTTCAAGCATTTCATAGCTTTGAAAGCTGCCTCCTTTGATACCTTTGATATTGAAGAGCTCTTAGTTGAATTTATTCTCATCTTATATGCAATGAGATTGCACTGGAGATCATGCAGAGACATAGAATTAAGATCTCTACTCTCCTCTATGGCTGCCACCTTTGAGGCAAACCTCTCAGGTAGAATTCTCAGAATTTTCTTCACAATAGATGAGTCCTTGTTCTTCCCATGACTTCTAAGGTTATTTATAGCATCAATAAGCCTGGTGAAGAACTCTTAGATTGTCTCATTTTTCTGCATTCTGAGAGATTCGTATCTCCCCTTGAAAACTTGAAACTTGGCCTTCTTTATTCTACCATCACCTTTATAGACTTTCTGCAATCTGTCCTATATCTCCTTAGCAGACTTGCAGTCCATAACTTTAGCATGTTCAGCATTTTTGAATGCTGAAATGATGACGTTTGAGGCCTTCCCATTTATCTCAAACTACCTTAATTCCTCTGAGGTTGGATCTTTACCTTATTCTGGGGCCACAAAACCCTCCTATACAGATTTCACTACGTTCATGCCCATGGTTGCAAATACCACCTGCATTCTCGCTCTCCACATATGATAGTTGGTTCCGTTGAAAATTGGTACCTTCTTACTGTAAGTAGTGTTAGTGCTAGTACCAACATCCATTTCTTAATATGCTGAACAAGTTAAAACTTTTGAAGTCCTACAAACTAGTACACCAAGCTGTTAAGTTTCAAATTGGTGAACCTGTGCTCTAATACCAATGGAAATTCCCAACTTCACTATAGGATCTACTAGTCTGTGATACTAAGAGGGGGGTGAATCAATATCACCCTTTAAAAACATCCTCTGATAATTTAAGCCAAAGTATTCTACTTATTTCATACTTTCGGTCTTGTCAATACGTAGGTATGTGAACAACTTCAACCTCTTCTTAAAAGTGAACTCTTTCTCAGATTTGACTAAAGTAGATCTATTTTTACCTACTAATCACAATAGTCCCCAAAGTCACCTTTCAAACACCTTGCCTATTAGCCAAATTGGATGTTCTTGATTAGGTCTTCTTTAGGTTATGGTTTGATGATAATTGCGTTTACAACTCAATTCGAAACACAGAATATAAATCAAAGTAAGGACACAAGAGATTTACTTGGTTCCGTTAATGTGATGTACATCTACAGTGGTAGGGACTCTTCCTTAACTTAGACAATCCACTATACTTGAGAATACCAGTATGGCACTCCCGATGTTTACAATGTAGTTACATTAGATGTCCTAATCCTCTGTTCCTTTCACTATTGCAAATTCAAAGCAAGTACAATACAAAGAGTGTCACTTAATATGTCTACCCTTCTTCTAACTTGTCTTATCTCTGTTGAATTGAATAGGCTGCTTTATTGCCGCTTAGAAGTCCACCACAACACTTTCTAACCTCTCTTGAAGAAATCTTGAAATACATTGAGTTCTTTCCAATGTTTCACCGAATTCCTTCTCTAGGTTGTTTCACACAACTCCTACTTTTACTGTCTCAGGGCTTCACCCATCTCCTGATCTCACAGCCTGCCTCACGTTTCTGGTTTGCTCACTTTGCTGGTCTTATGCCTCACGCATGTTCTGGTCTCATGCCAATGCATATTCTGGTCTCACATCAATGCACATTCTAGTATGACGCTATCGCACATTTTGGTTTCACGCCGACGCATGTTCTAGTCTCATTTTCAGATTTGCACTCATTTCGCTATTCTCCAGCCTTATGGATACCAGATCTGCTCTTCTGATGATCTATTTTTCACATTTGCTCTCCCGGTGGTCTGTCTCTCATGGATTTTCTCTCTCACCATCCAGCTATTCACTCTTTTCCTTTTTCGTCCACTCTCCGTTAGCTGTTCACCTCTTTGTTGTCCTCCCCGATTTTGGGTGTTCACCTCTTTGCCATCCGCCCCTTCTAGCTGTATTAGTTTTTCTCTTTTCTACCGATGTTTTGTTTTTCCATACTCACTTGGTTGGCCAAATTGGGTTTTCTTTCTTTCTACCGGTGGTGTATTTCTAGTTTGATCTGCTCTTCCAGTGGTGTCTCTCACTCTCCCAATGGTGCATGTCTGGTCTGGTCTGTTCTTTGTTGTTGGTGGTGACTCTTCTTTTTGCCGTCCAGCCGGATTTCCTCTGTTCTACCGTCCACCCTTTTTGGTTGTCTTGTTTTCTCTCCTTTTTGCCAGTCACTATTCTTTGGTCGTGTTGCCTCCTTGCCGACCTCTGGTGTGCCGTTCTAGATTTTCTTTCCTTCGCCCCCTTTTAGCCGTCACATATTTTCTCTTTTGCAACCCCCATTCTTCGTTCAGCCCCGAAGCTGATTTTTGGCCGTGTTTTTCTTTTTCTCTCCTTCCCACCCGATGGTGTAGGGTTTCCATGTGGTTTTACTTCCTTGCCCCTCCATATAGCTTCAAATTGCTTGCACACTTAAATATAGTTGACAACAATTACAACCCATACAAAGTTGTGGGAACAACAATATGCATGAATGAAACAACAAAGAACCAAGCCATCAAAGCTTTTGCTCCACTTAATCAATCAAGACTAAGAAATCTAATAAGTTTTGTAAAGCCCAATTATTCGAAGAATCAATACTATGATTTGGATTGTCCACACAATTATCTAGAGGTTTGCCTTAATAAGTGAAACTTGACTAATCCAAATAAGAATAATTGGAAGAGGTAAAATAAGAAACATCTGGCTAAGGCTTTAACCATAGTCTTGCTATAAAATAAAAGTTGTCATTAAAAGGTAAAAATCCTAAGCAAGTATCCATTAGAGTGAAGAACAACATTAGAGTCAAGGTAGGGAATGTCCATTACCTATTATTATTAACCAAAGTGTCATTTGTTAAAGACTTAGAATCCTTTTGACTAAACACCTTAGGTTTATGTGTAGCTTCAATATTATGGGTACTTTTAGCATTCTCAAGTGAGTTTTTAACAAGCCTTGAATCCATCCCATACGTCTTATTTAGATGTATAAATATTATTTAGGCTTAAATTATCAAATTCTCCCATTAGATATCAATTGCTTTATTTGACACAATAATAGAGTGATCTTCTAGAACAATTTCAAGAGGTAGTTTATATATATGCTATGAAATGGATCCAAGGAAATGAAATTTATTAGAATTCAAAATTTCCAATTTGGTAAGAGCCTATAACATATTCTTGCTTTAACTATGCCATCTTCTAGCAAGTAGCATTTAGAGACCATGTTTCGTTAAATTTTTAACATGATTTCAACCTTGTTTAGCTAAAATCGAACTACCATGCTTGTAATAGGCTTCTTGGTTGGTAGTAACAGAAGCCAGAGGCATAGTAAGCCTTTAATCAATGGCAAAATTACCATAATATAATTTGGGACGATTAATAGATGCATGACTAGATCTACCATAACCAAAGTACACTATATGCAAACTCTTATTTTCCACTTTTTTGCAATGCCCAATAAGTTGAAATTAAGAGATCAATGGATTAACTAAGTCAATCTCTATGCATAATTGAGAAAAATGACCCCTCTTAATATATCAAGTCTTCTTGTTAACTTTTATAGTTCTACCAATACAAGATGTAAAAGCCTTAAGGTCATTATCATTAAAATATAATGTTGGGAGCTTTGGGAGTCTCACCCATGCCAAAGTTGACTCAATAGTAGCCTTTAGAGGAATAAATAGAGAATCCAAATGGAAAATTGTATATTTATCACTTTATTCATATCTTCATCTAAATGAAACTTAAACAAAGAGAAGCTAGCCTATAGGTTAATGATATCTATGTAACTCAAAAGTTTCCATAACTATTCAAGCTTTCTTACCAATAACTAGTAACCTATTATTCTACCCAAGAGTTTTACCATAAAGGCCTTCTTCCATGGGTCAAACAAAAGCTATATGAGGTTTGGAACCATAATTAAATATGGTATAAGGGTTTATCATCCTTATAGTCAATTTTAATTTTTCCAACCACTTTAATATCAACATCCTTTAATGTTGACAAAGAATCACTATTCAAAAGCTTCTTTTAGAAGAAATGTCTCTTACATTTTGTTGGAATGAAATTAAAATCCATGCCTTAAAATACTGCATCTAACATCTCATAATAAGGTGGTTTGTCCAAGGGAACAAAGCCAAGCAATGCATATTGCTAAGAACTAGGAGAAAATTGTTTTTGAGCACTTTGCCATTGACAAACTATAATTAGGTGTGATAAAGATTAGATTGGCCAATTTGAAAAATCTTTACCTTTCTACAATAGGTGAGAAATGCCTTTTACAATAAAATTAATGGGAAAAGAGAAAAAGGATTAACTTACCTTAGGTCCTTTTTTATAGATGAATTCCTTAAATGTAAAACCATTTACCAATATTGCAACTCTAACTAAAGATATGCATTCTATAATTAAGTCTCTTCATATGGTCCAAAGACATTACTTCCAACACCTCACCTAAATATTCTCATGATAAAGAGTCAAAGGCCTTTATGAAATCAAGCTTTAATAATACTAATGAGCTCTTAAGTAACCTGTATGAAAAAAAAAAAAAGTTAAAGCTACTAAGTCTGTGAGCTTTAAAGCCTTTACAACTCCAAATTGTAGATTTGACTTCCTTATATGAATACAAAGCTTCAAATTCTAAAACACCACTAGAAAAATTCTTAACTCCAAACCAATCAAAGTTATTAATTTTAGTTGCCCATTAATGTAAAGGTTGTGATAAAATTAAGCAACAATGGACTTCAATTGTTTTGGCTTAGGCAAAACTTCATTCCCTTCTTTTATGTAGTCAATATAATTTTTGAGTGATATGTTACTAAACACTATATGGAAGAACATTATATTATAATCACCTATATATATTCATTTGATTTTGGATTTTTGTCTTCATATTACTTCCCTATGTTTATATTTCTTCCTTAATTGGCCTCTCTTGGTTTTTGGTTGCTTACCTCTAAGTTGGACAAGTTCTTAAATCTTATCCAAATTTAAAAGTTTGCTTTCAATTCTTTCAATTCACAAATCAACATTAACAAAAAGCATATGATTCCTTGTCCTTAAAGGCTCCTTCAATAACTTAAGCTTGTTAACGACTTTATAAAGCCTAATAAAAGATTCATCAATGGAATGCCAAGTGTCTTTAATCATGCTAATAGACCCAACAATAATAATAAAAAAAAAAGGGGCTTAGGACCTTATTCCATCATCTTAGATTTTAGTAAGGTAGGGTAATGATCTTATAGAGATCTATCAAAAGCCCATTATTTCAAAGTAGGCCAATTTAAAAGGAATTCCTTACTCAAAAGGAACTAATCGATTCTACTCATTGAAGTAAAGTTAGGCAATATTTAATTTATTCCAAGCAAAGGAATGTCCATATGCTTCATCTTTTTAACAAAATTATTAAAGGCATTAATACTTTTAATCCATGAATCACTAATAATATTATTTTCTCCAAAGTGAAGGGTGGTATTAAAATCACCTCTAATTAGACAAGAGTCAAATTAAAAAACCAGCCTTAAAATCCATAATCTCTTTCCATAGTGTTGTTCTTTCAACATCAATATTAGAAGCATAAGCCATTGCAATTACCTAAGAAAAATTACCATAAGTTAGAATTCCCTTAACAACAATCCACTTATCTTTTTAGTAAACTACACTAGTAATAAAAATATTAGTCCTAGACCAATAAAATCCCTTTAAAGATCCTAACAATTATAACCTCACACTTATTACTCCTATTAGAGCCTTAGATATTTTAGACTGGTCTATTTAAAAATTTTTCCAATATCCCTTTAAAGGTTCTAATAGTTTTAACCATATACCTATTACACTTATTGAAGCTCTAAATATTTTAAACTTGTCTAGTTAAAATTTTTTTCCAATTTGATTTCTTAAAGCATAAAAAACAACAACCGTTTCCTTTTTTAATCAAGTTATGAACAATATAATGCTTATACTTGGCATTAAATTCTTATATTTTAAATTCTAAATCGTTAAATGCATAAATAATCATAATAGCACCATTTAAGGAAGACTTGGGATCAAGAACCACTTCCTTTTTTATCCTTTATAGAAGCATGCACACATCTATTGAGCCTATCTTTAATGACTAATGTTGCATTTGTTGTTAACAATATCTCACTTAGTTGTATATGTTAATTTTGTATGTGTTGATTTTATGTTATGAATGCTGTTGATATGTAAAGAGATAATTGCACAAAACCATTGATGGCAGGTATACACTGAAGTCAATGAGTCAATGTTGATTGTTGACCCTAAATCTTAGGGGTCAAGGTTGACCATTAACTTTAAAATTTAAGAAGTCAATGTTGACCATTGACCCTAAATTTTAGGAATCAAATTTGGTTGTTAATTGTAGGGCAACCTTTAGGAATCAATGCTAACTATTGATGAGTGTGCAACCATAATCTCAAGGCTATATAAATACCTCTATGCATCTTCAAGACCAATGCGTGGGCTATAGAATTTTAAGAGAGAACGACAAAGAGAGGCTAAGTGACAAAGCGTGTGCAGCTAGCCAAAGAGAGGTTGAGCGGCAAAGAGAGAGGGAGCCATCAAAGAAGAGAGTGACCAGTTAAGGCAAAAAAGATAGCCACCAAGGGAAGCAGTAGTTGGCTAATGGAGTTGTAACAATAGCTGGCCAAGGGAGGTGCAATAGCAGCTAACCACAAGAGTTATAGTAGCAACCTACCAAAGAAGAGGTGACAACAACCACCAAAGAAAGAGGTAGCCACACCAACCAAAGGAGGAGTTGTAGCAGTAGACAACCACACCAAACTAGCTAAGGAGACATGCAACAGCCACAACAAACCAGTAAAGGAGATGCTTAGTAGTCATACCACATTAGAGGAGAGGGCATGCAATAACCACGCCAAATAAAGAAAAAGGTAACAATCGACCAAACCAAAAGGAGAAAAAAAAGGATGCAACCGACCAAACTAAAGGGAGAAGAAGTTGTAGTAGCCACCCAAGGAAGAAGTTACAACAACCACTCAAAGAGAGGTGCAATAGTTGGTAGTAATACTAGTAAGTGTAGTAGCAAGCTTAACCAACAACAGCAAGCAATAGTAGTAAGAGTAGGCAGCAAACCAAGGAGAAACTAGTAGCTTGCAAGCACAAGTAATAGCAAGTAATAGCAACAAAGGCAGGTAGCAAACCAAGAAGAAACCAGTACCTTGTAGTAGGAAACACCAGTAGTACATCCTGTACAACATTGACAATAGCCTGTAACACCAGCAGTAGCCTGCAACGCTAGTAGTAGCCCATAACATTAGTAGCACCCCATAACACTAGTAGCAACCCGCAACACCAGTAGTAGCTCGCAACTACAACAGCATATCCCACAGCACCAATAAGTGCAAGCAGATAACTAGCAATAGCAAATTGCAGCAGTAACAAGAACAGGTAGACCAGCAGCAATTGTAAATTGCAGTAGCAATAAGTACAGGTAGCAATACCAGTAATGACAACTAGAAATTGCAGCTTGCAAGCACAACCAACAATAAGTACAGGCAATAACGTGTCTCGGGAACAGGGCAAGAAACATAACTAGTAGTAAGAGGAGAAAACTACCCCCGACAGCAAGTCTAGCAGCTTGCATAGTGGAGGTGAAAATGTGTCCTGACAACTTGTAGTAGCAGAGGAGCAAATGTGCCCTAGTAGTAGGGTAGGCAGCACAACAGCAATGGAAGAGAACCTACCAAGGCAATAGGTGAGGTAGCACCGATAATATAGGAAGAAAACCTGCCAAGGTAGCAAGTGAGATAGCACTGACAACAAAGGAAGGAGAAGATCCATGTTTTACCATAGTAGCTTGTGCACATTGAGTGATCTTTCTTAAGAAAGTATTAGTCACAAACCTTTTGATAAACTTGTTGAAAAAGAGTAGGATACCCTTGGAGTAATCGCAAGATCATTGTAAGTGTTTAAGTTGTAATCCTTCTATAAGTGGTTAAGCAGTGATCTTTCCACACCATAACTGTATCCCTTGATAACAAAAGTCAATTGTGTGATTTAGAAGTGATCCTATCACACTGTAGACATAGCTCACATATTGTGTTCTTGGGTTATTGCATTTGATTGATATCTATATGACTACTCTTGCATAAAGAAGAAAGATAAAATTGAATCATCAGCTCTAACAAGTCATAGAAGTTAAATCAAAAAATATTTATAAAAAGCAAGCAGCTCACATTGATTCACTCCCTCCCCCTCTTAGTGTGAGACCTAAAATGGTCCTCATCAACATCTTATTCCTTTTGTTCTATTAATGTGATGAGGATCTTCTTAGGTCTCACACTAAGAGGGGGAGGGTTGTGAATTATTATGAGATGCTCACTTTTGACAAATCTTTTCGAATTAACCTCTGTGACTTGTTAGATATGATGATCCAACATTTTATCTTTCTTTTTTATGTAAGAGTGGTCATATGAATATCAATCAAATGCAAGTAACAGAGGACACATAAAGATTTTTACATGGTTCACCCATAATGTGTAAACTATATCCACAGTGTGATAAGATCACTCCTAAATCACACAATACACTCTAATTATCAAGGGATACATTTATTGTATAGAAGAATCCCTCCTTAACAACTTATGGAAGGATCACTCCTTAACCACTTACAATGATCTCCTGATCACTAGATAAAATGATCTCCCAATCACTTAACCAATTGATCTCCCGATCACTTTAAGGGTATCTTACCCTTTTTCAACAAGTTTATCAAAAGGTTTATGACTAACACTTGTTTTAGGAAGATCACTTAATGTGCATAGGCTACTAATACAGAATACAGAACTTCTCCTTCTTTACTATTGGTCTTTACTCAGGCTTTGTTGGTCTTCTCTTTGCAAGTTCTTTCTGCTATAGGTTCTCTCCCTTTGCTATCGGTGTTGCCTCACTTATTGCCTCGGCAAGATTTCTTCTTCTATTATCGATGCTACCTCTTTTGGCCTTGGTAGGTTCTCTTCCTCTGCTGCCTCACTCACTACCTTGGTAGTTTTTTCCTCTGCTACCGGTGCTACCTTACTTGTTACCTTGGTAAGTTGCCTTACCTGCTGTTAGTGCATATTTTCTCCTTTGCTACTGCAAGTTGCCAAACTTACTGCAGAGACATGTTTTCTCCTATATTACTACAAGTTGCTAGACTTGCTATCAGGGCACATTCTTACCTTTGTTGCTGTAAGCTACTGGACTTGCTACCAGGACACATTTTCTTATTTGTTGCTAGACTTGCTGTTGGTTGTACCTGTACTTGTTGCCTATTATTGGTTGTGTTTGCTTTTATTGCCTGTTGCAATCTGTTAGTTGTGATTCATCTGCTGCTAGTTTTGTATGTTACTATTGCTACTAGTTATGCCTATACTTGCTGCCTTTGCTGGTTGTGCTTGTACTTGCTACATGTGTTGGTTATGCCTGCACTTGCTACAATTGCTGCTTACTACAATTTGCTAGATGTGCTACTGTAGGTTTTGCTGTTATCAGTCATGCTTGCTAGTTACTGGTTTCTGCTAGTTACTGGTTTCTCCTTGGTTTGCTACCTGCCTATATTACTATTGTTTACTGTTGGTTGTGCCTGCAAACTACTAGTTTCTCCTTAGTTTATTGCCTACTCTTATAGCTATTACTTGCTGTTGATGCTACAATTGCTACTATTGGTTATGCTTGTTACAGCACATGCTAGTATTGCTATTATTTCTTGTTGCTGGTGCTACAATTACTATTTGTGTTATGGACCACTACTAGTGTTGCAGGCTACTGTTGGTGTTGTGGGATACTATTGGTGTTGTGGACTACTGCTAGTGTTGTAGGTTGCTACTAGTGTTGCAGTCTATTGCTAGTGTTGCAGACTATTATTGGTGTTGTGCAGTATATGTTGCTAGTGTTGCCTGCTGTAGGTTACTTGTTTCTTTACTATAATTGCAAGATTCCTTGGGTGGCTACTGCAACTCCTTCTCCCTTTGGTTTGGCCAATTACTGTCTTTTTTTTTTCTTTAGTGTGGCTACTGCATGTCTCCTTGTCTAGTTTGGTGTAGCTACTGCACACCTTCTTCTCTAGTTTGTTGTGGCTATTGCACGCCCTTTCCTTTGGTTTAGTGTGGTTGTTGCATGTCTCCTTAGCTAGTTTGGTGTGGCTACTGGCTACTGCAACTCCTCCTTTTGTTGGTGTGGATGCCTCCTTCTTTGATGGTTATTATCATCTCTTCTTTAGTCAACTGCTTTTGCACTCTCCTTGGTGGTTGCCTTCTTTGCCCAATTAGTTTCTCTTGGGTGGTTGCCTTTCTCTTTACCATTCACCTCTCATTATGGTTACCTTTAGGTTTGCCCTTCTCTCTTAAAATTCTGTAGCATACACACTTGTCTTATAATCTGCCTAGGGTTATTTATAGATCCTCGAGATTAAGGTTGCACACTCATCAACAGTCAACATTGATTCCTAAAGGTTACCCTATAATCAATGGATAGATTTGATTCCTAAAATTTAGGGTCAATGGTTAAGGATCAACAATGAACTTTGATCTCTAAATTTAGGGTTAATGGTCAACATTGACTCATTGACTTTAGGGTTGACTTGCTATCACCAATTTTGCCTAATGACTTTTATACATCTTAATGACATTTAAAACATCAAATCAACATGAACAATAATATAAGATGCTATTGACAACAAATCCAACATTAGTCATCAAAATGGGCTTAACAATCTCCCCCTTTAGATTTGTTGGCAACATATTAAATCCAACAATGCATATATAACAACCTTTGTCATTCATAGACATTCATAGCTCCCCCTGAAACATGCATCTCCCTTAATTGGGAACAATCTTTAACTTCCCTTTTTTTCTGCTTCTCCCCCTTTTTAATCGCTATATACTCTTTTTGGATTTATGCAAAATATCTCCCCCTGTGACAACAAATCCAAAGAATAATAGAAAAGAGAAGTAGAGAGGGGTTAAAGGATACCTCAGCCTCTAGGGGTGGCTGAACACATAAATTTATCCCCGTTTGTCCAAGATGTCTCAATCTTCCATGCCACAACAAGTTCTCATCTTTGGTACTCATGTAGCATGTGTTTTTGCTTTTGGAAACTTGGTATAAGTTTCCATTTGTTCTTTCACCCTTAGTAAGAACAACACCATCTCTTAATCTCTTCACTATGCAACCATTCCTGTTAAAAATAACTTCATGTCTATCATCACAAAGCTAGCTAACACTAATAAGATTGTGTTTTAGCCTTTCAACATAAAGCACTTCCTTTGATTTCAGTTTTTCTACACTAATTTTAGCAACATCGATACCTTGAATCCTTAAGGCACCATTGCTACATTTGACTAACCCTCTATCATATTTTGCTACTCCCTTTAACATCTCAGAGTCTCCTATTATGTGTGAAGAGCAGCCATTGTCCAAGATCTATGGCTTTTCTTTCTTGGAAGCTTTTAAGGCTATTTTCACAACCATAATTGTTTCCCTTCCTTTTTTTCTTCTTTGGCCAAATGTAGGAGTATGTGTAGGTGTTCTCCTTTGCACTCTTTAACCGAGTAGCAATGTTTGGTTGAATATGGGAGCATGTGTGGGTGTTCTCCTTTGTACTCTTTGACCAGGCAACAATGTCAAGCAATCCTCAATAGTGTGTCCACCCTTTTTGCATCTTCCATAGATTTCTTCCAGCAAATGAAATATGTTTCTTAATGGAATTTGACTTTTTTTCACTTGAGACTGTCTCCTATCTTGATAGTCTCCCCCCAGACTCTTGCCTCACATTCCTCTTCATTATAGGCTCATTACTCTAACACACATTAGCCTTGTTCCTATACTTACCACATCTATAGTAAAATCCTTTAAATTTGGATTTTCTTCTTTCACCAAGTTCATATCTCCCATCTTTAGCAACTGTTGTGGCAACCTCCTTTTTATTTTTTACAATCAGTCTCCTTTATATAGTCTTCACCACGTCTTTCCTAACCCATTTTAGCTTAGGTTGGTTTCTCTTCTTTATAACGTCATTATGCTTGCTTTCAAGCACAAACACAATTTTCTTCTTCTTTATTAGCTTCTCATTTGACTTTTTGATATAGCCAAGACCTTTCTTCCCTATGGAATGGAGTCTTTGTTTGCTTTGACACTTATCCAATATTTTGGTAGCATCCTGCTTGATTACATTTGTTGAAGATGACTCTCCTCTCACTTTCATGGACTATATAAGGCTTTCTTCATGCTTCCTAAGTTCGGACTCAGCCTTGTGGAGCTTGGCTTGCAAAATTAGCAACTCTTGCTTTTGTTCAAACACTTTAGTGCCAAGATCTTCATGTATCTTGCCTTGCTTTGCCTCAATTATGATCAGCTCCTCTATTCTCTTTAAGTACTCTCTTTTGTTTTCTTTCACCTAGAAATTAGATTCATCAACAGTAGAATTTTTATATAACTTATTTAAATGCTTTACCTCTTTTTCTAGCTTGTTGTTTTTGTGCAAACAAGCTCTCAGTTCATTCTTAAGTTATTGAACTAACTCATCCTCTTCCTTTTCTATTGATTCCTTATCACTTAAAGATTCTAGAACATTATTTACTTTAACAACCATCACATTCCCTGTAGCATCACCATTGGAATCATCACTATTTGTTTCTCCTCTCATTGGGCAATCCACAACAAAGTGCCTTATGTCTCCATAGCTAAAGCACTTCAAGGGTAATTTTCCATTGTACTTTCCTTTTCCTTTCCTCATATTGTTGCTGATGTATGTCATGACTTCATCTAGTTCAGTATCACCATCTTTTTCTTCAGAACTACTGTTGGATTCTTCTTCTTGGTCTTTAATATTTAAGTTCTTCATTACCTTAAGGGTCAACTCCTTCTTTGCCTTAGACTTCTTTTTTTTTTTTCTTCATTAAGGTTCTTCTCATTTTATAAGCCACCAATATGTTGTGCAAATCATCTAAGGTCATTCTATTCAAGTTTTTATCTTATATAGAGGAAACTTTAACATTGTAAGCTTCTAGTAAGGTTCTAAGTATTTTCTTTACCATAGTAGCATCGTTGATCTCCTCTCCATAGCCTCTGATATAACATATAATTTCATTGACTATTGTGAAGAAGGCATCTATAGATTCATCATTTTGCATTTTTATGTCTTCAAATTTGCTCATTTAGATTTGTAGCTTGGCTTGCTTCATAACCTTGTCTCTTTCATAAATGGTTTTCAATTTGTCCCAAATTTGTTTGGCTATGTTGCACCTCATCACTTTGGTGAATTCTTTGTCAAATAAAAAGGCATATAAGGCATTTCTCACATTTCCATCATACTCCAAATTCTTCTTATCAATAAGTGTCATAACATCACTTTTAGCAATAGGGACGAAGCCGCTAACAATAAATTCAAAAATATCTAGACCAAGTGTCATCAAATATATTCTTCCATAATTTATAATTTTGCCTATTAAAAGTGGGAATGCCCTTATTGTTTGTTGTTCCCATAGCCTTGTATGGGTTGTAATTATTGTCAACCAGATTTAAGTATGCAAGCAAAAGTGGGTCATATTTCAAGAATTATAGGATACGACTAAAATGTACAAATAACCTCATAAAGTGATCTCCTTAAAGTGAACTTGTAGAGGGAGTTTAGTTTTTTGGAAGATGGGCAATTACGAGGGCAGTTTCTTTTGTACATTTTTAATTGTTCATGGGCAATCCTAGCTGTTCATTCAAGCATTCAAAGAATGAGATTTCAGTAGAAAGAAAAGAGTAAGAAAAATAAATTAAGAAGGAACATAATGCTGAATTTTGAATGGAATAGTAATATGAACCTGCATGGAAAGGTAAGAAAGGAAATCTGTTACAGCTACAGTAAGCCTTACTAGGGTTTTCATAAAAAGTAGTATATAAACTAAGACTAATCTCTTTTGGGGCAACACCGTAAGATAGTGAAATGGGTGAGACCAGCGAAGCGTGAGACGGATGAGACCAGACCAGAAACAGTGAGACGTGATACCAGACTAGAAACGGTGAGATGTGAGACCTAGAGACAGTGAGCCATGAGACTAGAGATGGCGAGACCAAGAAACAGGTGAGATGATGAGATGGTGAGACTAGGAAACGGGTGAGACCATAAGATGATAAGACCATGATATGGGTGAGACAGTGAGATGGTGAGACCAAGAGTTGGGTGAGACAAGTAAGACAAGAAAAACACTCAATAAAGTTTAAAAAAAATTACAGATTTCTTCAAGAGAGGTTAGAGTGCATTCTAGTGATCTTCCAAGCAGCAGTAAAGCAGCATATTCAAATCAAATAGAGGCAAGACAAGTTAGAAGAAGGGTAGACACAGCAAGTGACACTGTTTATATTGTGTTTGCTTTGTATTTGCAATAGTGAAAGGAGAAAAAGATTAAGACATCTATTATAATTAGATTGCAATCATAGGGAATACCACACTAGTATTCTTAAGTATAGTGGATTGTCTCGGTAGAGGAAGAATCTTTACCACCGTGAAGTACATCACATTGAAGGAACCATGTAAATCTCTTGTGTCCTTACTTTGAATTTACATTCTGTGTTTTGAATTAAGTTGTGAACACAACTAAAAAATCATCAAACCTTTAACCTAAAAGAAGATTTAATCAAGAACCAACTAATTCGTTTAATAGGCAAGGTGTCTGAAAGGTAACTTTGGTGACTATTATAATTAGTAGGTAACAATAAATCTACTTTAGTTGAATAGGAGAAAGAGTTCATTCCTGAGAAGAGTTTAAAGTTGTTCACCCACCTGCATGTTGACAAGAGCTAAAGTATTAAAGTAATAGAGTAATTTGGATTAAATTATTAGAGTTTTGTAAGGGTATAATACTAATTCACCCCCACTCTCACTATTATAAATTAATAGATCTTAGTGTGAAATTGAGAATTTCAATTGGTATCAGAGCACAGGTTCACCAGTACTGGCATCCATTTCTCAGTATGCTAAACAAGTTAAAACTTTTGAAACCTTTCAAACTAGTACACCAAGCTGGCACTAGCACTACTTACAGCAAGAAGGTTCCAATCTTCAACCGAACCAACTACCATATGTGAAGAGCGAGAATGCAGGTGGTATTTTTAACCATGGGCATGAACATGGTGGAATTTGTATAGAAGGGTTAATACACTTTGCTTCTTAGTGCAAAGTGAAACTTGATGATGAAGATAAGGATGTTGATGATAAGCAAAATTCAAAATGGAGAAGACTATCATCCAAATCAAAGAAGTCCAGCAAGAAGACTGCCAGCCCACAAAAGAAGAAGAAGAGAGAATCATTTAAGAGTTATGTGAGCCAGACAAAAGAAGCTGATAAGGATGAAGATGTAGACTTATCAGATGAGCATGCCTGTATGGCTTCAGCTTAAGGTGGTAGTTTAACCTATGAAGAGGAAGAGGAGGTTGATGAAGAAGAACTAAATCTTGAAGCTGAGTTAGAAGTAGCTTCAAAGGTGATAATCAAAAGGGGCAGAACCATAAGAAGGTTGGAGGTTCATATAAAACAAGTTGAAGCAAAGTTTGATTAAGAAAAAAGTCAAAAAGATGAAATAAGGGTTAAACATATTGACTTAAAGAGAAGATTTGAAGAACAAATCAAAATATGTGAAGACCTTACAATAGAGCTTGGCTCAAGGACTTTAACAATTGAAGAAATGGAGATAGAGTTATTAAGACTTCAGCAACAAGTCAAAAATAGTGAAGAGAACTTGTAGAAGCTTGAAAGAGAAGGCTGTGATTCAGCAGAAAATAGTTGGAAATAAAGAAGATTTTAAGAATCAACCTAGGGTTACAAACAAAGATAAAGAAAAGAAAGTCAGCCAGTAAAGGGCTACGATTGAACAGAAGATGGAGAAGGAGGAGACTGAATTGAAAGCCACACAAGCAAAGAAGGTAGCAACCTTGCCTACATAATAAGCAATAAATAAAAGAAAACATGCTGTGATTAGACCCAAGAAGAGGCAGCTTCAAGTTCACTGCCTTTATTGTCAAGTTTGGGGTCATAAGGCAAGTAAATGCTGGTGGAGAAGGCTAATATACATCTCCAACCTGAGAAGATCCGATGCTGTATACAGGGGGAGACAATACAAAATTCAAAAGAGAACACCTGTCATGAGTTCTTGCAAATATTGTAAAAAGTAAGGATACACTGACAAGGTTTGTTGATGGAAGTCCAAACCAGTGGTTTCAAAGAACAAGTTTGCTATATTAGTAGACTTGAAACAGTGTGAAAGGTGCAGGCAAGATGACCATAATTCCAAGAGATGCATGACACTCCTCCCTAAGCAAGAGAAGGCACTTGATAGCACAGTGAAAACAATTGGTACAGTCAAAACTGAGAAAAAGGAGAAAGCTATCTTCAAGTCAATTCAAAAGAAGGAATATACAGCTAAAATGGAGGTGGCTAATATAGTTGAAATTGCACTAAAGACTAACTACAAGGATAAGCAGTGGATCCTTGATAATGGATGCACTTCACACATGACAGGAGACAAGAGTATATTATCAAAGCTGAACAAGTTAAGAGAAGGCAGTGTCAAGTTTGGCAATGATGATTCACTCAACATCAGTGGTCAAGGGTCAATAAGTATTGGAAAAGGAAAGCTGAAAGATGTCCTGCACATTAAAGGCCTCAAATATAATCTAGCATCTATCAGTCTACTATGCAATGAAGACCATAAAGTGATATTCACAAAAATAGGTTGCCAAGTAAAGAGTAAAGAAGGCAATAATGGTACAATTGGGAAGAGAACAGTTGGAAATTTATATGTGATTGATGAGGACAAGACAAGCAGCTGTTTACTCACTAAAGAAGAAGAAAATCAACTTTGGCATAGGAGGTTGGGACACTTAACACAAAAGAACATGAGAAAGCTGACCACTACTCATGTAATCAAAGACATTCCCAACCTCAAGAGAGAAAGAGAGAGTATGTCTGCTCAGCATGCTAAAAGTAGTATAAGACCAAAGAGTTTAGTTCTGAAGCAGTGCTTGACATTGTACATACTGATTTGTGTGGCCCAATTAGAGCAAAAGGGTTAAATAGTGAGAGGTACTTCATCTTGTTTGTTGATGATTATTCCAAAAGGACCTGCATCATGCACCTCAAACACAAGTCAAAAGTTTTGAAATACTTCAAGAGATACAGAAGATTGGTTGAAAATGAGAATGGAAAGAAGATGAAAGTATTAAGGTTAGATCAAGGCACTGAATTCACAAATGAAGCTTTTGAAGATTACCTTAAGAAGCATGGAATTCACCATCAAATGGTAGTAGCAAGAACACCTCAATAGAATGAGGTGGTAGAGAGGAAAAATAAAGTTGTGGTTAAAATGGCAAGAACTTGACTGCTGGAATCCAAGCTTCATACAAGATTTTGGATAGAAGTAACATTTAAAGGCATACCTACTGAACAAAGTCTTATTAAGGCCCAATATTGATAAGACTCCATATTGAGCTATGGAGTGGGAAGAAGACAATAGCCAAGTATCTCAAAATCTTTGGCAGCCCATGTTTTGTAAAGAACAAGGAGCAAAGCTTGGGAAAATTCCATGCTAGGTCAGATGAAAGCATCTTTGTGGGATACTTAGCAAAGACAAAAGGTTACAAAGTTTTTTTGCATAAACTGGGGAAAGTGGCCACATCCAGTGATGTGAGAATAGATAAAAATTGAAAAATAATGAATAATGGAAAAGCTGAGGACAGTGAAGAAGATGACTTCAAGATAGATGAAGAATTAGACCAACATGAAGAAAAGGGACAAGAAGTAAGTTTAGACTCAAAGAAGAGTGAGTTTGAAAATGAAGAAAGAGATCCTCTTGCAACTAAGACTGTATAAGAGAGAAAGACAAAGAAAACATGGACCAGTACTCATCAAGGAAATCAGATCATAAGTGACTTATCAACAGGAGTTACAACAAGAAGAAGAATTGTGGGAGCCACTGCTTTACTCTCATAAGTTGAACCTAAATCTGTTGAAGAGACTGCATAAGACAAAGCCTAGGTCAAAGCTATCAATGAGGAGCAGGTTCAAATCTAAAAGAATGATACATGGGAGTTGGTTCCAAGACCCATTAACAAGAATGTCATAGGAACAAAATTGGTGTTTAGAAATAAACACAATGAAGATGGCAAGGTGGTAAGGAACAAGGCTAGGCTGGTTTATAAAGGCTACACTCAGATAGAATGAGTAGATGTTGATGAAACTTTTGCACCAATAGCAAGGTTAAAAACTATTAGAATTTTCTTAGCTTTAGCAGCACATAAGAGGTATAAAGTTTATCATATGGATGTGAAATTATCATTTCTGAATGGGCTCCTGAAAAAAAAAGTGCATAATGAACAACCCGATGGGGTACAAATCAGTGAGGATGAGACACACGTGTGCAAGCTGAAGAAAGCCTTATATAGCCTTAAACAAGTTCCAAGAGCATGGTACAGTAGGTTGGATGCAAATTTGAGAAGGTTGAACTTCAGAAGAGAAACAGTTAATAATAACCTATATGTGTTCAACTCAGAAAAAGGCCAACTGATAACTATAGTATATGTAAATGACATCATCTTTGGAGGGGATCACTTTGAGCTATGCCAAGAATTTGCATAAAATATGAGTGAGGAATCTTAGATGTCATTGATTGGAAAAATGACTTACTTTCTTGTATTACAGATAAAATAGTGTGACGAAGGTATTTTTATTTCTCAAACAAAATATGCCAAAGAGATATTGAAAAGGTTTGGCATGAAGGATAGCGGACCTTCAGTACCCCTATGTCAGTGGGCTGTAAGTTAACAAAAAATTAGGAAGGAAACAGTACAAGCCCTACAGAATACAAGAAGATGATAGGGAGCCTTCTGTACCTTACAACATCAAGGCCTGATCTTATGTAAGCTGTGTGCGTTGCTAGCAGATTCCAAGCTGATCCTAAGGAAACTCATGTGTTGGCAATGAAAAGAATCCTAAGATACCTCAAAGGGATACTAGAAATAGGTTTGTGGTATCCTATCATGGATTCTATAAAACTACAAGCATACACTAATGTAGACTAGGTAGGAAGTATAGATGATAGAAAATCAACTAGTGGTTGTAGCTTCTACTTGGGTTTAAAGTGTGTTGCATGGTTAAGTAGAAAGCAAAACAGTGTTACTTTGAGCACAGCTGAGGTTAAGTATATGGCTACTTGTGCAATATGTACTCAAGTGATATGAATGCAAAGATAATTAACAGATTTGGGTGTTGAAGTGAAGTTACCAGTAATTGTACTTTGTGATAATCAAAATGCAATTGATCTCAATAAGAATCCAATTCAACATTCAAGGAGCAAGCATATTGACATCTAATATCATTTTATCAAGGATCATGTGGAACAGGGCATAATGCAGTTGGAGTATATTGGCACTAAAGATCAAATTTTAGATATTCTAACTAAACCTTTGTCCACAAAGCTGTTTGAAAAGCACAGAATGAGTCTGTTTGTGCAAATGCCCCCTTAAGCCTGAAGCTTAGGTGAATCCTCCATCTCTACTTTACGGGTTTTTTAGATTTGAAATTGGTTGGCAAAGGGGGGAGAGAAGCAATAATGCAGAGGGAACTGTTAAGGAAAGGGGAGTGCATATTTAGAGGGAGTTGAAATTGCTGCATAATAGCTTTTGTTATGAGTGTTGTGAATAATTAAAAAGGGGAAGATTGTTGTTCCCACAGCCTTGTATGGGTTGTAATTGTTGTCAACCAGATTTAAGTGTACAAGTAGAAATGGGTCATGTCTAAGGAATTACAGGATAAGACTATAATGTTAAATAACCTCGTAAAGTGATCTTCTTGGAGTGAACTTGTAGAGGGAGTTTAGCATTTTTGGAAGATGGGTAGTTACGGGGGCAATTTCTTTTGTACATTTATAATTGTTTATGGGAACTTCTGGCCATTCATTCAAGTATTTAAAGGATGAGACTTTAGTAGAAAGAAAAGAGTAAGAAAAATAAATTAAGAAGGAGGATAGTGCTAAATTTTGAATGGAACAGTAATATGAAGCCACATAAAGGGGAAGAAAGGAAATCCATCGCAACTACAGTAAGCCTTACTAGGGTTTTCATAGAAAGTAGTATATAAATCAACACTAAAATCTTTTGGTGCAACACCGTAAGATAGTGAAATAGGTGAGACTAGCGAAGCGTGAAACTAGTGAGACCAACAAAGTGTGAGACGGGTGAGACTAGACCAAAAATGGTGAGACATGAGACCTGGAGATGATGAGACATGAGACCATACCAAAAACAATGAGACATGAGACTCGACTAGAAATGGTGAGAAGTGAGACCAGACCAGAAATGGTGGGACATGAGATTTGGAGATAGTGAGACGTGAGATCAAAGATAGTGAGACTAGGAAACAAGTAAGATCGTTAAACGGTGAGACCAAGATACGGGTAAGACTGTGAGACAGTGAGACCATGAGTTGGGTGAGACAAGTGATATGGGAAAAACATTCGGTAAGGTTTTTTAAAAAAAATTCCAGATTTCTTTAAGAAAAGTTAGAGTGCATTTTGGTGATCTTCTAAGTAGTAGTGAAGCAAGCATATTCAAATCAAACAAAGGCAAGAGAAGTTAGAAGAAGGGTAGACACAACAAGTGACACTCTTTGTATTATGTTTGCTTTGTATTTGTAATAGTGAAAGGAGCAAAAGATTAAGACATCCATTATAACTACATTACAATCATAGGGAATACCATACTGGTATTCTCAAGTATAATGGATTGTCTTGGTAGAGGAAGAATCTTTGCCACCTTGGAGTACGTCATATTGATAGAACCATGTAAATCTCTTGTGTCCTTACTTTAAATTTACACTTTGTGTTTCGAATTGAGTTGTGAACATAGCTAAAGAATCATCAAACCTTTAACCTAAAAGAAGACCTAATTAAGAACAACCAATCTGTTTAATAGGAAAGGTGTCTAAAAGGTAACTTTGGGGATTATTGTGATTAGTAGGTAACATAGATCTACTTTAATTGAATCGGAGAAAGAGTTCATTCCTGAGAAGAGTTTAAAGTTGTTCACCCATATGTATGTTAACAAGAGCTAAAGTATTAAAGTAGTAAAGTACTTTGGATTAAATTATCAGAGTTTTACAAGGGTGTAATGCTAATTCACCCCTTCTCAGTATTACAGACTAGTAGATCCTAGGGTGAAGTTGGGAACTTCATTGTTAATACTATTTATCCTATTCATGATATCAATCAGCAGTAATGATAAAAATTCACATTAGTAACAAAAAATTTTAGATCAAAGCAAGCAAAATGGATCAACAAAAGGAACTACCTTTGATACCACTTTATAAGGACCTTCTTAGGAGTGATCCTAAGAAGGATCACTCTTTAACTACTTACAATGATGTCTTAATCACTCAAAGGTTTGATCTCCCGATCACTCAATAGACTGATCTCTCCATCACTTCAAGGGTATCCCATCCTTTTTCAACAAGTTTATCAAAAGGTTTGTGATTACCACTTTCCTAAGGAAGATCACTTAATATGCACAAGTTATTAGTACAAAATGCGGATGTTCTCCTTCCTCACTGCAAGTCTTTGCTCAAGCTTTACTGATCTCTTCTCTATAGGTTCTCTCCAAGTAGGTTATCTCTACTCTAGGTTCTCTCCCTCTACTAGTTTCTCTGCTAGCGGTTATCTCTATTGCAAGTTCTCTCCTTTTGCTACTGATGTTGCCTCCCCTATTGCCTCAACAAGATCTCTTCTTTGCTACCTCTCTTGCTACCTTGGCAAGTTATCTCCTCTTACTATTGGTGCTACCCCTTTTGACCTTGGTAGGTTTTCTTCATTTGCTGCCTTACCTACTTCCTTGGTACGTTTCTTCCTCTACTGCCAGTGCTACCTCACCTGCTGCCATGGCAGGTTTCCTCACTTGTTTCCTTAGCAGGTTGCCTTACTTCTAAAGTATATTTCTAAAGTAAACAAGGTTGTTGAAGTTCCTGACTTCACCCTAGGATATACTAGTTTGTGATACTGAGAGGGGGGGTGAATTAGTATCATCACAATTCATAATTCGCAAGTAAGTGAATAACTTCAACCTCTTCTTAAAAGCCAAACCTTTCTCAGACTTGACTAAGGTAGATCTATTGCTACCTACTAATCATAATAGTCCCCAAAGTCATAGACAATTCAGATGTTCTTGTTTAAGTCTTCATCAAGTTATGGCTTGGCAAATACTTTAGTTGTATTCATAACTCAATTCAAAATACAGAACGTAAAGCAAATTAAGGACACATGGGATTTACTTGGTTCCGTCAACGTGACGTACATCCACGGTGGTAAGGACTCTCTCTTACCGAGACTATCCATTATACTTAAGAATTTCAGTTATAATGGATGTCTTAATCCTCTGCTCCTTTAACTATTGTAATTACTAAGCAAGTACAATACAAAGAGTGTCACTTACTGTATCTACCTTCTTCTAGCTTGTCTTGCCTCTATTGAACTAAAAGGCTACTCCACTACCGCTTAGATGTTCATCACAACACTCTTTAACTTCCCTTGAAGAAATCTAAAACTACGTTGAGTTTTTTCAATGCTTCGTCGAATTCCTTCTTTAGGTTGTCTCACACAGCTCCTGCTTTCACCATCTTACGGTCTCACGCCGATGCATATTCTATTGCCTGCTCTTCTTTAGTCGTATGTCATTTTTTCTCTTTCAATTGGTCACTTTATTTGGTTGTTTCTCTCTTTGCCGTCCACCCCGATTTTTGGCCGTCTTCCATTTTCTCTCTTTCTACTATCCAGTTGTCTCTGATATTGGCCATATTTTCCTTTTTTCTCCTTCCCATCGACTCCGATTTGGTCATGTTTTCTTTTTCTCTCCTTTGCATCGATTCCTCTGTTCTGACCGTATACCTCTTTTCTCTCTCTTCTAATAACTATCTCAATTTTTCTCTCTTTCTCTCATGTTTTGCCGATGGTTTCTCTCTCTTCATTCAATCAGATCCCTCTTACCATCCAGCCAAATCTATCTCATCGTCCAGCTGGATCTCTCTCATCATTTACGGTGGTGGCTCTTCGTGTGGTGGTTACTCCTTTCTGTCCAACCCCTCTTCAGCCGTCTCTCTTTCTCTCTCTTTTTCCCCTGATTTGCTGATGGTCTCTCTTTCTTTATCAACCCCTCTTTCTGTCGTCCAGCCCTATTCTACCATCGACTCCTCTTTTTGTTTATGCCATGTAGGGTTTGGTGTTGGCCGGTCACTCTAAGTTTGTCAAATTTTCAATTGTCGACACCATTGGTTGAATGGTTGCTTGTGTTATGTCAAGAATTCAATTATGTCGTTCACCTTTTTTTTGTGTTTTACTATGTATTCAATTTTGTTGGCCTTTCCCTAATTTCTTCTTCCAATGCCTATATATACTCTCTTCCATGAAACCCTAATAGGGCTTACTTGCGGTGAATTTACTATCTTGCCCTTCAATGTGACTTTTACATTCTTGCCCCTCTATGTGGCTTTGACCTTCTTACCCTTCCATGTGGCTTTACTTTCTTGCACACTTAAACCTAGTTGACAACAATTACAACTCATACAAGGCAATGGGAACAACAATTGTGAAGGAAGCCAAGTTACAAATCTAAAGGAGCAGATTTAAAGACATTAAGATGCTGAATGATGAATTTGTGAATGCCTTCTTCACAAAAGTAAATGAAATTTTATGCTCCATTAGATGCTATAAAGTGGAGATCAACAATGTTACTATGGTAAGGAAGATATTTAAAACCTTACTAAAAGCTTTTATGGTCGAAGTTTCCTCTATAAAGGATAAAGATTTGGATAGGCTACCCTTAGATGATTTACACAACATATTGGTGGCTTATGAAATGAAAATAACCCCAATGAAGAAAGAAAAAAAGTCTAAAGCAAAGAAGGAATCGACCTTCAAGGTAATGAAGAAATTAAAGATTAAAGAATAAGAAGAAGAATCTAATAGCAACTTTGAAGTTAAAGATGGTAATACTAAACTTGATAAAGTCATGGCACACTTCACCAAAAATATGAGGAAAGGAAAAGGAAAGTATAAGGGAAAATTACCCTTGAAGTGCTTTAGTTATAGAGGCATTGGGCACTTTGCCATGAACTACCTAAAAAGAAAAAACATAAATTGTGATGATAATGATGATTCAACTCCAAGGAGGAGAACAAAGAAATCCAGCTATTTAAAGCTAGAAATTCAAGTGCCAAAGGGAAAAAGGAACTCTTCAGATCCAAAAGAAAAAATTTCTTAAGCAAATTGGATGAAAAAGATTTTGAAAAAGAAACTGATGATGATTATGATGATGATGCTATAGAAAATGTGCTGGTTGCATAGGTGGATGTTGAATAAGAATCTTAAGTGATGAGAGATCAACCAAATAGGAAGAGCAAAAGTTGATGTAGCAACTTGAGAATGAATTGAGAGTTTGTTTGCACAAAAACAACAAGTTGAAAAATGAGGTAAAGCATCTCAATAAGCTAAATAAAAATTCTATTGTTGATAAATATGATCTCCAAGTGAAAGAAAAGGAGTTTAAAGCAAAAAAGAAGGAATACTTAAAAAAAATTAAGGAGTTGAATGTACTTAAGGTAGAGCACGGCAAGACATATGAAGAATGTGGCACTAAGGTGATTGCACAAGAGCAAGAAGTGCTAATTTTGCAAGCCAAGCTCCACAAGGCTAAGTTTGAATTAAAGAAGTATGAAGAAAGCTTAATATAGGTCATGGAAGTGAGAAAAGAGTCCTCTTCAACAAATGCTATCAAGGAAGATGTTACAAAAAAATTGGATGAGTGTCTAAGCAAACAAAGACCTCATCTATAGGGAAGAAAGGACTTGACTATATTGAAAAACCAAATAAGAGGATAACAAAAAAAAGAAAATTGTGTTTGTGCCTGAAAGCAAACATAATAACGTTGTGGAGAAAAGAACTCAACCCAAGCTAAAATGGGTTAGGAAAGATGTGATGAAAACTCCCATCCAAAGGAGGCAGGTTGTCAAAGATAGAAAGAAGACTACCACAACAGTCACTAGAGATAAGGGACATAAACTTAGTGAAAGAAGAAAATTCAAATTTAAAGGTTATTGCTAGAGCTATAATAAGTATGAGCTCAAGGCTAATGTGTGTTAGCGTAATAAGCCTATAATAAAAAGGAATGTGAGGTAAGGGTTTAGGGGGAGATTCTATCAGAAAAGGAGACAGCTTCAAGTGAAAAAAAAAATCATATTCCACTAAGAAACAAATTTAATATGTTGGAAGAAATTTGTGAAAGATACGAAAAGGCTACACATACTGCTAGGGAATACTTGACATTGCTACCCGATCAAAGAGTGCAAAGGAGAACACCTACATATGCTCCTAAGTTTGGTCAAAGAAGAAAAAGAGGAAGGGAAATGGATAAAGAGAGATCATTGGTCAAAACCGTTAATGGTAGGGCAACGCTAAAATTAATAAGTCAATGTTGATTGTTAACCTAAATTTTAGGAGTCAATGCTAACTGTTGACCCTAAATTTTATGGATCAATGCTGACTGTTGATTGTAGGACAACCCTTAGGAATTAATGCTAACCGTTAATGATAGAGTAACCCTAAACTCAAGATTTATAAATATATCCATACAACTATTAAGAAAAGTGTGTGTTATAGAAACGTAATAGAAAAAAGGAGCAAAACAACAAAGAACAACCACTAAAAAAAGAAAGAGCAATGACATAGGAAGAAGGTGTGTTCTGTAAACCAAAATAAGATGGCAATGGCAGAGGAAGAAAAAAAAAAGGCATGCTACAAAATAAGAGAAGGCATGCTATGTAGAAAAAGAGGGTGTGTTGTGCAAAAGAAAAAAAAAAGGGCATGTTATCAAAAGGTTATGTATTCTGCAAAAAAAAAAAAATAAAAAATGAACGACAAGAAAGCTACATAAAAAATGAGTTGTAGAAAAGAGCCAATAGTAGCATCCAGGAGGAAAGAGTGTAGCAGCATCTAGGAGGAGAAAATAGTAGCACCACCAGAAAAAAAGAATGTTACGACCAAAGAAATAAACAGTAGCACTAGAGGAAGAAGAAGAGTATAGCAAGGAGAAGGTAACAGTTGCAACAAGAGGGAGAGACAACCTCCAGTAGCAGAAGAAAAGGAGAGAACCTACTAAGGAGAGATAACAACAACTATAGCAAGGAGAAGGTAGCAGTTACAATAAGAAGAAGGCAGCAATTGCAACAAGGAAAAGGCAACAGCAGTATCAAGAGGAAAAGATAGCCTCCAACAGCAAAAGGAAATGAGAGAACCTACTGAGGAGAGACAACAATAGCTACAGCAAGGAGAATGCAATAGCAGCAGCAAGGAGGAGACAACAGCAACAACAAAAGGAAGAAGGAGGAGCGGCTACAGAAAGAAGGAACTTACAGCAATAAAATTAACAACCAACAAAGAAGAGAACTTGCAGAAGAGAGAACTTACCAAGGTAGAAGGAGGCAGTACCAGCAACAAAAGAGAAAACCTATTATGACAAAAGGAGGAAAAACCTACAATGAAGATAACCTATAAAAGAGAGAACTTATAGCGAAGATAACCTGCAGTGGAGAGAACCTAGAGGGGAAATAACCTACAGAGGAGAGAAGCTCCAGTGGAGATAACGTACAATAGAGATAACTTGTTGTGGAGAAAACCTATAGTAGAGATAACCTACAGTGAAGAAAACCCGCAAAGGAAAAACCAATAAAGCTTAAGGAGAGAATCAGTAATAAGGAAGGAAAATATTCATTTTCTGCAATAGTAACTTTTGCACATTGAGTGATCTTTCTCAAGGAAGTTTTATCATAAATTGTTTATGCACTTCTTGAAAAAAAAGGTGGGAGACCCTTGGTGTGATCAAGAGATTAATCCTTCAAGTGATCGGGAGATGAAGCCTTCAAATGATCAAGAGATCAACTCTTTTAGTGATCCAGAGATCATTGTAAGTGGTTAAAGAATGATCCTTCCACAAGTGGTTGAAGAGTGATCCTTCAAAAACATCAGTTGTATCCCTCAATAATAAGAATGGATCGTGTGATTTAAGAGTGATCCTTCTACAACATCAATTGTATCCCTTGATAAAAAATTTTGTGTGTTCTCAAGTGCTTGTACTTGATTGATATCCATACAATTATTCTTATATAAAGAAGTAAGATAAAATTGGATCATTAACTCTAACAAGTCACAAAGGTTTAATCCAAATAGATTTTTAAAAAGTAAGCATCTCACACTAATTCACCCCCTCCCCCTCTCAATGTGAGACTTAAGAAGGTCTTTATTACCAACAACAAACAACTAAGGCATAACCATATATAATTAAGGTATAACTAATGCAAGCAAGTTCTAGATAAGTGAGATTTGGTTACGATTTTGATTGATTTTCAATGTTTTTTTTTTAGGTATATATGACTATGTAATTGATTGTCATTAAAGTTATAGGCAAGGAAAAGGGGGACACAAAGTAGTGGACCAAATGCAATAAAGAAAAGGTAGTCGAATCAACAAGAATAAGATCCATCATTTGTTACAATAATAATAAAAATGATTGTAGTAAAAGAAAGGCAAATGATGATTGGATATGGGGTTTTTTCTCAACATAGATAAATAATGTATACTTAAGGGCACTTAAAATATAAGTGTTATTTGATTACTAATTTGTTAATGGCATATGACAAAAGGGATGACTGAACATTTCATTATATATTTTATTTTGCAAGACCCATACATACATCCCAAGACTACGGCATGCAATACAAATTAAATTAAGATCAATATAGCTTAAGCTACTAAACAATCAAATGTAGCTACTTAATAAAAAAAAGTCAATTATAGTTAATGGTATTGGTACTAATAGGAAAAGTAAAACCAAACCTCTAAGACAAAAGAAGTTAGTTAACTGATATGAGTAAGACTTGGTCATCGAGCAACACTAATTGATTTGTGTAGTTGCTAGAAGGAAGGAATTAAGCTTTTTAGGTAGTTTGCAGTAGCATTGTTTTTTTTTTTTTTTTGTCAAGCCCTTTAACTCTAATGGTCACTATAAAACTTGGCATCATATTAAACTAAAAACTCATTGAAAGCTTATGAATACAATTACCTTTCCTTGTTTCACTATTGCCTGATTTATCCATTTACAACACAATGTGCTCAATTCAATTATAAACAATCAATTTCTCATAATTGCAATGAAATTTCAAGCATAGATTTTCCACTTAAGGAAGATGCCCATTTACAATTCCACAATTCAACATTATGCTAGAAAGATTAATTTGTTGTAGCAAAAACACAAATTTGCCATTTATATTCTTCATTGAACAATGACCAATGAAGACCAAATATAAAGTACAACATAGTAAAAATACTCTTATCAAAGACCCTATGCTACATTCAAAATAAGGATTCTTTTCCAACAATAATATATTCACCCTTCTTAGCTTAACATAATTGACTTTCAATTAAGCCAATTCGTTAACCATCTACCAAAGTTCTTTTTTTTTTTCCTCCAAATCAAATTTGCTTTCCACTAATTAAACCTAAATTGAATGCAAATTAATGCATTGATCAAACCATTAAAAGAATTTACAATCATTGTACTTCCAATAATGATAGTTAAAAAACCAACATTTAGGGTTGTTTTGGCTCCATAAAGTATACATATGAGCATCTATTCTATGGTTGTATTAAATGAAACTTGTTACCATACTTCTAACGAATAATACTCCATTTATAATGTCTAGGCTTTTTACTTTCATCCATTTTCACAATCTTCACACGATTAATGCATTAATGTTTTAGTGTAATCTATAACCTTCTAACAAAAAAGTTTTATCTCACACTTTTAATTTGCATTTCTCACCAAATACTCTTTATTTTTGCAATTATCTTCTTTAAGTAAGATGGGTTTTAAGGTTAAGTTTGATTTTTATTAGGATTCACAATTTCTTTTAAAATAATAAAAATTATTTTAAATATTTTTATTTAAAAAATCAATTAAATTTGATATAATTGAGCCTAAAACCATTATACTCTTATTGACTTACGTGGATCTTATTGAGCATTTTGTCTTTGCCATAGGTTTTCATTAATGCCCATTCATCATACCACATCACCAAATTTAATAATTTTCATCCATTAGACCAAATGATATAGTAAATTGATTAGGAAAAAAAATTTACAAAAATAATATTGATAGTTTTAAAGATTAGGGTATATTTTTTAATTAGTGCAAAAGTCATGATTTGTTTCATTATTAACCCTTAAGTATATGTATAAAATCATATTCTTATTTGGTTTAAAGTAAAATACCAAACATGCCCTTATATGGCAATAATATTGTTTTCCTTGCTTATTTGTATATAATATTTTGTATTTTCTTTGAGAGATGATTATCTACTATCAAAAAGTTAGCTTGTTTATAGTTTCATAACTCATCTCATTCTTTAATAATCGTACATATAATTATTAGTAGATTTAGGAAGATAATTCATATAATTGAATAATAGAACTCATAATAATGTTTTGTTGCATTCTAATTTGAGAATTAAGGGAATAAGTAAAAAGATCTGCCAAAACCACTACCAAATCACTATTTAACCTCCACTTTATTGTACAAAATTTGGATTATACTAGAAATTGAAAGATAGTTCAAGTCATGTATCCAATGACCTCATAATGATGCAACCAACTTATAGTGAATTACTTCATAGAATAAAATAAAGTACATTTAACTGTGATTTGTATTACTAAAATCAAGCTATCGATAAGTTTGTATATTATCCAGGTTTATTCCATTAGAAAACAACATCTTTCTTATATAATTATTCTTTTTTATCAAAGAATGACTACTATATATATAATGGTTTTAGGGTTATTTAGTCAAAAAATATGTCTCTTAAATTTAATAGACATGACTATTTTCCCGAGAAAAATATCGCTTGGTACTAATAGATACAATTATTTAGCCAAAAAATATGTCTCTTGGATTTAATAAATACAACTATTTAGTCAAGAAAGATATTTCTTACTATTAATAACCATAATTCTTTTTAATGTGTCATTCCATAAAAGGACATCTTTTAATAACCATCAAATAAACCAAAGTACATGTCTTTAAAATAAAAATTAGATATGTCTTTTGGTTTATTTGGTGGTTAATGAAAGATATTCTTTTATGAAAAGACATGTTAAAAGGAATGTGTCTCTTGGTACCAAAAGACATCTTTTTGCCAAATAGTCAATTTTTTTTAAATCCAAGAGATATTTTTTTTGCCAAATAGTAACATTTATTGAATTTAGGAAACATCTATTTTTACCAAATAACTCTTGAACCATTATATATATGGTGATCCTCCTTTGATCAAAAAGAAAGACTATATAAGAAATATGTTATTTCCTAATAGAACAATTATGAATTATACACTAATTTCATAAGAACTTGACTTTAGTAGTACAAATTACAGTCAAATGTATTTTATTTTATCCTATAAGAGAATTCACCGTAAGGTAGTTTCACTATTATAAGAACAAATCTTGCCTTAATAAGAATGGCATTAAATACATGACTTAAAGTAATTATCTTTTAATTTTTAATATAGTCCAAATTTTGTATAACAATCTTAAGATGAAATTTAATTCATGACTAGATTTTTAAATAATTTGACTCCTAACATCATAAGACTTGAAAGCAATGGACCAAATAAGTTATTAATTTGATTAAGATATTTCTTTCTTCCCAATTATGTGAGAATAAAAAGTTTTAAGATCTATGATATTAATGTTTGTGAAGTTTCCAACTTCTCCCTAGGATCTACTAGTTTGTGATACTAAGAGAAAGGTGAATCAGTATCACTACAATTCGCAATTTTCAGGTAAGTGGACAACTTCAACCTCTTCTTAAAAGTGAATTCTTTCTCAAACTCGACTAAGGTAGATCTATTGCTACCTACTAATCACAATAGTCCCCAAAGTCACCTTTCAAATACCTTGCCTAATAGACAATTTGGATGTTCTTGTTTAGGTCTTCGTTAGATTATGAGTTGGCTGATACTTTAACTGCGTTCACAACTCAATTCAAATTACAGAGCATAAAGCAAATTAAGGATATACGAGATTTATGTGGTTTCGTCAACGTGACGTACATCCACGGTGGTAGGGATTCTCCCTTACCGAAACTATCCACTATACTTGAAAATTTCAGTTACAATGGATGTCTTAATCCTCTGCTCCATTCATTATTACAATTACTAACCAAGTACAATACAAAGAGTATCACTTACTGTGTCTACCCTTCTTCTATCTTGTCTTGCCTCTGTTGAATTAAAAGGCTGCTCCACTACTGCTTAAAAGTTCACCGCAACACTCTCTAACCTCTCTTGAAGAAATCTAGAAATATGTTGAGTTCTTTCCGCGCTTTGCTGAATTTCTTCTCTACGTTGTTTCACACAACTCTTGCTTTTACCGTCTCACTGTCTCCCCTGTCTTCTTGTCTTACTGCTTTACTATTTCACGGCCTGCCCTTACCTGTCCATTTCATACCTCTTTTGGCCATATCAAATTTTCTCCCTTTATTGCCAAATACTATTTATCAGTCATCGAATTTCTCTCTCCTTCCACTAGTGGTGAGTTTCCCTTCGTCCATTTCATAGTTCTCTCCTTGTCGTATTGTTTGTTTGTCTTACGCATTGTAGATCTGTTGTCTGCTCTTCCAGTAGTGTCTCTCTCTTTGTCCGTCTCTCTCGTGCTGTCCTGCTGGATTTCTCTCTCTTACCGTCCAGCCGTTCACTCTTCTTTTTCTCTCCTTCCCGTCAACTCCTTTGGTCTGGTCATTGGGTTTATCTCTCTCTTCCAACGGCTGTGTTTTTCTCTCTTTTCCAATGATTGTGTTTTCTCTCTCTTGTATTTTGGCCAACAATCTCTGTCTTTGTTCAACCCAACCATTTCCTCTTTCTCTCTTTCTCCGTCGGTTTTCTATCTCCTTTCGCTAGTATGCTCTGATTTGGCCATCAGGTTTCTCTCTCTTCATCCGTCGGTCTGCTCTTCTCTCCTTCCTGTCGATGACTCCAATTTGCTCACTTTTCAGCCATCTCTCGACCTCTGTTCACTAGTCTTCATTCAGCCCCCCTTTCGGCGTCTCTCCTCTTTTTCAACAACGGCTACTGTCCACTTGATGGCTACACTGTGTGGCTCTTATTCACTTAATGGCTACGATTTCCCCAATTGCCTACTTCCTTTTTCTATTTTGTTATCCCCTGTTCCGCCATTCTCTTGTCGTCAGTATGCTTTGGTCGTGTGTTGTGTTTTGCCGTGTATTCAATTGTGTTAGCCTTTTTTTTAATTTTGTCTTCTAAGATCTTTATATACTCTCTTCCATTAAACCCTAATAGGGCTTACTTGCGGCAAATTTACTATCTTACCTCTCCATGTAGCTTTTACGTTCTTACACCTCTATGTGGCTTTTACCTTCTTACCCTTCTATGTGGCTTTTACCTTCTTGCCCTTTTATATGGCTTTACTTTATTGCACACTTAAACCTAGTTGACAACAATTACAACTCATACAAAGTTACGAGAACAACAGTTTAAATACCCAATTGTTCATACATAAACATAATTATTTTTTATATATAGTATGAGACATGAAATACTATAATTTAAATTTCTTTTATTGTTCAAATTTTTGGAATGCCATTATAATTAGATTAGGACTAAAGAATTAGAAATTTAAAGAGAAAAAATGTTTTCAAGAAATTATTAAATTTCATCCTCTCAATTCATAAAAAAGAGACTTTATGTTTTGGAATTGTGAAAGTAAAGGGCTTTATTATAGTCAGTCACTACAATACAAAAAGGAAAAGGAAACCCAAGAATCTAAGTATTGTATGTTATGGCTAAAAGAAGGTTATTGGAGAACTTAATTTATTTGGGTGATGAATGGTGTTCACATTATTGGTTACTTATGTTTAATATATGCTTATGTGCATAAAAAGTCTTGCTGAAGCAAAAGTGGAAAGGCTATATATGTGTAACTAATAATAATAAAAAAAATTCTTTGGCATCACTTGATACATTATTTAAATGCTTATAATTGTTTGTTATGTTAATCATGCATGAAAATAATATATGCACATGAGTGTGCATTAATTTGGTACTATATAGACATTTTGTTTAGATTATTTGCATGGAATATATATATATATATATATATATATATATATATATATATATATATATATATATATATATATATATATATATGATATGTCCATTATGTAAGCAAGGGGAATTATATCCTTTCACTAAGAATTACAGAGTCATATAGTTAATGTACAAGGTTATGCATGTTGAATTACCAATGAGCATTGGCCTTGTGTAATAGTGTAAAAAATGGTTTGATTCTTATAATAGGAAAATAAGTCGCTATATAAGAAAAGAAATTGTAAATTTATTTTTTAGTAAAGGCTATAATTATAAGTTATTATATATATATATATAAAGGTTTTGATTAAAAAAAAAAGCATCACAAAGAAATAGTAAAGTCATAAATAAAGAATTATTAATTTTTAAGAAAACAAAAAGTCTAATTAAGGCTTGAAGGGCCAAACTATTTAAACAAACAAATTACAAATTTCTTATCTAAAGCCACATCATAAAGGACCAAAGTGACTAAGCTGGCACTCAATATATTTAGTGTAAAGCATAAGAAATCATAAAAATATATATTTTCTTATCAAAAAGGCATACGGAAAAAGGACCACTAGTTAAATGCCATAAAATTGTAATTGGTTTAATCACAAGCAATTACTAAGGTAGTTACATATAATGACCATACTTAATGGTCTTTTCTTTAGTCATATATTAAAAAATTAAAAAACAAAAAGTACCTAAGATACTCATATGCATCCGTAGAAGTTTTGTTTACTTATAATAAGGGAAAAGTTACCTTTTCAATAAGGTAATAAAATATGACCTTTTAGCAAATACTAGTGGACAATCGATCACCACTCAACTAAAGCACCTGTTAGGTAGTTACAGCAACTACAATATAAAGATGGCCTTTGGTTGTAAATAAGGAAAGCCATTAAAAGGTCATGTATTAGCCTTATGATGTTAGTATTTTGCATTAAAAATAAACAAAAGTTATGTCCTTGTGGTAAATTTTGTGGGACACCTTTATGTAAAGCCTATCTCACGAAAAGGAAAAATAAAGGGTTAGAAAGACTCCACATGATGCTTAATTGTAAAATGCATACCTATAATAATTGTGGTTTATGATTAGTCTATTATCCTAATTTAATGGGTTAACAAGAATCTTAATGAACAAAATATTAAGAAAGATGGATTTTCAAACCTACTAGACTTAAGTGTGATAGGCACTATTGCTAGGTTAAGTCACTTAGTTATTATCATTAATTGGCAATTAATAACATTAAATCCTTCAATGGCTTAAAAATATGGAAAGAGTTGCATGCAATAAATTTTGAACTCAAAAGTTTTAATGAAAAGATGAGATGTTGAGTACTTGATTAAAAGTACATATAAGTCAATTAATTAATTGATAAGATTGAAAATTTGACAAGAATCTTGTTCAACAAAACACAAAGGTGATGAGTTAAGCTCATACTTACAATTCATCCATAATGAAAACTCAATTCCACACTTAATTTAATCTTAAACCTTAAATCCAATAAATCAAAATACATCATTAATGTAATTGAAACACTATACAAATTTTTTTCATCCTAAGGTCACATAGTGCTTAATACTCATAGCTATATTAAGAGGATAAGTGTTTAAAACTTTTAGTAAGTTTGAAATAGTGCTTTATAACAAGAGGTTTAGTCAGTTATATGAATGTAAAATGTTTAGGTCATTCTAACAAAAAAAGAGCTTAGTATTAAAATATATATGAAAAATGTATAAATATAATAACCTTTAATGTACCAATTAATTGAAAAAATAACTATAATTTTGTACAGTTACTAATGTTAATTAGTTTTATAATTTGTCAATAATAATAATTGGTTCAAAGCATCTCTACCATATTATTTAGGCTTGTTATAATACACTTTTCATTATATAAAAGTTTAATTTATAAAACACTTTTAGTTATACCCTTAAGTCTAAAAATTATAGATGATTGATTATATTTTTAATATTTTTCAAAATAGCAAAGGATTGTTATAACATTTTCAAAATAAAAATTAGATATGTCCCTTGGTTTATATGTTGGTTATTAAAATATGCCCTTTAATGAAATTACACATTAAAAAAATCGTGTCTATTGGTACCAAAAGATATCTTTCTTAACTAAATAATCATATTTATTGAATTTAAGAGACATCTCCTCTTTTAATCAAGAAGAGAGAAAATATAGAAAATATATTTTTTTAGATAGAAAACTCTCTTCTAATTTGGAAGTAAATTTTAGATAGAAAATACAATAAAAATGGTTAATAATAAAGATCAATAAAAGAGAGAGAGAGAGAGAGAGAGAGAGAGAGAGAGAGAGAGAGAGAGAGAAACGAAAGATTTAATAAAAAAACAAGAATTAAAGGCATAAGTAAAAAAGAAAGAAAAATAAAGACAATGAAATTTATTAATTTAATAATTATGGGTATGAGGAAAAAGAAAAAAAAAAAGATTAGAGAGATTTAATTTACCAAAGATAACACTAAAAAAATCAATACAAAGATGAAAGACCTAAACTTGTAGGGAAATTCAAGATTTGAATTAAGACATAAAACTATAAGCAACTTAAATGATTTTGATATAAGGAATTGCTCATTAAATTGAGAGTTAAAAAAAACTTTGATATAAAGCTTATATATAAAAAAGTGTGTAATTATTCCCACAACCTTGTATGGGTTGTAATTGTTGTCAACTAGATTTAAGTATAAAAATAATTTGAAGGTACCTGGAGGGGCAAGAAAGAAAAGATACATGGAGGAGAAAGAGAGTAATTTAAAGTTACATAGAGGGGTAAGGAAGTAAAACCACACAACAACCCTACACAGTGGAAAGGAGAGAAAAAGGGAAACACGACCAAAAATCAGATTTTGGGGGCTGAACGAAGAATAGGGGTCGAGAGTGAGAAAATACGTGACGACCAAAAAGGGGCAAAGGAAAGAAAATCTAGAATGGCACACCACCGACACACTAGCGGTCGGCGAGGAGATAACACGACCAAAGAATAGTGACCAATAGAAAAGAGAAAAAATGAGACAACCAAAAAGGGTGGATAGCAAAACAAAGGAAATCCGGCTGGATGGTAAATAGAGAGTCACCACCGATAACGAAGAGCAAACTAGACCAGACATACACCACCGAGAGAGAGAGAGAGAGAGTGAGTGACTACCGGAAGAGCAGACCGGACCAGAAATACACCACTGGTAGACAAAAAGAAAACCCGATTCGGCAAAGGAAAAGAGTGAATGGCTGGATGGTGAGAGAGAAAACTCGTGAGAGACAGACCACTAGGAGAGCAAACGTGAAAAACAGATCACCAAAAGAGCAGATCTGGTATCTATGAGGCTAGAGAACAGCAAAGCGAGTGCAGATCTAAAAAGTGAGACCAGAACATACGACAGCGTGAGACCAAAATGTACGTCAGTGTGAGACTAAAATGTATGATGGCATGAGACCAGAATGTGCGTTGGCGTAAGACCAAAAACATAAGTGAGGCGTGAGACCAACAAAGCGGGCAAACCAAAAACGTGTGTGAGACGTGAAACACCAAACCAGAAATGTAAGGTAGGCCATGAGATCAGGACACAGGTGAAGTCGTAAGATAGTGAAAGCAGGAATTATGTGAAACAACCTAGAGAAGGAGTTCGATGAAACATTGGAAAGAACTTAACATATTTCCAAATTTCTTTAAAAGAGGTTAGAAAGTGTTGTGGTGGACATATAAACGGCAATGAAGCAGCCTATTCAATTCAACAGAGGCAAGACAAGTTAAAAGAACGGTAGACACAATAAGTGACACTCTTTGTATTATACTTGTTTTGAATTTGCAATCATGAAAGGAATAGAGGATTAAGACATCCATTGTAACTACATTGTGAACATTGGGAGTACCACACTGGTATTCTCAAGTATAATGGATTGTCTCGGTAAAAGAAGAGTCCCTACTACTGTGGATGTACGTCACATTGACGGAACCATATAAATCTCTTATGTCTTTACTTTGATTTGCATTCTGTGTTTTAAATTGAGTTGTGAAAGCAACTAAAGTATCATCGAACCCATAACCTAAAGAAGACCTAATCAAGAACATCCAATCTGTCTAATAGGCAAGGTGTCTAAAAGGTGACTTTGGGGACTATTATGATTAGTAGGTAACAATAGATTTACCTTAGTTGAATCTGAGAAAGAGTTCACTTTTAAGAAGAGGTTGAAGTTGTTCACATACCTGCGTAGTGATGAGAGTGAAAGTATTAAATAAGTAGAATACTTTGGCTTAAATAATTAAAGTGTGTTTTCAAAGGGTATGATATTGATTCAACCCCCTCTCAGTATCACAGACAAGTAGATCCTAAGGTAGAGTTGGGAACTTCAATTGGTATCAGAGCTCAAGTTCACCAGTTTGAAACTTAACAGCTTGGTGTACTAGTTTGAAGGGTTTCTGATGTTTTTACTTGTTCAGCATACTGAGAAATAGATATTAATACCAGCACCAGCACTACTTATAGTAAAAAGGTTTCAATCTTCAATGGAACCAACTATCATATGTGGAGAGCAAGAATACAAGTGGTATTTGCAACCATGGGCATGAACGTGGTAAAATCTATACAGGAGGGTTTTATGGCCCCAGAAATAGGTAAAGATCTAACCCAAGAGGAATTAAGGCAATTTGAGATAAATGTAAAGGCCTCAAATGTCATCATTTTAGCATTGATAGATGCTGAGTATGCTAAAGTTATGGACTACAAATATGCTAAGGAGAAGGAGATATGGGACAGATTGCAGAAAGTCTATGAAAGTGATGGCAGAATGAAGGAGGTTATGCTTCAAGGAGAGATATGAATCTCTCATAATACAAGAAAAATGAGATAGTCCAAGAGTTCTTCATCAGGGTTATTGATGCTGTAAACAACCTTAAAAGTCATGGGAAGAACAAGAAGGACTCATCTATTGTAAAGAAAATTCTGAGAATTCTGTTGAGAGGTTTGCCTCAAAGGTGGTAGCCATAGAGGAGAGTAAAGATATCAATTTTATGTCTCTACATGATCTACATTGCAATCTCATTGCATATGAGATGAGAATAAAGTCAACTAAGAGCTCTTCAACTTCAAAAGTATCAAAGAAGGTAGTTTTTAAAGCTATGAAACACTTGAAGATAAAAGAAAAGGAAGAATTATCCAGTGAGGATGATGATGACGAGGAGGAAGAAAGTGAAGGTGAAGTGTTGGCATACTTCACAAGGAAGTTCAAAAAGGGGTCTAAGAAGGGAAAAAGATAGTTATCCTTGAGATGTTATTGTTGTGGGTAGACTGGACACCTTACTTCTCAATGCAAAGTGAAACTTGATGGTGAAGATGAGGATGGTAATGATGAGCCAAATTCAAAATAGAGAAAACCATCATTCAAATCAAAGAAGTCCAAAAAAAAGACTGCCAACCCATTGAAGAAGAAGAGAGGTGCATTCAAAAATTATGTAAGTCAGACAAGAGAATTTGATGAAGAGGAAGATGAAGACTCATCAGATGAGCATGCCTTTATGGCATTAGCTCACAGTGGTAGTTCAACCTCTAAAGAGGAAGAAGAGTTTGATGAAGAAGAACCAGATCTTGAAGCTGAGTCGGAAGTAGCTTCGAAGGAGATAATCAAAAGGGATAAAACCATAAGAAGGTTGGAGGCTCACATAAAATAAGTTGAGGCAAAGTCTGAAGAAGCAAAAAGACAAAAAGATTTAATAAGGGTTGAACATATTGACTTAAAGAGAAGATTTGATGAACAGATAAAAATATGTGAAGACCTTACTAAAGAGCTTGGCTTAGAGACTTCAACAATTGAAGAAATATAGATAGAATTGCTGAAACTTTAGCAACAACTTAAAAAGAGTGACGAGAACTTGCAGAAGTTTGAAGTGGTAGGAGAAACAAGATCTACAAAAGAAAAGAAGAATGAGACTTTGCCACAGAAGTTGAAAGAGAAGGCTGTGACTCAGGAGAAAATAACTGAAGAAGAGAAGATAGTTATCGAACCAAAGCTAGGGCCAAAAATGATGTATGTGGTTAAAGAACAGCAACACATAGCTGCTACATCTCAGAAAGAAAAGAAAGTCAACCAGCCAAGGGCAATGGCTAAACAAAAGAGGGAGAAGAAGGTGGCTAAGATGAAAGCCATACAAGCAAAGAAACCAACAACATTGCCTACACAGCAAGTAATGAACAAAAGAAAACAAGCTGTGATTAGACCTAAGAAGAGGCAGTTTCAAGGTTACTGTCTTTATTGTGGAATTTAGGGTCATAAGGCAAGTAAATGCTAGTAGAGAAGGCCAGTATATGTCTCCAACTTGAGAAGATACAATGCTACATACAAGGGAAGAGAATACAAAATTCAAAGGAGAACAACTGTCGTAAGTTCTTGCATATATTGTAAAAAGTAAGAACACACTAACAAGGAGTGTTGGTGGAAGCCCAAACTAGTGATTTCAAAGAACAAGTTTGCTGTATTGGTAGACTTGGAACAGTGTGAAAGGTGCGGGCAGGATGGCCATAATGCCAAAAGATACATGGCACTTCTCCTTGAGCAAGAGAAGGCACTCAATGGAACAATAAAAACAATTGGTGCAATCAAAGCTGAAAAAAAGGAGAAAGCTATCTTCAAGCCAATTCAAAGGAAAGAATATAAAGTAAGAAAGGAGATAGTTAATATAGCTGAAATTGCACTAAAGGCTGACTACAAGGATAAGCAATGGAACCTTGATAGTGAATGCACTTCACACATGACTGGAGATAAGAGTAAATTATAAAAGCTAAACAAGTCAAGAGAAGGCAGAGTCAAGTTTGATAATGATGATTCACTTAACATCAGTAGTCAAGGGTTAGTAAATATTAGAAAAGGGAAATTGAAAGATGTTCTACACGTTGAAGGACTTAGATAAAATTTAGCATCTGTCAGCCAACTATGCAATGAAGACCATAAAGTGATATTTACAGAAACAAGTTACCAAGTAAAGAGTAAAGAAGGCAATATTATTACAGCTAAGAAGAGAATAGCTGAAAATTTATATATGATTGATGAGGATAAGACAAGCAGCTATTTACTCACCAAAGAAAAAGAAAATCAACTCTGGCATAGGAGGCTAAGACACTTATCATAGAAGAACATGAGGAAGCTGACCACTACTCATGCAATCAAAAACATTCCTGACCTCAGGAGAGAGAGAGAGAGAGAGTATGTTTGCTCGACATGCTCTAAAGGAAAACATGTCAGAAAGCAATATAAGACCAAAGAGTTCAGTTCTGAAGTAGTGCTTGACATTGTGCATACTAATTTGATGATTATTCTAGAAGGACCTGCATCATGCACCTCAATCACAAGTCAGAAATTCTAAATTGCTTCAAGAGATACAAAAGATTGGCTGAAAATGAAAGTGGAAGGAAGATCAAAGTATTGAGGTCAGATCAAGGCACTGAATTTACAAATGAAGCTTTTAAAGATTACATTAAGAAGCATGGTATTCACCATCAGATGGTAGTAGCAAGAACACCTCAACAAAATGGGGTGGTAGAGAGGAAAAATAGAGTTGTGGTTGATATGGCAAGAACTCTACTGTTGGAATCCAAGCTTTACACAAGATTTTGGACAAAAGCAACATTTATAGTCATGCACCTATTGAATAAAGCTTTACTAAGGCCTAATACTGATAAGACTCCATATGAGCTATAGAGTGGGAAGAAGACAATAGCCAAGTATCTCAGAATCTTTGGCAGCCCATGTTTTATAAAGAACAAAGAGCAAAACTTAGGAAAATCTAATGCTAGGTCTAATGATGGTATCTTTGTGGGATACTCAATAAAGACAAAAGGTTACAGAGTTTTCCTGCATAAGCTGGGAAAAGTGATCACGTCCAGTGATGTGAGAATAGATGAGAACTAAAAAATAATGCAGAATGGAGAAGCTAAAGATAATGAAAAAGATGACTTCAATGTAGATGAAGAATCAAACCAACCTGAAGAAAAAGAGCAAGAAGTAAGTTCAAACTCCGAGAAGAGTGAGTCTAAAGATGAAGAAAGAGATCCTCTTACAACTAAGATGGTGCAAGCAAAAAGGACAAAGAAAACATGGATCAGTGCTCATCAAGGAGATCAGATCATAGGTAAGCCATCAACAAGAGTTACAACAAGAAGAAGAATTGTGGGAGCTATTGCTTTACTCTCACAAGTTAAACCTAAATCTATTAAAGAGGCTATTCAAGACAAAGCCTGGGTCAAAGCTATCAATAAGGAGCTGAATCAAATTGAGAATAATGATACATGGGAGCTAGTTTCAAGACCCACTAATAAGAATGTCATAGGAACAAAATAGGAATAAACACAATGAAGATGGCAAGATGGTGAGGAACAAGATCAGGCTGGTTTGCAAAGGCTATACTCAGATAAAAGGAGTAGATGTTTATGAAACTTTTGCATTAGTAGAAAGGTTAGAAACTATTAGAATGTTCCTAGCTTTGGCAGCACATAAGTGGTATAAAGTTTATCAAATAGATGTGAAATCAGCCTTTCTGAATGGGCTCCTAAAAGAAGAAGTGTGTATTGAACAACCCGATGGAGTACAAATCAGTGAGGATGAGACACACATGTGCAAGCTGAAGAAAGCCTTGTATGGCCTTAAACAATCCCCAAGAGAATGGTACAACAAGTTGGATGCATACTTGAGAAGGTTCAACTTCAGAAGAGGAACAGTTGATAATAACTTATATATGTTCAACTTAGAGAAAGGCATTATTGTTCCCACAGCCTTGTATGGGTTATAATTGTTGTCAACTAGGTTTAAGTGTGCAAGAAAGTAAAGCCACATGGAAGGGCAAGAAGGTAAAAGCCACATAAAGGGGCAAAAATGTAAAATCCATATGAAATTGTAAAACATTAAATTTGCCCTATTAGGTTTTATAGGGAGTATATAATGGCCAATATAATTGCCTAACATGGGAGCCAAACAGTAGCCATCACTAGAAGAAGAAGAGAAAACGAAAATTGGCCAAACAGGAGGAGACAATGAGGTGAACGGCCAAGTGGGTGAACGGAAAAGAGACAAAACGGCAAGTGGAAAAAATTAGGAGGTTAAACGAAGAGATACCGACAGTAATAAAGAAGAACAATCGTCGAGAGAGAGAGAGAGAAAGAAGGAGATGCCGTAAGTAGGGTCTAAACGAAGAACAGAGGATAGAGGTCGAGATACGGCCAAATTGGAGCCATCATCGGGCAAAGGAGAAAAGAGGACCAAAAAGGGGAGAAAACCAAACACCATCAATACACCCAAAGAAGAGAGAGAAGTCATCGTTGGAAGAATAAGGATGGTTGGCCAAAACACAAGAGAGACAACTAAACCAGAGGAGTTGACGAGAAGAAAAGAGAAAACACAGCAAAATAGGGGAAAAGGAGAGAAAATCTAGAATGGCCAAAAAGGGGTGAACGAAAAGAGAGACCGTCGACAAAATAGAGGAAATCCGGCTAGATTGTGAGAGAAATCCAGCTAGACGATAAGAGAGAGAAATCCGATGGTAAGAGAGAGAAATTCAGCTAGACAGCAAGAAAGAGAGAAATAGATAGGCAGGCCGTAAGACATGGAACGGTAAAGCATAAACATGAGGTGAGCCGTGAGAAAAGGAGATTAGTGAGACAATGAGACGATGAAAGCAAGAGTTATGTGAAACAACGTAGAGAAGGAATTCGATGAAGCACGGATAGAACTCAACGTATTTCTAGATTTCTTCAAGAAAGGTTAGAGAGTGTTGTGGTGAACTTCTAAACGGCAGTGGAGCAGCCTTTCAAATTCAACAGAGGCAAGATAAGTTAGAATAAGGGTAGACACAGTAAGTGACACTCTTTGTATTGTACTTAGTAATTGCAATAGTGAAAGGAGCAGAGGATTAAGACATCCATTGCAACTAGAATTCTTAAGTATAATAAATAGTCTCGATAAAAGAGAGTCCCTATCACCGTGGATGTACATCACATTAATGGAACCAGATAAATCTCGTGTGTCCTTAATTTGCTTTATGTTCTATGATTTGAATTAAGTTATGAATGTAGCTAAAGTATCAGCCAATCCATAACCTAATGAAGACCTAAACAAGAACATTTGAAATGTCTATTAGGCAAGGTGTCTGAAAGGTGACTTTGGGAACTATTATGATTAGTAGGTAGTAATAGATCTACCTTATTCGAGTTTGAAAAAGAGTTCGCTTTTAAGAAGAGGTTGAAGTTGTTTACTTACTTGTGAATTACAAATTGTGGTGATACTGATTCACCCCCCCTCTTAGTATCATAAACTGGTAGATCCTAGGGAGAAGTCAGGAACTTCAATTCGTATCAGAGCACAAGTTCACCAATTTGAAGCTTAACAGCTTGGTGTACTTATTTGATGGTATGTAGAAGTTTGACTTGTTCAACATATTGAGAAATGGAAGTTGGCACCAGCACTAGATCCACTTACACCAAGAAGGTTCCAATCTTTAACTAAATCAACTACCATATGTGGAGAGCAAGAATGCAAGTGGTATTTGAAACCATAGGCATAAACGTGGTGAAATGTGAGATAAATGGGAAGGCCTCAAACGTCATCATTTCAACATTGATAGATGCTTTGTATGCTAAAGCTATGGACTACAAATCTGCCAAGAAGATATGAGGCAAATTGTAGAAAATCTATGAAGGTGATGGCAGAATGAAGGAGGCTACGCTTCAAGTGTTCAAGGAAAGATATGACTCTCTCAGAATGCAGAAAAATGAGATAGTCCAAAAGTTCTTCACCAGGGTTATTGATGTTATAAACGACCTTAGAAGTCATAGGAAGAACAAGAAGGACTCATCAATTGTAAACAAAATTCTGAGAATTCTACTTGAGAGGTTTACCACAAAGGTAGCAGCTATAAATGAGAGTAAAGATCTCAATTCTATGTCTTTTCATGATCTCCAATGCAATCTCATTGCATATGAGATGAGGATAAAGTCAGCTGAAAGCTCTACAACAATGAAGGTATCAAAGGAGGTAGCTTTTAAAGCTATGAAGCATTTAAAGATAAAAGAAGAGAAAGAATCATCCAGTGAGGATGATGAGGAGGAGGAGGAGGAAGAAAGTCAAGGTGAAGTATAGGCTTACTTCACAAGGAAATTCAAAAAGGGGTCTAAGAAGGGAAAAGGACAGTTGTCCTTGAGATGTTATCGTTGTAGGCAGACTGGACACTTTGCTTCTCAGTGTAAAGTGAAACTTGATGATGAAGATAAGGATGGTGAGGATGAGAAAAATTCAAGATGGAGAAGATCATCATTCAAATCAAAGAAGTCCAGCAAGAAGACTGCCAACCCACAGAAGAAGAAGAAAGGCTCATTCAAGAGTTACGTGAGTCAGACAAAAGAAGCTGATGAGAAGGAAGATGAAGACTCATCAGATGAGCATGCCTTTATGGCATCAGCTTAAAGTGGTAGTTCAACCTCTTAAGAGGAAGTGGAGGTTGATGAAAAAAAAACAGATCTTGAACTTGAGTTGGAAGTAGCTTCAAAGGAGATAATCAAAAGGGGCATAACCATAAAAAGGTTAAAAGCTCACGTCAAACAAGTTGAAGCAAAGTCTAAGGAAGTTGAAAGTCAAAAGGGTGAAATAAAGGCTAAACATATTGATTTGAAGAGACGATTTGAAGAGCATATCAAAATATGTGAAGACCTTACAATAGAGCTTGACTCAAAGACTTCAACAATTGAAGAATTGGAGATAGAGTTGCTGAGACTTCAACAACTCAAAAAAAGTGAGGAGAACTTGCAAAAGTTTGAAGTGGTAAGAGAAATAAGCTCTACAAGAGAAAAGAAGAATGAGACTTTGCCACAAAAGTTGAAAAAGAAGGCTGTGACTTAAGTGAAGATAACTAAAGAAGAGAAGATAGTTATCAAACCAAAGCCAGGCCAAAAATGATGTATATGGTTAAAGAGCAGTAGCCCATAGCTGCTATGTCTTAGGAAGAAAAGAAAGTCAGCTAGCGAAGGGCTACGGCTAAGCAAAAGAAGGAGAAAAAGGTGATTGAAACGAAAGTCACACAAGCAAAGAAGCCAGTTACTTTGCCTGCACGGCAAGTGATGAACAGAAGAAGACAAGCTATGATCAGACCCAAGAAGAGGCAGTTTTAAGGTCATTACCTTTATTACGGAGTTTAAGGTCATAAGGCAAGTAACTACTGGTGGTGAAGGCCAGTATATATATCCAACTTAAGAAGATACAACACTGCATACAGGGGGAGACAATACAAAATTTAAAGGAGAACACTTGTCGTGAGTTCTTGCACATACTATAAAAGGCAAGGACACATTAACAAGGAGTGTTGGTGAAAGCCCACACCAGTAGCTTCAAAGAACAAGTTTGCTATATTGGCAGACTTGGAATAGTGTAAAAGGTGTGGGTAGGATGGCCATAATGTCAAGAGATGCATCACACTTTTCCCTAAGTAAGAGAAGGCACTCAATGGCAAAGTGAAAATAAGCGGTGCAGTTAAAGCTGAGAAAAAGGAGAAAGCTATCTTCTAGCCAGTTCAAAAGAAAGAATATATAGCAAAAAAAGGGGGTGGCTAATATAGCTGAAATTGCACTAAAGGCTGATTGCAAGGATAAGTAGTAGATCCTTGATAGTGGATGCACTTTGCACATAACGGGAGACAAAAGTAAATTATCAAAGCTAAACAAATCAAGAGAATGTAGAGTCAAGTTTGGCAATGATGATTCACTCAACATCAATGGTTAGGGGTCAGGGAATATTGGAAAAGAAAAGTTGAAAGATGTTCTGCATATTAAAGGACTCAAATATAATCTAGCATTTGTCAGCCAATTATGCAACGACAACCATAAAGTGATATTCATAAAAACAGGTTGTCAAGTAAAGAGTAAAGAAGGCAATACTATTGCAGCCAGGAAGAGAATAGCTAGAAATTTATATGTGATTGATGAGGACAAGACAAGTAGCTATTTACTTACTAAAGAAGAAGAAAATCAACTCTGGGATAAGAGGCTGGGATATTTATCACAAAAGAACATAAGGAAGCTGACCACTACTTATGCAATCAGAGACATTCCCAACCTTAGGAGAGAGAGAGAAAGAGAAAGAGAGAGAGAGAGAGAGAGAGAGAGAGAGAGTATGTTTGCTCAGTATGTTCTAAAGGAAAACATGCCAAAAAGCAGTACAAGACCAAAGAGTTCAGTTCTGAAGTAGTGCTTGACATTATGCATATTGATTTGTATGAACCAATGAGGATAAAAGGCTTGAAAGGTGAGAGATACTTCATTTTGTTTGTTGATGATTATTCGAGAAGGACCTGGCTCATGCACCTCAAACACATGTCAGAAGTTTTGAATTGCTTCAAGAGATATAGAAGATTAGCTGAAAATGAGTGGAAGGAAGATCAAAGTATTGAGATCAAATCAAGGCACTAAATTTATAAATAAAGTTTTTGAAGATTATCTTGAGACGCATGGAATTCATCATTAATCGTAGCAGCAAGAACACCTCAACAGAATAGGGTAGTAGAGAGAAAAAATAGAGCTGTGGTTGAAATAGCAAGAACTCTATTGTTAGAATTCAAGCTTCACACAAGATTTTGGACAACTAAACAGAGTATTACTAAGGCCCAATACTGATAAGACTCCATATGAGCTATGGAGTGAGAAGAAGACAACAGCCAAGTATCTCAGAGTCTTTAGTAGCCCTGTTTTGTGAAGAACAAGGAGCAAAACTTAGGAAAATTCAATGCTAGGTCTGATGAAGGCATCTTTGTGGGATACTTAGAAAAGACAAAAGGTTACAGAGTTTTCCTGCATAAACTGGGAAAAGTGATCACTTCCAATGATGTGAGAATAAATAAGAACTGGAAAACAATGCAGAATGGAGAAGGTGAGGACAAAGAAGAAGATGACTTCAATGTAGATGAAGAATTAGACCAACCTAATGAAAAGGAACAAGAAGTAAGTTTAGACTCGGAGAAGAGTGAGTCTGAAGATGAAAAAAGAGATCCTCTTACAACTAAGATGGTGCAAGGAAGAAGGACAAAGAAAACGTAGATTAGTGCTCATCAAGGAGATCAAATCATAGGTAACCCATCAACAAGAGTTAAAACAACAAGAAGAATTATGGGAGCTACTGCTTTACTCTTACAAGTTGAACTTAAATCTGTTAAAGAGGTTATTCGAGACAAAGCCTGGGTCAAAGCTATCAATGAGGAGCTGGATCAAATTGAGAAGAATGATACATGGGAGCTGGTTTCAAGACCCACTAATAAGAATGTCATAGGAACAAAATGGGTGTTTAGGAATAAACACAATGAAGATGGCAAGGTGGTGAAGAACAAGGCCATACTAGTTTGCAAATGCTACACGCAGATAGAAGGGGTAGATGTTGATGAAACTTTTGCACCAATTGCAAGGTTAGAAACTATTAGAATGTTCTTAGTTTTTGTAGCACACGAGAGGTATAAAGTCTATCAAATGGATGTAAAATCCGCCTTTTTGAATAGACTCTTGAAAGAAGAAGTGTATATTGAACAACCCAATAGAGTACAAATTAGTGAGGATAAGACACATATATGTAAGCTGAAGAAAGCCTTGTATGGTCTTAAGCAAGCTCCAATAGCATGGTACAGTAGGCTGGATGTGTACTTGAGAAGGTTGAACTTCATAAGAGGAACTTAGAGAAAGACCAGCTGATAACTATAGTATATGTAGATGACATCATCTTTGGAGGGGATCACTCTAAGCTATGTCAAGATTTTGCATAGAAGATGAGTGAGGAATTTGAGATATCATTGATTGGAGAAATGACGTACTTTCTTGGATTACAGATAAAGCAGTGTGAAGAAGGTATCTTTATTTCTCAGATGAAATATGCCAAAGAGATGCTGAAAAGGTTTGGCATAGAGGATAGCAGACCTATCAGTACTTCTATGATAATAGGCTGCAAGTTAACAAAAGATCAAGAGGGAAGGAGTATAAGCCCTATAGAGTATAGGAAGATGATAGAGAGCCTTCTGTACCTTATAGCATCAAGGTCTGATCTTATACAAGCTATGTGCGCTGCCAGTAGATTCTAAGCTGATCCTAAGGAGTCTCATGTGTTGGCAGTGAAAAGAATCCTAAGGTACCTTAAAGGAACACTAGAAATGGGTTTGTGGTATCTAGCCATGGATTCTGTTAAACTACAAGCATACATTAATGCAGACTGGGTAGGAAGTATAAATGATAGAAAATCAACCAGCAGTTGCAGCTTCTACTTAAGTTTAAAGTGTGTTGCATGGTTAAGTAGAAAACAAAACAATGTTGCTTTGAGCACAGCTGAGGCTGAGTATATGGCTACTTGTGTAGCATGTACACAAGTGATATGGATGCTAAGACAATTGGCAGACTTGGGTATTGAAGTGAAGCTACCAATAAGTGTACTTTTTGATAATCAAAGCACTATTGATCTCAGCAAGAATCTGGTTCAACATTTGAGGAGCAAGCATATTGACATCCAGTATCACTTCATCAAAAATCAAGTGGAACAAGGTACAATTCAATTGGATTATGTTGACACTAAAGATCAAATTTCAGATATTCTAACTATACCTCTGTCCACGGAGCTATTTGAAAAGCATAGATTAAGTCTATCTATGCACATGCCTCCTCAAGCCTAAAGTTCAGATGAATCCTCCATCTCTACTTTGTGAGTTTTTCAGATTTGTAATTGGTTGGTAAAAGGGGAGAGAAGCAACAGTACAGGGGGAGTGCATATTTAGGGGGAGTTGAAATTGCTGCATAATGGCTTTTGTTATGAGTATTGCCAACAATTACAAATGGAAGATTGTTGTTTCCACAATCTTGTATGGGTTGTAATTGTTGTCAACTAGGTTTAAGTATGCAAGAAAGTAAAGCCATATGGAAGGGCAAGAAGGTAAAAGCCACATGAAGGGGTAAAAACGTAAAATCCATATAAAAGGGTAAAACAGTAAATTTGCCCTTTTAGGTTTTATATAAAGTATATAATGGCCAATATAATTGCCTAACATGGGAGCCAAACAGTAGCCATCGAGTGAACAGTAATCGTCAATAGGAAGAGTGAAAATGATTCAACCGTCGAGTGAACATTAGCCATCGCCGGAAGAAGAAGAGAAAACGAAAATTGGCCAAATAGGAGAAGGAGACAATAAGGTGAACAGCTAAGTGGGTCAACGAAAAAGAGACAAAACAACGAGTGGAAAAAATTAGGGGGCTAAACGAAGAATAGAGAATAGAGGTTAAGATATGGCCAAATCGGAGCCATCGTCAGGCGAAGGAGAAAAGAGGACCAAAAAGGGGAGAAAACCAGACACCACCGATACACCCAAAATACACCCAAAGAAGAGAGAGAAGCCATTGTTGGAAGAACAGGGGTGGTTAGCCAAAACACAAAAGAGACGGCCAAACTAGAGGAGTTGACGGGAAGGAGAGAGAAAACACGGCCAAATAGGAGAAAAGGAGAGAAAATCTAGAATGGCCAAAAAGGGGTGGACGAAAAGAGAGACCGTCAGTAGAACAGAGGAAATCTGGCTGGATGGTGAGAGAAATCCAACTTAATGGTAAAAGAGAGAACTCCGGCTAGACAGCAAAAGAGAGAGAAGCAGATAGGTAGGCCATGAGACGTGGAATGGTTAACCAGAAATGTAAGGTGAGCCGTGAGACAAGGAGATAGGAGAGACAGTGAGACGGTGAAAGCAAGAGTTGTGTGAAACAACGTAGAGAAGGAATTTGACGAAGTACAGAAAGAACTCAACGTATTTTCAAATTTCTTCAAGAGAGGTTAGAGAGCATTGCGGTGAACTTCTAAGCAGTAGTGGAGTAGCCTTTCAAATTCAACAGAAGCAAAACAAGCTAGAAGAAGGTTAAACGTAAGTGACACTCTTTGTATTGTACTTGCTTAGTAATTGCAGTAGTGAAAGGAGCGGACGATTAAGACATCCATTGTAACTGGAATTCTTAAGTATAGTGGATAGTCTCGGTAAGGGAGAATCTTTATCACTGTGAATGTACATCATGTTGAAGGAACCACGTAAATCTCATGTGTCCTTAATTTACTTTACGTTCTATGATTTGAATTGAGTTGTGAATACAACTAAAGTATCAACCAACTCATAACCTAATGAAGACCTAAACAAGAACATCTAAATTGTCTATTAGGTAAGGTATCTAAAAGGTGACTTTACGGACTATTGTGATTAGTAGTTAGCAATAGATCTACCTTAGTCGAGTCTGAGAAAGAGTTTGCTTTTAAGAAGAGGTTGAAGCTATTCACTTACCTACAAATTATGAATTATGGTGATACTTATTCACCCCCTCTCTCAGTATCACAAACTAGTAGATCCTACGAATAAGTTAGAAACTTCAAGCCTGTTGATAACCATAGCATATGTAGATGACATCATCTTTGAAGGGGATCACTCTGAACTATGCCAAGATTTTACACAGAATATGAGTGAGGAATTTGAGATGTCATTGATTGGAGAAATGAATTACTTTTTTAGATTACAAATAAAACAGTGTAAAGAATGTATTTTTATTTCTCAAAAAAAATATGCCATAGATATGCTAAAAAAGTTTGGCATAGAGGATAGCAAACCTATCAGTACCCCTATGACAGTGTAATGCAAGTTAACAAAAGATCAGAAGGGAAGGAGTACAAGCCCTACAAAATACAAGAAGATGATATGGATCTTTTTGTACCTCACAACATCAAGGTCTGATCTTATGCAAGTTGTATGCATTGCAGCAGATTCCAAGCTGATCCTAAGGAATCTCATTGTTAGCGGTGAAAATAATCCTAAGATACCTCAAGCATACACTGATGCAGACTGGGCAGGAAGTACAAATGACAGAAAATCAACAAGCGGCTGCAGTTTCTACTTGGGTTCAAAGTGTGTTGCATGATTAAGTAAAAAGCAAAATAGTGCTGCTTTGAGCACAGCTGAGGTTGAGTATATGGTTGCTTACATGTACTTAAGTGATATGGATGCAAAGACAATTGGCAGACTTAGGTGTTGAAGTGAAGTTACTAGTGAGTGTACTTTGTGATAATCAAAGTGCTATTGATCTCAACAAGAATCTGGTTCAACATTCAAGGAACAAACATATTCACATTTGTTATCACTTCATCAAAGATCAAATGGAATAGGGTATAATTTAGTTGAAGTATGTTTGCACTAAAGATTAAATTTTAGATATTTTAACTAAACCTCTGTCCACAAAGTTGTTTGAAAAACATAGAATGAATCTATCTGTGCAAATGCCTCTTTGAGCTTGAAGTTCAGGTGAATCCTCCATCTCTACTTTACAAGTTTTTACTTTTTTGTAATTGGTTGGCAAAGGGGCAGAGAAGCAACAGCGTAGGGGGAGTTGTTAAGAAAGGGGAAGTGCATATTTAGAGGGAGTTGTAATTGCTGCATAATGGCTTTTGTTATGAGTGTTGCCAATAATTACAAAGGGGGAGATTATTGTTCTCACAGCCTTATATAGGTTATAATTGTTGTCAACTAAATTTAAGTGTGCAAGTAATTTGAAGCTACATGGAGGGGCAAGAATGTTAAGCCACATGGAGGGGTAAGAGAGTAATTTGAAGTTACATAGAGGGGCAAGGAAGTAAAATCACACGGCAACCCTACACCATTGGGTAGGAAGGAGAGAAAAAGAAAAACACAGCCAAAAATCAGATTAGGGGGCTAAACGAAGAATAAGGGCTGAGAGTAAGAAAATACGTGACAGCTGAAAGTGGGCGAAGGAAAGAAAATCTAGAACGGCACACCATTGGCACACCAACGGTCGGCAAGGAGACAACATGACCAAAGAATAGTGACCAGTAAAATAGAGAGAAAATGAGATGGCCAAAACGGGTGGACCGCAAAACAAAGGAAATCCAGCTGGATAGCAAAACAAAGAGTCACCATTAATAACAAAGACCAGACCAGACATACACCACCGAGAGAGAGAGAGAGAGAGAGAGAGAGAGAGAGAGAGAGAGAGAGAGACCATCAGTAGAGCATACTAGACCAAAAATACACCACCGATAGAGAGAAAGAAAACCTGATTCGGCCAACCATGTGAGCACAAAAAAATAGAACATAGGTAAAAAATAAAAAAACCGATACAGCTAGAAGGGGTGGACGACAAAGAGATAAACACCCAAAATTAGGGTGGATGGCAAAGAGGTGAATAGCCGAAGGAGAGTGGACGACAAAAGAAAAGAGTGAACGACTAGATGGTGAAAGAGAAAACCCATGAGAGACAGACCACTGGGAGAGCAAACATGTAAAACAGATCACCAAAAGAGTAAATCTAGTATCCATGAGGCTAAAGAACAGCTAAGCGAGTGCAAATCTAAAACGTGAGACCAAAATGTGTGTCGACATGAGACCAGAATGTGCGACAATGTAAGACCAGAACATGCGTCGGCAGGGGACCAGAAACTTGTGTGAGGCATGAGACCAACAAAGCAAGCAAACTAAAAACGTGTGTGAGACATGAAACGCCAACCAGAAATGTGAGGTAGACCGTGAGATCAAGAGACAGGCGAAGTAGTGAGATGGTGAAAGTAGGAGTTGTGTGAAACAACCTAGAGAAGGAGTTCAGTGAAGCATTGAAAAGAACTCAACGTATTTCCAAATTTCTTCAAGAGAGATTAGAGAGTGTCGTAGTTCAACAAAGGTAAGACAAGATAGAAAAAGGGTAGACATAATAAGTGACACTCTTTGTATTGTACTTATTTTGAATTTGCAATAGTGAAAGGAACAAAGGATTAAGACATCCATTGTAACTACATTATGAACATTGGGAGTACCACACTGATATTCTCAAGTATAATGGATTGTCTCGGTAGAGGAAGAGTCCCTACCACCGTGGACGTACGTCACATTGACGGAACCACATAAATCTCTTGCGTCCTTACTTTGATTTACATTTTGTATTTTGAATTGAGTTGTGAACGTAGCTAAAGTATCATCGAACCCATAATCTAAAGAAGACCTAATCAAGAACATCTAATCTATCTAATAGGTAAGGTGTCTGAAAGGTGACTTTGGGGACTATTGTAATTAGTATGTAACAATAGATCTACCTTAGTCGAATCTGAGAAAGAGTTTGCTTTTAAGAAGAAGTTGAAGTTGTTCACATACCTACATAGTGACGAGAGTAAAAGTATTAAATAAGTAAAATACTTTGACTTAAATAATCAGAGTGTGTTTTTAAGGGGTGTGATACTAATTCATTCCCCCTCTCAATATTACAGACTAATAGATCCTATGGTGAAATTAGGAACTTCAAGTTATAAAAGCTTGAATATAAAAATATTTCGAATTAAGTGCTAAAGAAAACTCAAATGTAATGATTTGTTAAGTTGAAAGATAAAAAAAAAAATCTTAGAATTTAGAACTTATTGAGGTAAAAAATAAGGTTAACTTAATTCAATATTTTTGTTTAGATTGAGAGATGGATTATCCATATAATAATACTTTATGTATACTATAAATTATCAAATGTCATAGAAAATGAAGCCCTAAACCATATTGTTTAATGTCATATACTATAAATTTCCACTAAAACTCAAAGAATAAATAGAAATTGACCAAGGAGTAAGGCTAACTAGAATTTGGCCAAAATTGCAAACTCTTGAGGAGGTGATTCAAAGCTTTACATTGGTAAATGTCATGAATGGAGATAAATTCATAAATTTATTGACATAACATAAGCTTTGAAAAGAAAGTTAAAGTTAATTGACAAGGTTAAAAAGAACAAATTGTTAAAGTATGAAGGTTTGTTAAGCTGAAGCAAATATTATGAATGATTATATTAACAAATCAAGATTAAGGGGAAGGTTAAAGTTAATTCAAATTTATTATAAATTAAAAGTCAGTATTTAAGTAAAATTTATATAATTGAATAATATTCTTATATGTTTTTAGTATTTGTTTAAAAATAAATGTTGTATACTATATAAAAAACTTACATCTCTAATATTAATATGATTACTTAATAAACATTCTTAGTATGATTAGTCCATAAATGTTATTAATGTCATTTTTAGTTAATTGTGTATAGCATTTTGATATTAAGATAAGAGTACCTCTATCCAACCAAACTTATTAGATCACACAATAGCCATAAAAAGCATTAAAGTAATTTTCTAAAAAAAAAAAAAGCTAAGTAGTAATATTTAGAAAGTAACAAAAAATGTAAATCAATCACATTTTACATGATCTCACAAATAAGTGAAACTGGATATAGGAAAATTATTTTTCTAGTTCATATATGCCTATCATATTACTCAATGTGTGTTATTACAAAATGACTTTTTTTTTCTAAATTTTTAGCTTTACTTATTTATGACAACCAAAAACATATGGTTAGTCTATTTTTCTTCTTAATAATTGGACTTCATTTGTTAGGTAGGAAATTAAAAATCAACTAGACCAAAATTAGTATTTATAGATATTACAAATAATTATAAAAAATAAGAGAAAGAGCTAAATGAAAATCATATAAGTTTAAGGTAATGTTTAAAGTTTAGAATTTTGAAACTAACTAAAACTTTGTGGTAATTTTGGTTGCAATTAATTGCCTTTGAGGCTCGTAAAGATTGAAACATGATGTAATAACATTCATATTGTATATTTTTTGACAAAATGTTTTTGTTTAAACTGTGTTAGAATTTAAAGCAATTTGCAACATGAATGTAAATCATTCTAACACAATTTTACAACACATAACTCCTAGTTTTATTTTTGTTAGAATTAGGTTGATGGTTCTATCTTCTTAAGGTTGAAGCAAACCTTTTGGTTGCTAATAGGAAGCATGAGGAAGAAAGAAGCAAAGGAATTTGGGGCTATTAAAGCCTATTTCTTATTAACTTGAATCTTTATTACATAAAAGGATTTCAAAATGTAAAATTTGAATTAATAATAATTACACATGAATAACTTTCAAGTATACTTTAAACATCATTTGAATTAAAAAACAAAGCTTTTAAAACTTAAAATTCTGGCAAAAAAGTTGGTTGTCTGAAGTAAAAGCATTTAAGCTATTATAGCTAATTTTTAAATTTTGGTTTGCTTCTATCTTATGCATCCTTGCTTCCATCTCTTTGGTTCTACAAAATAAGATCACCATTAAACCTTTACTCCTCCTTAATGCTTTGTTTTGCAATCCAATAATAGTTCTTAATTATTTAAATCTTGATCTTAGCAAGTTCTTTGTTAAAATATCAATTGACTAGTTTTTGGTGTTGCAGTATACTAGTTTAACTTCACTACTTTCTTATGTCTCCCTTACAAAATGTAACTTAACATTGAAATACTTTGTTCTCCTATGTTATGCAGAGTTATTAAAGATGGCTAAGGTAGATTGATTGTCACAAAAGATGATAGTTAATTTAGTTTACTTCAATTTCAAATCTGCATACATTTTCTTGATCCAAATTGCATTATTCCCTGTTGAGGTTGTTGCAATATATTTAGCCTTAGCTATGGACTATGTCATTATGTTTTCTTATAGCTCTAAATGAAGATACCTGAACCAAGAGAAAACACAAATCCCATTATGCTCTTTATGTTTATAAGTGATCTTACCCTAACACTATTAGTAAATACAAACAACTAGTTTACTACATATTTTTTTAACATAACTCTTAAATCTAAGATTCCTTTAATATACATCAAATCCAACCAACTAGTTTATTGTATCTCTTTTGGTAGCTTTGAAGTGTGTTTCATGTGACAAATGTATGAATCTAGATATAAAGCTTACTGAAAGCATAATGTTTAGTCTAATGGCAAATAAGTATCAAAGACATCCAATAAGTCTTTAGAATTGAGTCTCATCGCATTTAGAGACTCATCTAGCTTTAAGAACTTACTCCCAAATGACAAGGGTGTGTGAAAGCTCTTGCAATTCAACATACCAAACTTTTGTCACATTTGATTTATATACTTGGTTTGATATATCAAGATGACATTCTCAATTTGTTAAATTTTTAAACCCAAAAAATAACTTATGTTGCCAAAATCAAACACATCAAACCTCTTCTCCATGGTCTTTTTAAATTAAGATATGAGTTTTTACAAGTCTTCAACAACCATCAAAATATCTAAATACATAAAAACATATAAAAAATGCTTTTTCTCTCTCTTTACATAAAAAGCCTTCTTTAACCCATACAAGGCCTTCCTAAAGAGGTAAATTTTGTCTTCTTCACCTAGTTTGACAAATCCTTCTAATTGGTTGACTTAAACAAGCTTTTAAAGCTCACCATTTAAAAAAAAGCAAACTTGACATCTAGGTGATGTACAAGCCATTTATGTTAAGCAGAAACTACAAGTAACAATTTTATGGTGTCAAGCCTTGCTACTATGGCAAAGGTTTTATTATATTCCACTCTTGCCTAATGAGTCCTTTTCTACAAGTCTAGCCTCTAATTTGTTGATAATCTTATCTGTAATGTACTTTATTCTATATATCCATTTTATAGCAATGATCTTTTTAGTTATAGGTGTAGGAACCAAAGTCTAAGTTTGGTTTTTATAAATGAACCTTAGCTCTTCTACCTTACAACCTTTTAAGATATATGCTATGATACTTCTTGATAACTGATAGGATCTAGCTTAACCACATAGCTTTTATGGTAAACATTAGTTAAAAGCCTTGTGCCTCTAATTAAAAGATCATCTACATTATTAAGCATACTGCTTGATTTTAATTTTGTGACTGTGCATTAATGTAGGTTTGTTCTTTTGCATATTCAACAATTGAGTTTTGCCAATTTTGTCTTGTATCCTCATGAAATGTGAGATTTTTATTGACAAAAATGTTTTGTCTAACATTATAAAATCTATAGTTGTTAGGTGTATTAGTGTAGCCAATGAACACTGTTATTGAGGCTATGTGATCTAACTTACTCTTTTTTGGTTCTAACATGTGGACATAACAAATGAAGCCAAAGATCCTCAAATGACTAAATGATGGTTCGCTATTATATCAAGCTTGGTATAAAGTGGAATTTAACAAGGTTTTAAAAGATAGCCTATTCAACAAGTATACAACTATTATTGTAACTTTTGCCTAAAGGATCTTTAGTAGATTTTTTTTAGTTAAAATATATCTTATCATTTCAACAATTGTCTTATTCTTCCTTTCACTCATCCTATTTTGTTAGGGTGAGTATGGTGATATAAATTGATGCTAGATTCCTAAGGCAATGCTTATTGATTGAAATAAGACTAATGTATATTCAAAACCATTGTTAGTTCTAATGGCCTAATTTACATTGTTGGACTACTTTTCTATCTAATCTTTGAATCTATGAAAGACAACTACTACATTTAATTTAGTTTTTCAAAAATAAATCCAATAGTATTTTATGAGGTTATATATAAATGTAATGTAATACTTATTACTATTCATGAAACAAGTTTGCATTGGTCCATAAAGATTTGAGTGGAAAAATTGTAAGTGCTTTTGAGCTCTTGCCTTAATTTGAATGAACAAAAAGTCTGGTATGTTTGCTTAATTGGCAAACATTACCAAGCCTATCAACTTGATCCAGATTAGTTATGCCATAACTAACTTTTTGTTTTTTAGTATTTGAATCACTATATGATGGAAATGGATTAATCTTCTATGTCAAAGAGTTGCATTGTCAATGGCTATAGATAAGGCAAGATGCTACATTTTGCTGGTTTCTAAATGAAACCTTTTTTCCAATCATAGGCATTATGATCATTTTGCACTATATAAATCACAAATAACATGTGCATGATCTTTAACAATAATAAAAATCCATTTTCTATGAGTTAACCAATACTCAAAAGGTTGTGATGAATGTAAGGTACAAACAATACATATGTATTGACTTTGGTACCTAAGGTTATATGCTTAATAGGTACCCTTTTTCCATGTACTTACAACAACTAACCATTACCAATCCTCACTTTTGATTTAAAAGATCTATCTAAGGCATCAAACACCTTAAGATTGGGTGACATGTGATTGTTGTAGCCACTATCAACTAACTAGATTTCAAGATCAAAAAGGTAGGTGCTAGATGCTACCACAAAAAGCTAATTATTTATGGATTGAAATTCATTTACTAGCTAAGCCTTATTTAACTTGCTATAGCCTTTAGTAGTGCTAAGATTACTTATCTTTATGCCAGCAAATTGTTTCTGAGTGCTTTTTTTTGTTACATACTTTGCTAACAATATTAAGCCTCTTCCACCATGATATAGACAAATGATTTGTCTTTTTACAATGCTCATAAGGGGCATACTACCTTTTTCCTATAGACTTACTAGTTTCATTACACTTTTGTTGTTTGTCACTTGGCCTTTTTCTTTCTTGGTTTCTCTTTTGATAAGTGACCTACGAGGCACCCTCAACTGTGCCTTCTTGCCTCAAAAGCTTTCTTAGCTTATAAGCTTGAACTACATTAATCAACTCATTGAGAGAGATAGTGTTTAAATCCTTTAAATTTTATAAAGAGGAAATTTTTACTTAAAACTCTCTAAAATACTTACAAATACTTTTTAGACCACATTTCTATCTAGTAGGTCTTCCCTAAGCACCCTAATCTAATTGACTAGTTTAAGCAACCTATCACTATAATCTTTAACCATTTCTAACTCTTTTATTTTTAAAAACTCAAATTCCCTTCTCAAGTTTAACAACTATATAGTTCCAGTCTTCTAGTTGCCTCCATATGCTTCCTTTAATATTTATTAAGCCTATTTTGTAATGTCATAAGTCATAATTCCATTAAATATTGGCTCAATGATTATTGTGTGAATGTGAGTAAGAGTTTTATATTGTTTTGATTCTTGCTCATTGTGATGTTTCAATTGAGCAAGGGTTAGATTTGCAAAAAGAGAACCAAGCCCTGTACCTTTTTTAATTGCTTGCTAAAAATCAAAAGCTCTTAAGTAAACCTTCATCATTATAGTCCAATGGGTATCGTTATCACTAGTGAACTTAGGAAATAGCAAAAGGGAAAAGTTGCCTAATGCTATGGGGTTAGTCCTTTAAATGTTTAGGATACTCTTTCACAAATGCTAGAAATGTTTTCTAACACAAGTCAAAGGTCAAACTAGGGCCTTCTATTTTGATACCACTCTTGGTTTTATTTTTGCTAGAATTGGGTTAGTAGTTCTATTTTCTTAGGTATGTAAAATCAATAACTTGCTGTTGAAGTAAGCTTTTTGGTTGTTAAAAGGGGGCACGAGGAAGAAAGAAGCAAAGGAATTTATAGCTGCCAAAACTGTTTTTTATTAACTTGAATCCTTATTATATAAAAGGATTTTAAAATACAAAGTTTGAAACTTGAAATATGAATCAAAAATAATTATATATGATTAACTTTCAAGTACACTTTAAATATCATTTGAATTACAAAATAATACTTTTAAAACTTGAAATTCTAGCAAAAAGGTGGGTTCCTTAGAGTAGAAGCACTTGACTTATTGTAACTAACTTAACTAAATTCTAAATTCTAATTTACTTCTCTTCTGTGCATCCTTAATTCCAGCCTCCTTGGTTCTGCAAAAGAGGAGCACTGCTGGACCTTCGGTAACACAATTTTTGTGGCAACAAATATGCAGAAAAAGGGGGGGAAATAACCAAAAAATATTCTATTAGCTTCAACCCAAGTAAAATGGGAATCATCCTGAACTTCAAAGTTTACAAAGCATAAGCATATAAAACATCGGCTTCCTATAATGCAAATTCTCATTTCCCACAACAAATACATAAGTTGGGACTGTTGCTTCTTTAGCAGGGTGTACACAAAGAAAAGCAAAAAATGTATCAAAGTCACTGGAAATTAAGAATCAGTAATTGGGAATATAAGTCAGTGGCAACCAAGTATGCAGCTGCTCCAGAGATCTTTTATTTTTGGGGGGACTTTCCACTAAGTTGTAAAATCACTTGTGAGGTCCTAACCAAGCACATTTGCCTTCTGTTCATTATATTAGGAAACTTTTGATGTCAGCTTCAACGAAGAAAAGAATGAAATGAGGTAGTAATCAGCAGATTGTTGTATTTTCGAGATTGAGTTGAACTAAATGACTTAGATCAAAAGGGTAAGCATCAGAGGGGTCAGAGGATGTGTATGTTCTTGCAGCCATCACTTGATTCACAGCATCAGTTGGATGGAAGGAGTCCCAGAACGCATGTTCACTCCTGTTGTCGCATGGATTCTTGTTCTCTGTGCATTGACCATCACTTCTCACTTCACAGCACCCGCGTGTTAGAACCTTGAAGCCTAATGAAAGCACGAATAATAGATATTAGATGAGAAAATTCAGCAAGTTCGATAAAAATTAGAGAATTAGAAAGCAAAAACTAAGTACCGAGCACAGTAAGGTCGCCTTCTCCCATCCCATAAGTGTTTATGTACACAAATTGCGTGCCAGTCAGATTTTTATTGAATGTTTCGACCAAAGATTTAAGCTCCTTGTTGAAAATCTGGGCTGCTTCATTCATTTTGGTTACACATCCATTGGTACCATTGTTCTGCGACATAGCATTTGGAGTGCAGCCTATTGCTCCCACCCCAAACAAGGCAACTTTCCTTGCACCATAATGGTACAACGCCTGATAAAATCATCATAGAGTGACGAGGAAAAAAAAAACAGAGAGAGAGAGAGCGAGAGGAGCCTCGTTTAGTTCTTGACATCCGTGGAAGAAAATCAAGAGAAAATTTACAAAATGTCGTTACCAACCGTTAATTGCTGAGAGTATTCTTGAATAAGAATTTTTGCATATGCATCGAGTGAGTAGCTTTGGCTTGTTGGGTAATTCTGGGGCACAAAGTAGTTATTGATGTAGTCATTACTGCCAATTCCCACTGTATACAAACATTTATTTAGGTGTCTCTCGGCTGACGTTCCATTTCCAAGCATATCAGACACGCGAGCCACTATACTCTTGTGATTTTGTAGTTGCCCCTTCAAGTTGAGGCACTTACCCTGCATCAAGGACAATTATTTTCCAGTTAGGTATATCTACTCGCATAATCATATGTGATGCCCTAAAAGTTATTCACAGTAGGTGATTCATGTCTTAGAGTTTTTCTTTTTTCTTTTTTTCTGATTGGATGGTGTTTGAGACAACCTATACTATAGAATAAGACATCTGTACGGGTTAGTCAAAAGCAGATGATTGGGGTCAGGGGTTTGAGAGAAATTAATCTGTACATGGGTCTTGGTTGCCCATGGTAGATGTATGCAACATGTGACTTCGTGAACCGTAAAAGTAAAATTGAATATCATACTCTTTTTCAAACTCATATTATAAAAATCTCATAATACCCTTTTTTTTTCTTTTTTTTCTTTTTTCTTTTTCTTTTAAGCCTTGGTTTTCAACTCTAATTCAAGACATTTGGGGAATACATTTTGTGAGCTTTGAGTTAGAAATAAACTAACTGTATTTCTATGTAGGATTTTTATGGTGATGAATCAATTTTTGTTCCTGGACTCTCGAGTCGGTTGCTGTTTTGTTTTGTTTTTCTATATGGATTTTGAAAAATTCTCAGCATTAGTCATATGCTGATGCAAAACAAGCTTACCAGATGCTGCCCCGTCTCAGCAAGAATCCCTGCAGACCCTGATGCATAATTTACGCCCTGAAGTATTTCCGATCCATTGGCAGTTCTGTGCGGCGGAATGTAATGGTCAAAACCAAGATGTTCAGCTGCAATGACAACACGTTGAATTAACCGGTGTTTCTTATGACAACAAAACAAAATGACGATAACGCAACTACATTCCAGAAAGTAAAAGATTAAGACAATATTATATTTGGTATCGAGAACTTGTTTGTGCAAGCTGCACAATATGTATGGCAGGGAAACGATGCAAGAGACCAAGTAGATCAACTACGGTTCGGCCATTGGTAAATCTTCCAGGATTTGAGCCACCGGGGAAGTCAATTCCATATGGCTTGTAATTGGCTTTAGCAGCGGTAGGAAGGTCATCATTGTTGCCGTTATCTGCTAATGAGTCTCCAAAAACGAAGATGCAAGGCACTTGTGGTTGTGTGGTTCCATGAACACATTGTTGCAATAAGCATGGAACCACCCAGAGAAACAACAAAATCCTCCTTGATTTCATCTCCACACCGTTTCAAACACGAGGAATTAGCAGTATAAGATTGACAGATTAAAGAAGAAATAATCGAGTTCCGCTAGGATATATGGGGGATGAAGAGACATAATTAGAATGCCACGAGGCTGAAAATTTGGTGAGGGTAGGCGTACGCCTGGCGACCATAATTTGTTTTTCTCGTGGCTGCCCATAATTGGCGCCGGAAGAGGGCCGCGAATGGTAAGTCCAACATGCAACCAATGATTGCATTGCGGGGACCAAAGAAAACTTTTCTGATTTGGCCCCTTTGTTCCCCTTTTCTCCTTCATCCATTGCACAGCCAATGATTTTCTGCAAATTCAAGTCTTAATTTTCTAATTTAAAATTTTAAATATCTCATTAATTTCTCATCGAGAGATGAATATTGAACCGATCTAAAAGAGATTTTGATCTTTCCATTGAACATTATGGTTGCAAAGCCAGAGTTGTTCAGCACAATATTCACCCCTCTGAGTTTGTTCTAAATGCTATCTTTAAGATAGTTTTTAATTTCTAAATAATTTGTCTCACTACAATAAGTTATAATAGTTTTTCTCACAATATACAATACATTTTCTTAATAGTTTTCTATTAGTGTCTACTTTACATATTAATGTCATAAAAATATTTCAATTTGTTAGTTAGCTTTATAATAAGTTATAAATGATCAAGAACAGTTTCTTACTAAATAAAATAAGAGAAAATAGTTAATTTATATTAGTCTTGATTTAATAGTTTATAAAATAAAATCATAGTAAATCTAAATTTAAACAAATGTATACAATTACTATTATTGCGATATATATATCTAAATGAGTAATAATCTCTTATTTTATATATAAATTAAACCTTTTAAGATAAATTAACTTTCAACAACTATTACCTTGAATTCACTGGGTAACAGCCTGCTCTCAAAGGTAAGGAAATTCCTCTGGATGCGTTACAGAGCAGAGTTAAAAACCCTTTGCAGCAAAAGTTTGACCATCACCCAGTTGTTTTAGCCAGAATTCCATTTTGCTTGAGGTTTTAATGAACAAAGAGTAAAGCCCATTTGAAAGAAAATGGTGGTTCAGAGACTTCTAAAATCAATTGAACTCATAGAGCCAATCTTCTAGAATTGTAGCGGGCAAACATGGAAAAGGAAAACGCATTCCTAGTACACAAGTCTCGGTTCGCAAGTACACAAAGCCACATTCCTTGGAACAAGCAAAACTACAGAAGCAACAATATATTGAAAAACAAAGGCAAAAAAAAAATAAATAATAATAATAATAATTGTAAATGTCTCTTTCTTATAATTCCAACCAGGACCCTACTCATTTCCATCATCAGACCTGGGCCAATCGGCGGATATCGTAGGGGTAAGCATCGGATGGAGACTGAGCACTGTAAGATCTCCTCCCAATAACTATGTTTGCAGCCTCGGTTGGGTGGAATGCATCCCAGAACAGATATTGGTTCCTATTTGCGCATGGAGTCTGAAAAGGAAGGCATGTAATCTGACCATTGTTCCTCCCTACGCCGCAGCAACCCGCATTTGTAACCGTGAGGCCTGAATTCACCAAATGCAATTTGAATTATTTAATCATGTCACTGATGCCTTGTAATATTGTCAATGCCATTTGATTATAGCTCTCATGTTTTGTAAATCCTCTGCCTGTCTCGTCTTGTGGATTCAAACTTCACATTTATAACCCCCGAGTTTTTTAAGTTATTGACTAGTGGGTGTCCAATCAAATCCATTAAATAGTAGTCTACAAACTTTGCAGATGTCAGAGATCAATGGGAAATTACCATAGGCTGCAGGGTTGCTAATCAGGTCGTGGAAAATGCCAAATGCATTGACGTAGATAAGGTGTGCATCAGGTGTGTTTGTATTGAATTGATCGACTAGTGACCTGAGCATGTTGTTGAAAATCTGGTTGGCAGAATTGATTCCCTGAACACAAGTTCTCCCATCTGGGCTGTTCCGGGCCAGTTCATTTGGGCTGCAACCTATCTGACCAACTCCAATCATGACAAATTTCCTGGCTCCGTTATTGTACAAAATCTAGACCGAAGCACATTATAAAAATTAGGCCTCTTTGCAAGAAAACTTAAAATGTGTTGGCTGAATGCAATGGAACGTAATGAATGTAATCCCCAGAAAATGTTTGAATGACCGTTATAATAGAAACATCAATTGATGGCTGGGAATCAAGGTGCATACCCTGAGCTGCTGAGTATATTGCTCAACAAGAACATTGGCCCATTGGTCCGGTGTGTACCGGCGGGAGGTGGAGTAGTACTGGGGCATGAAATAGTTGTTGAGGTAGTCATTGCTGCCTAACCCGATTGAGAATATGCACTGGCTTAAGTAGTTTGCTGCTGTGTCCTCGTCCCCCAGCAAGTTCACCATTAGCCGGACTGTGTTTTGGTAGTTTCTTACCTGCCCACTAAAACTAATTCGGGCTCCCTGTGACCAAAAAAGAAATCTGAGCCAATCATTTTGCAAGGTTTACTGAGGGCGTAACTCATCGGAAAAGGGAGCTAGGAAAAATATATTGATGTCAAGTTTTACCGATGATACAAAGCATGATGTAAACCAATAATTATTTTTTTTTTTGGTGGCAAAAAAAAAAAACCCATTATTGAAAAATAAAACAAAACAAGAAAAAAAATAATTAAATGAACATTACTGATGTTAAAAAGTTAATTACATACCAGTTGTCGGCCAGTTTCCTCTGTAATTCCAGCAGCCGCGGATGCATAGTTTACCCCCCGGAGTATGTCTTCACCTCTAGCAGTAGCATAGGGTGGAACATAATCGTCGAAACCGAGTAGCTCGGCTGATGGATTGGACAAAATAATTAGAGAAGTTAGTTCTATAGTTTAATAATTGAGAGCTATACATGGGAGACTGAACTTAGTGACTGAGAGGTCTCATTGATCTTCTTCTTTTTTCTTTTTTTTTTTTGTGGCTCAATGGAGCAGCTAGATAGTTTCATTTTAGCATTAATTACAGTGGAATATGGTTGAACATTATCATCTTCATGACCTTGAATCGCGAGTCATGAGATTAAGTGCTTCCCTAAATGGAAAATATACACTGATCAACCGCAGGCCACTGTTTATAATTAAAGTTCCATGGTTTCAAAACCCAGCAGTCGTGTATGGCCTGACTGCTTTGAAGTAGAAATCAAAAATGGTATTAAAAAAATGGAAAAAGAAATGATAACAAGCTTTAAACTGGAGAGTATATGCTTAGAGAGTGAGAGGGGGAAATTCAGGCGCACCAATGACATCAACAACTGTCCTGCCATTGGAAAATCTTCCGGAGGGTCCGCCAGGGAAATCAATTCCATAAGGCAAATAATCAGCTCTAGCCAAAGAAGAAAGTCGATTGTTATTCCCGTTGTCGACCAAAGAATCCCCAAAAACGAAGTAACAAGGAACTTGTGGATCCGCTCTAGCCACCCACAGCAAATGCAACACAACAACACATGCCACCCAGCATTTGTTATGCTTAAGCACACCCTCCATCGACCAGACCCTAAACAAAGAACTTAACCGAAACCTGCCAAAACAATGCTCAGGGAAATGTAAAAGAGCTGGCAAAGCCTGGAGGGAGAACTACTTGTGCTTTTCTTTTTTGCGTGCGTGTGAGTGAGTGAGGGAGTCAGTTGTTGAAATGCTAGTGATGAGAAGCATATATAGACTAAAACTACAGAGAAGAAAAAAATGGCGAAAGGCTGTGTACTTTTGATTTACAGTTGAAAAAGTTGGTTGGCCGCATTAAATTCACGCGGATGCAGTGTCAGAGTTCATTGCCAAGTCCAGCCATGGCCGAACTGCAAACTTCTCTCTGCCCTGTGAACTGTTTACGCAAAGTTGCGAAGTCAGGATCAAAAAGAAGGATTTTGAACCATTCAAAGTGATCATAGCCACAATTAATGCAACCACGAACTGCTTCTGCACATTGTCGTTACTTGGTTGGCTAGCTAGCCGACTCCTGCAGTGCCCCCCCGCCCCATTTTATTGTTCTATTCACGTAGCTTCTATTATCAATTATTTATGATCTTTCTTATCAATCATAGCCTAAGTGTGCATGATGAGTTTTACATCTATGTTAGGGACGAAATGATACCTTAGGCTTAATTACGTAGAACTATAAGATAAGGGTTTTGGATTCTAATTTGGTATGAGATTTATGAATATATATAAGAATTAGACTAATGATCGATTTCTAAATTTCATGCAAATTCATTTTAGCTTCAAGTTATGCATATTTTTTGTGGACGACATCTTAACGTCATAACAAGGATTCTTGGTTTTACTTGGTTCACCACAAGATCATGGATTTAAGAAACAAAGAGGTGTTTGTCACAAATATGTTTAGGTCTCTTAAAAATCTTTTACCATATTGATCTTTTAATAGACATGACATAAGTTTATGTGCCACTTCCATGCTCATGTTAGCAAACCATTTTCACCTAAAACAAATGTTCTATTTAGCGATAGATGTCAAAGCCATAAACTCAGAGTTCTAAGCTAATAAGATTGTAATTGCACCAAAAGAAATCAAAGAAAATTGTGCATCTCTGCAACTGCGCCATTGAATATGGAAGGCGACGTGTTCTTGAAAAAGAAAAGCTCCATGACATGCTGCCATACATTAATGCAAGGCGCGGCCCTAGTGGGACTTTAAAGGAAAACGAAACTTCCCATTAATGGTTGAAAATGAAGACAGCCACGGATCGTTCATGCACATCTTTTGGATGGTACACACATCCCTTTTTTTTTTTAATTTTTTTATTTTTGCCCCCAAGTAATAGTTACTTATTAGTCAATTACTAGTGTTTTTTTTTTTGGCATTTTGTGTTGAATAAATAATAAATAAAATTACAACAAAAATAAATTATGTTAATAAATTTTAAAAATACACTAATTCACAATATTTAAAACCATGAACTATATAATATAAATATTTTTCTACATTTTTATATAATTAAAATTTTAAAAATTAGTTATCATTAAAAAAAAAATTATACTCTAAAATGGTGAATTATATGGTTGAGGTTAAAGTTTGCCTAAATGTAGCCTATGCAAATGGTCTGCACACGGAGTTGGTGAGGGGTAGGTCAGAACCATTAAGGCTCTTTATTTCCAAATTTAATGTGGTGGCATGGGCATTGAAGGACATTCGAGTTTTTTTGCGTAGTTAATGCTGGAGTCCCTTTCTTTTCTCCTCGTATATGTCCTCGACATCATCATTTTAAGTGGGGAAATTGCACTAAGAAGTTTAAGCTGCCAATGGCCGTGCATCGCCAACTTGTCGTTTGACTTAGATGTGTCGGTGGTGAACAATGTTGGAGATCCGCCGGTGGAGTTACTGCACAAACACATGATCTCATTGATATAATAAATAGTTTAATGTTTTATCTATGATATTTTATATTATATAAAAAAAATATTTACATAAATATTGCTATATTATTATAAAACTCTTTTATATTGTATAAATTTTCATTTATATAATATAAAATATTTTATATTTAATTGTATCTACCTACACACACTTTTTTTTTTATGTTTAAAACTTGCTAATTTGACTTGGTCAAATTATATTCCTAAAGTTGGAAGACAAAAGAAACTTGGTCATTGACTCTACTATTAATATTGTGGAAAACTAATGAGAGTTTCTAAAGTCATTATTTACTATTGTTTATCTATATGATTGTAGTTCAAAAATTACTCTTGATAATTAATGAAGCCCCATTTGTATCATTTCTTTAACTTTAACTTTATAGATCAATTGTTTCTTTGATTACAAATAACTCTACCTTCTTAATATTGATAACCTTAATCGCCTTAGAGAAAATGTACACTACCTTTTCATTATTGCCTTGTAACACACTTTTTATACTTATCATTCCACACAAGTCTATCATTGTGACATCCATGTTGAAGTTGTATGTGCCCATAAGGGGCAATGACTAATTTAAGTCTTACGGTCATTTCTTTCCTTTCATTATGGGTTAGACCCCTTTAAAATTTATTATGAAATTATTAAGTATAAAGTTACATTGCAGCCACTTTGCTTTTAGCCATTATTATAACCTGGCATAAATGAAATCACAATTTTTGTCCACCATGAATAGCTTACTTGCAAAAATGTTGCCATTCCTCCCTAGTCATATAGACCATATGATTGTATAAAATCTCATTAGTCATATCTTTTTTAATGTGTAACCTTAACTTTGTTCACACTATGTCTCTAATCAATCTTGAGATTACCCATGAAACTTCTTACCATCTCAATTATTTATACCAGACTATCCAAACTTGATGGTAGTGAAGAAACACATGAACGATTAACTCCTGCCTTATAGAACAAAGTGAGCAAGTAATGTCTTGATTAAAGATCTCACATAATCTCTCTTTAATTGGTAACCAATCCATAATTAATTGCCATCCAAAACCTCCATGTTAGGTAAGGCCAATCCTTACCATATATCCATTATCTCTCCCTCACCTAGATCATAAAGATCATCCTAGAAGTGACAAAAGAATCTCTTAGAGAACAACTTATCCTTCTCCTAATGCCATATAAACTTATTCTTCTCCCATTCTGTTAACTAGTAAGCAAATATAAACTTCATGAACTTTATATATGGGTCTATTGTTCAATTGAACAAACTCTGCCACCAGCTAAATTTCCATATTTAGCATTTAGACTCTCACCCATTAAAGTTATTTACTGGTTCCTTTTTCTTTATTGATAGCGTAAAAAGTCTAAAAAATCTTATAATTAACAATGTCTTGCCTAGCCAAACCTAATTTTAGAAATCCACTTTCCTACCATCTCCCACTAAGTTGCTATAGTTGAAAATTAAGAATAATATTCTTAATGGTATTATTGTCAGAGAAGTTTATGTTAAATAACCTCTAAGTGTTAAGAACACCAAATTTCCTAATCATGTGTTTACACTCTCTAAAGCTCTACATGGATTGAAGTTAACCCCCCTCCAAAAACTTAGTATGAGTGACTCAACACCTTTTTAATTCAAAGAGGTTTCATAAAAGGTAAGGTAAACACTATATTGTTTACAAAGGTAAAAGATAAAAATTTATTGATTGTGTAAATTTATTTTAATGACGTTATTTTTGACATTACTAATGATTTTTTGTGCAAGGAAAAATGGAGAATGAAATTTGAAATGAGTATAATGGGGGAACTTAGTTTCCTTTTAAGCCTACAAATCATACAAAGTACAGATAAAATTTTTATTAGTCAAACTAAATATGTGAGAGAAATATTCAAGAAGTTTGAAATACAAGATTCAAAACCTTACAATACACTAATGTCAACTTTCATGAAACTTAATAAGGATGAAATTGGCAACAAGGTAAATGAGAAACTATATTAAGGTATGTTAAAAGCCTTTTTTACCTTATTACTAGCAGGCTTGACATTATGTTTGTTGTATGCTTGTATGCTTATTTTCAATCATTCCTTAAAAAGTCACATTTAATTACTTTGATAAGGGTATTTCATTACATTAAAGAGTTTACTAGTTTAGGTTTATGGCATCTCAAAGAAGTGACATTTAACCTTACAGGTTACTTAAACTCTAATTAGGTTAGTGATCGACTTAATAAAAAAGTACCATCAATATTTGCCAATTTTTAGGTGGTGCATTAGTATTATGTTCTAGTTAGAAGCAAAATTTTATAACACTTTGAATAATTGAAACTGAATACCTTTTAGTAAGTAGTTATTGTTCATAATCCCTTTAGATCAAGCAAATTCTTAAAAATTTTAAATTGTATTTTTCTAGGATTCCTATTTTATACAACAACACTAGTGCAATAAAACTTGACTAAAACTTCTATTTATCATTCTAGAACTAAGCAATAGATCTGATACATCATTTTATTTGAGATCATATGCTAAAAAGAGATATTACTAAGTTTGTGGGTATAAATAATCAACTTGTTGACATTTTTACAAGACCCCTAAGTGAGGATAAATTCTTATGCATTAGAAAACATCTGAAGATGGTAGACATAACCCAGACTCTCATTCATACATTTTAGTTTGTGTTATTCATAATCAAATATGTCTTTATTTTTATTTTTTTACAACTTAAGATTTTTTTTTGTATCAATTAAATATTGTTTATCATAAAAATATGGTCATAATGACTCGAATCAAAACCCTTGTTTTTTAAGTAGTTCATTTAATTGTTATGTTTTATTCTTTTTCAATCACTTTGCCCATCTATACTTATGTCTTTATATTTTTTTTTTCTTTCCAACTCATCTTTGACAAAAGACAAACTCATTCGTGGAAATTTGGAAAATAGGTTAATGGTTCCATAATCCTGTATGTTTGTGTCAATTACTATAGTTGTGCTTCACTTTACCTATAAATACAAGCTTTCCATTTTTATGACATCAAAAGGAAAGAAGTAATGTTGTGCACTTAGCTATTTAACTACAATCATTCAAAAAAAAATTTTTTTTGGGTGCATGGTTTGAGTGAGAGTTTTAATAAATCTTTCATAAAGTTAATGATGTTGCCATTATGAAAAAAAAAAATAGAGAGAGAGAGAGAGAGAATATTAGATCAAGTGTTATTTGTTATATATATTTTGATGTGCTAACATAATTATTTGTGATTTTTACTATATATGTTGCAAGTATTTGAACTTATATATTTATGTCAAATGAATTAATTGAGTCATAATATATTCATATTAGTTATATACGTATGATGAATTTTAAAACTTTATTCTTTGTATGAGAAGTGATTTATTTTGATCATTTATGATAATTAGTTTAAGTTGTTAGTTTTTAAAATTAATTTTATACTATTAACCTTTAATTAAAATGATGCATTTTTTATAGAATTATTTTTTAATGAATTATGGGTAAAAGACAAGTTTTTCTTAGAAATTATTTTCATTGAAAAAGTTACTTATTTTAGCATGAAAATAAAGATCACCAATATATAAATTTTGGATATGAAAATATTCCAATAGGCACTTCCTTTTTATGGACCAATGGTCATATTATTTGAAATTTAAATGGTTCTTTATGGCATTACAAGAGAAATTAATCGCATCAAAGAGCTTATATCAAACTATTTTTCGTAACAATATATTTGTTAAAAGTGAGTGAAAAACCTTTTTAAAAAATTGTAAATTTTTTAAGTTGTAAAATTAAGAAATCAAGAGAATGAAAAATATTTTTATATTTGGTCTTCTTCCTTTTGGAAAATTTGACGACGAATTCAAAATTTTTAAAACAATAATCTTGTGGAGAGGATGTAATAATAAAAGTTTGAAAACTTTAAACTCAAATTTTTTTTGTACCAACACATATACTTAGTAAGTCTTCTACTGTAACATGTTTTAATTTTCAAATTGATAGTTGATTTTATAAATTAAACTTATTTAATTTATTTTCTTGCATTAATTAATATTAGTATTATTAAAATTATATTAATTTATTTGCATATACTAGAATAATTGTCATTTCAATTTTTTTTTATGCAATATCGTGTCCCTTATCAACTCAATTCACCTCCCTCTTAAATAATTTTTGGGACCAACATAAAATTGGATTTGCTTTACGAAGCTATTTTGATTAATCACATTTTTTGACATTTTCATTCTATTAATAATAGTATATTTTCTTTACTTTTAATTATGTTTTTAACATTATTCATAGAAGCTTCCCAAACTCAAATGGCAAAAATTCGTTTGCTAAACAAGTCACATTTAGACAAAGTCATGCTCGGCTTGACTCATTAGCTAAATAAATAATACAAAAATATTGAATTAGAATAAACTAATTAAGTTTGAAAATGTCAAAACTTGACTCAATTAGATTTGTATGTCACCTATTCATAGCATAAGGATTATCTTTTGCTTATTTATTTTCTATGGACGAGGGAAAGCATGAATTGATGATAACTAGAATCCACGTGTATAGGCTGTGTCATATTGACTCTGACTCCCCCCCCCCCCCCCCCGCATAATATTGGAAAATTGGGAACACTGACCACGTTAACATGACATTGCTATGCACGCAAAATGATTACATTGTTACATGTTTTGGTAGATAACATTTATTTTAGTCTATAAATTTTTTAATAAATGATTTAATTTTTGGCAGATGCATTAATTTTTCAAAATACAACTTGGGATGCCTTGACAGTAAACATTGTTTAAGTATTAAGAATACAAAAAAAAAAAAAAATTCATCTATGGAAAAATATTACTTGCATCCCATGATGGCATACACATTCAAATAAAGACGTAATAATCCAACGCGACCATAAACTTACATGAGAAAATTAAGGTTGGCCAAATTTTTGAAGGTGCTCTTGTGATTTGTAACGAAATGTGGAAACTTCGTCGATTTTTTAACTGTTGTGGGACTCCCTAACAAAGCCATTTGCATCTGTACCCAAAAAACAAAAAAAAAAAAATAAAAAAATAAACCCCTTATTCAGATTCAGTCAAAGAACAAAATTTAGTCAAAAGAACTGACCCATCTCTGAGAGTTGACTATTTGCTACCTAAACCACAATAATGTTCCCTTGGAGGGTACATCCCTTCGAATTCCCGAAGATCCAGGGCCCAGATTTAAATTTCTGGATAAGACAGGTAGGGATTTAAACGATGCAATCCTTACGAGAATCGCACTTGAAACTCATGGTTCCAATATGAGATCATAACAATCCGTCACACTCTCCTCCTAGTCTCTCGGTATGACCTAGCTTTGCACCCATGATCATGATCTGTTTACACAATGGCCCCGTTTGAGATTGTGTTCTATCGACCGCTTTGATCCTTTTACAATCATGCAAATGTCAGCCCAGATCTCTTTACAATTTTGACAAGTTATGCAGTGGCAATTTAAGTAAATTTTCACTAATTATAAGAATAGTTATTTACCAAATATAATTCATTCGATCACTCCTCATTTGTATTCATTCTCCGGCAACCTTTTCCATTAACTGCATTGCTCTTACAGGGGAAGCTTGCGTTTTCAAGTTTAAAGCCGTTTGATTGATACTGTGGGTGTCAAAAATTTCACAGTGCGCAAACGTTAAAATGCTGTTGAACCTGCTGTTGAGAGATGTCTTCCTTTTGGAGCAGCGTTGAACCGCAATAAAAACAGGAGAAGCGTACCGCCGTGTTACAAGATTTATGACAAAAGTACCCTTATAGAAATAATATAAACTGAAGCAAAGATGAAAAAATATGAGTAATTTAATACAAAACCATTTTAAGTTAAGAAACAAATATATTTCTGATATCAAATGGATAGAAACAACACAAACATATAATAACACAAATAATACAAACAACAGATGAAAATACAAATACAAATAGAATCTAATATAATACCTGATATCATTAGATTAAAAGTTATTCGAGTAATTATTTAAGTGATTATTAGTTTTCAATTGATGTATTGTAATAATTAATAATTATACTTGTAATAAACAAACTAAAATGTAAAAAAATTTGAAATAATTTTGTTAATATTTAAAAAACTTATAGAATTTTGTAATTAACGAGAGTAAGAATACAAGGTGAAAAGAAAGTTATGGTAAGAAAGAAGGAGAATTAGGGGAAGTGATTATAAAAATAGGTTTTGATTTTGTAATATGAGTTGAGTTCTTTGACCTTCATGTATAATTTGAAGGGAGTCTTTTACAGCTAACCACAAGCCTAAAATTCATTGAAATCTACCAAAAGTAAATTTGTCTTGTTACAAAGTTGTTAGTTATTAAAGTTTTTTTTGTATTGAAAGTAGGTTTCAAAGTTGGCAATCACTAAAGTATTACCTACACCAAAAGCAAGTTTGTCTTTTTGAAGTAATATTACATTTTTTTCTCTCATTTGATTAAAGAGAGAAACCATAACAATCATACTTATTATCATTTTCAAGGTCAATAATGGGTTCATTAGACTCAAAGGCTTGAGAGTTTTTGGTTAATTAGAGTTAGACCAAAGGAGGGGATTGAGATTGCAATAATTATTGCATTATTGTAAAATATTCTTTTTTAATTTAGACTTTAGCAAGTAAGGTTATTGTATCAAATTTTTAGGCCAAAAAGATGGTATTTATAGATTTGGTATTGAAAGGATTTTGAAATTAGGATTAGACATTTTCTAACTAGTTTTGTACAGTGGATTTGGGTAAATTTTTTGGAGAAATTAAAAGAATCCTATTATTTTACTTTAAATTTTCTAATAATAATGAGAGTATCATCTTAGGTCTAATACTTAAAATAACAAGTTAAACCTAAGGTATAAAGAATTTTGTATGAAAAAGTAATAAAGGAACAAACCTTCATTTTTCAATTATAGAGATATATTATAATTTAAACAAGTCATAACCTTATCACACCTGAGAGATGAGAATATTAGCTATATAATAAAGATAAGTTTGTTGTTATTGCTATTTTAATCAGTTTGGAATTTTGGAGTAGCCATTTTTATAGTTAAAATAAAATAACCAAGAATGAGTATTATTTTAGTTTTATAAAAAGAAAGCATTATACCATACTTGTTGGTAATCTTAACAATTAAAAAACAAGCAATGGTTTAATTTAGCTTAAAAATTGGTAAAAAAAAAAGTTTTAGATTTTGTAAGGTCTTACCCCTATTACTAAAGAAAAAAGATTTGTTATATATAATAAGTGGAATAGGAAAGGTTTGTATAATCTTTATAAATATGAAAGTGTTTAAATTTAATAAATTTTGTAATTTCCAAAACTATGGTTATTTTGTTGGCTGCCAAAGGACTAGTCATGATCATGGTGGTGAATTAGGTTTACTATAAAGAGAGTCTTCCTTGGTAAGCTTACAATCCAACTTTAAACGCCATATCAATTATTTCGTCTCAAGTAATAATTTTCCTATTGATTAGCATTCTATTAGGATATATGGATAGTTGGAGGATGATAACAAGATTTTTACATAAAAATTGATAAATAGTCTTAACCTATAACTTTACAAGTCTTAGTTATATGTAAGGAATTTTAATAAAATCTAACATTCTTATGAGAAATTGGGTGGCTAGACTAGAGCAAGTACTTTTATGAATAATTTCAAAAACACAATAGATAGATACAACTTAGTTGATTTTGGCTTTTGAGGTTTTAAGTACACTTAGACTAATGGTAAGAAGGAGAGAACAATGTTTAAAAGTGTTAGACATATCCTTTGTTAATAAGATTTTTTATAGCTATTTCCTCATGCTTGTGTGTATCATTTATCATGTTTTGGTTCTAACCATAATCTTATTAAGATAGCTCATAAAGCTTTATCTCAGTCTATTGTTAATAATAAGTATATATATTTCCATTTTGAAAGCATGTGGCTTAGGGAACTTTTATGTGAGAAAATTATAACTAGGTTTTGTATTGATGCACACTTATCTCTTTATCCTTTGGTCAACTATTATGTTGAGATGTAACATAACTCTAAAACAATGAGAAAAGTGAATTTTTGGCAATATAAATCAACTTTAAACCATTTGTAAGCAATAAAAGCTAAAGTGGTTACCAATGTCACAACTTTGAAGGGAGCACATGTTGAACTTAATAAGTTACTTGCACAAGAAAAAATGATATGGGCTTAAAGGTTGTGTGCATCTTGGTTAAAGAAGGGAGACAAGAAGATAAGGTTCTTTCATTTAATTGTAACTTAAATAAAAAAAAAAGGCACAACATCCAAAATCTTATAGATTATTATGGTATAATTCATATTTTTGATATTATTATTACTTTAATTCTTACATCTTATTATATGGATTTTTTAGTATATAAGAGCTTAAAGATATGTAGCTAGTTTTGGAAATCGTATATAGAAGGATTACAGCTCCTATGAACTAAATGTTGTTTTAGGCTTATGTTAAATATAAGATCTACCAAGCACTCTAAAAGATATACCTTATAAAGGCATTAGGTCTAAATGGCATACTCACTTTGTTTAATTAGTTTTTTTAATGAATCATAAGAGATGATATACTGTTTAAGGTTCTAGATGCTTTTAATCATAAAAATGATTTGAGCTCTCTTAATCATATTAATATTTGTTTCTATACCAAAGGTGTCGTTGCCATCTATATGCAAGGATTATAGGCTTATTAGTCTTTGTGACATGGTTATAAGAATTATTATGAAGTCCTTCACAAATTATCTTATGTCTATCCTCTTATCGATTATATATAAGTTTAAAAGTGTTTTACACTTAATAATTATAATGCTTTGGTTTCCTATAAAACATTTATTATATACATTGATCTCATATTACAAAACTAAAACCTACTTTTGTAATCACTTCCTTAATTCCCTTTCTCTTTTAATGTAACATTCTTCTTACCTTGTATCCTTGCTTTCCTCAATTACAAAATTCTTAAGTCCTTTAAATATTAATAAACTTATTTCAAATTTCCTTACATTTTAGTTTGTTTATTTCAAGTATAATTATCAATTATTATAATATATCAAATGGAAACTAGTAACCACTCGTTTAAGTAATTACTTAAGTAACCTCTAATTTAACAACACAACATATTATAATGGATTTTATTTATATTTATATTTATATCTATTGTTTGCATTGTTTTAAAGTTAAATTGTTCTACATTAAATTCTTTCATATTTTCTTATTGTTGCTTCAAATTATATTATTTTTGAAACCTTTTACCTTAAGTTGTTTAAATATTTATCTCATTTGTTTGTATTAGGAAATTCTCAACCTTCAATAATGTTAATTACAAGATTTTCAAAATAACTCAAAAGATGATAGGATTATCATTTCATAGAATCTCAAAAATTTGAAATTAAACAATCCATTAAAACTATAAAGGATAATGTCCTTATCCTTGATAATTAAGGAAATCTAATAAAGAATGTTATGACATGTCTTATCCTTACAATTTCTTTACATTTCATAAGATATCCCTCTTATCTTAGAGACAAAAATGCTAAATTTTTTAGTAACCTTAGATGTAAAAAACTTGGTGATATTTGAGATTATTATATAATAGAGTTGGATTTTGTAAGATTTATAGTTTTGTAATGTTGTCCAATTGGAAAAGCTTTAAAGATTGCAAAAGAAGGATTTTGATCATAAAACCTTTGTTTTATTGATAAAACATTTTGAAAATTAAACAAAATATATCCTATTGAAACCTTTTTGTAAGTATATGTTTATGTTAAAGCAATTTGAAAACAATTGGAGAATTTTTTTTGTAAATTATTTTGAGATTAAAATTTTGACGATCTTATCTTTTTTTTTTTTTTTTTTGTAAAACAAGGTTTAGATTTTTTTTTTTGTCACAAATTCTTGTAGTGTTGTAAGACTATGTAGAACTCTGAGCAAATCCAAAGGATTAAATAGATCTTCTATTCATTTTCATATATGTAATTATTTTTTAAAGGATTAGGTTCCCTCTTTAGCTTTAATAGAGTCAACCTATAATTTTATAGATATGGCTAAGGTGATTTAGGTTGAAGTACTAGCTTGGGCCTTTGTAGTTTCAAAAGTGGATTTATATTTTTCTTCTTTTGGTTTTTATAAAGGAGTAAATGGGTTTTATAAAAAAAGCTTTTCCATTATCTTTTTGTTTCTTAGACATTTTAATTTTTATTTTAAAGAAATTCTTAGATAAGGAAATTAAAAAAAAAATTCTTCCCTTCTCTTATATATTCTATATCAAAAAAAAAAAAAAAAGAGATATAAAATAACTTGCTATCTAGTAAAAGTAGACACACATTCCTTACTAAAACATATGACTATCAAAATTGGGTTGTTTTTGGTATTTAAAACAAATCTAAACTTTTTGTCCTATTTTTTATTTCTAACCCAATTACTTTAAATAATGAGTGACCTCCGTTAAAAAGTACCTTAAAGAGTAGGAACTATCCCCTAAAGCCGAGAATACTATCATTGTAGGCCAATAAGGTCCCAATTTGATTATCAAGAGCAATGACAGTGTTTTCAAACATTGCATTGAACAAGAAGTTGTAAGCTTGAATCCAAAAAGGCACTCAAAATAAGTTGAACTTGGAGGGGTTGTTTGTCGCTCGCCTTCCCAGAGGAAGAAAAAGAATAATGGAACACAAAATTGGTTTTGCTCTAATATTTAAGGGACAACTTTTAGCCAAAGTGAAGAAACCTATATATCCTGGCAAGAAAGAAAACCCTCGAGTGGGTGGTAGGAAGTGTCATAAATTAGTATAATTTTTAAAAGTTAGTTAATATATTTTTAGACCTAATTAATTAATTAATTAATTAAAATTTACATTGAATATTATATTATTTTGTTAATTATTAAATCGTAACTAATACAAATTAATTTCTTATACTTAAAAGATAATAGATATTATTTACAATAATTGATATTTTATTATTGAATTAATTAAAAAATTAAATTATTTTTTTATATTTTGTTTGTAGTATATATTAAAAGAATACTTTATGTGAAATAGGCGTGATATTAATAATGTAATATGATATGACAATAATAAAATACATTCATTCGATCATACTTTAACTAAAAATATTCATAAATAATCGTAAATTATTTGAAAAGAATATTGTATCCATACCAACGAAATAATTTTTTTTTTTTTTGGCAAAAAGGAGCGCCGTGGGACGTGTAGGAATTAGCACGTTGAAAAGTGGACGAGCATTGGTTTCGTTTTCTTCCCAAATGGTTCTCTCAGTTCAGTTTGCATTCTTCGTCGCGCAGCCATCGATGAAATTTGTGCTTCGCCGATATTTAGACAGAAAAACTTCACATCATAAATTAAGAATATATAAATAATAATTATATTAATATATTACCAACTCAAGTCTATTTCATTTCATGTTCATGGGCAACGTGATCTGCATGGTTTTTTTTTTTTCTTCTCTCTAATTTTAAAAAAAAAAAATTCATTCGTAAAATTTCTTTGTCAACTTATTTGATCATTTTTTATTAGTTTGTTGTTAAATGTACCACACGATGTGTTACCTCAATTATTTGACACTATTTCAGATGTCACGTCATTATTTTTTTTTTTTTATTTTTATGATGCAACATTTTAAAACAATAAAAGAATTTGAAATATTTTAAAAAAATAAAAAATTCCAAAACATCATTAAAAATGTATAAATTCAAAATAAAATCTAAAAATTTGAAAAAAAATATGAAAGATATTTTTAGAATTTTAAAGAAAATTTAAAGTAAAAAAGGTTCAAAAAATTTAAGCAATCAGAAAAATGAAAATAAAATCCAAAATTTCAAGAACAATTCTAAGATTTTTAACACAGAGAGAGAGAGAGAGAGAGAAATATTTTCAATTTTTTAGATTTTATTTTGAACTTTGCATCCTGAAATTAGGTTCGGATTGTACTGCATTATTTAATTTTGTTTGGGATCATTTAGATATTTTGAAAAATAAATCTTTCTCTTTTCCATTAAAAATTTAAGATTTTATTTTTGAATTTTATGAAGGAATTTTGTGATTTCAAAATTTTGTAAAGAGCTTCATACTTTTCTAAATATTCATTTAGATTTCTTAATTTTAGATGTTGTTTTGAATTTTTGGATCTTAAGAATAGCTTTTCAATTTTTTGAATTGACAATTCTTTAATAATTTTTTTTTTTGCAACATTTTAATATTTTTTTGTTTGTTTTGGAATCTTTTTGAATTTTATGTTTTTAAATATCACAGCGCAAAAAATTATGATGTTGCATTTGAAATGTAATAGTAGTAGTAGTAAGTCACACGTCACATTTAATAGTAAATTTAAAGGAAAAAATTAAATAAATTGACATGAAAATGTTACTTACCATTCATTCATTCATTCATTCAACATATTAATTTAGTTTTTTCTTTCTTTCTTTAATACATATTTTAACAGCTAAAATCGATGTGTATTTAGATAATAATGGAGCTCTAGAATCAATCCCAACACCCCCAAAACCCCAAACCCAAAAAAAAAAAAAAAAAAAGAAAGAAAAGAAAAAGGGAAAAGGGATCAACCAAAAATGTGTTCTTGAAAGTGGTGGGGGTGTGAGTGTGTGCCCCCCCCCCCCCCCCCCCCCCCCCCCCCCCCCCCCCCCACTGCATGGCCAAAAATACATTGGTTTTGGTTTTGTTTTTGTTTTTGGCATAAAAACACATTTCCATTTGCCTGCCTGCCAAGTGCGCTTTGCCAATCCATAAATGGACAGACAGACGTGGCCCTGCCAAACGACATTGTCAGCCTAAATACGATATTGGATTCTTATTCTTATTATTATTTGCTGCTTTTAATGCGATCTCATCACCTTCGCCACCCCCAACACACTCCACACTCCAACCCCTCCACGTTGTAGATTTTTCTCCTGTTCTCTCTCACACCCTCACAGCCACCTAAAATATCGCCTTTGCCAACTTCCTCTCTCCCCCTTTCTCTTCATCTCCCTTTCTTCCCTTCTTCTACAAAAAAAAAAAAAAAAAAAAAAAAAAAAAAAAAAAAAAATCTTCGGCCATGGCTCTGAATGCCAACCCATCTGATGAGCTCTGCATTCTCAAGAACAATCTGGTAACACACACACACACACACACATGCATATAGAATTATTTTCAGTTTCAGGAACATGTCTTGCTTTCCTTTTTTTTTTTTTGTGTGTGTGTGGGGGGGTGGGGGTTGGGGGAGGTTATTGGATGATTCTTATGCGTGTGAATGGAAATGGGTAGCGTTGTAATCGGCATTTGGATGATGTAATGGCCGACAAGACTGCCATGGTTATGTTTCCTTGTTTTCTTGCCTCTTGCTCTCGTTTTTTTGCCATTGCATGACTACGTTGTTCGGTGTTATAAATGAGCTTTTTTTTTTTTTTTCGGAGTAATTCCAAGATGCCATTTTGCTTTTATTTTATTTTTTTGTTGTTGTAGAAATTAAAGGCACGATCAAACTTGTGTTTTTCCTGGTGGGTTCACGAGAATCCTTTTAGACACTTTCAAAAGAGTGTTTGTGGAAACACCCTTATTATGTCACTCATCTTTTTCCCTTCTGTTGTTATCCGTCGCTGCTTATTTCATTTCTAAATTAACAAAATGGTAACACACTTTTGTGTTCTTGTTCAAGCGGGGATCTTAGCAACTGGTCTCCGCCTTCTGTTAGTTCTTATACAGTCTGAAGCTCTAATATAATTGCTGTTTACCAATATAACTTTCTTTTGGATTGGTTTCTTTCTGTCATTTTTATTCTGGACCAAAAAAAGGCAGATTACATTGACTTTGAATCATTGCTCTTGAAACAATAAATTCGTATCAAAGGCCTTCAATTGATGCTTCTAAAATAATCTAAGAAAGTATAGGACTGCAGGTACTAAGTTTTCTCTTGTCGAGTCTAAGAAAGTAATCATTGCTCTTTACTATCACCAAATGTGGGGCATGAAAGATAAACTTCCATTTGAATGACTCTTTTTGGGCATGACATGCAAATGAAAGCTTTTTATGACAGTTGAGCAGTTGATACAAACATTTTGCGTGGGTCTATATGGGGAAGTATTTGTAGAGCAAGAGGCACCCTCATGTTTTATCAGAGTTTTGTTTGTTTTGCAAGTGACTCTGGAGTAGAAAAGCCACTTCATCATGGCAAGGGGCATATTGAAATGAGTTTCAATTTTCAGGCGTTGCTGCAAAACACGCATATGCCAGGAAACAAGAACAACTGTGGCCCTCTCACACCAAGAACTAGACTAGAAAGGCTTTTGAGGGAAAGAGAGCTTCGCAGATACAATAGGCTAAAAGTCTTCAATGGGGAAATAGGAGATCCAGTTAGGGAGACAGAGATCTCTGCTAATGATCCAGTTACAAGTGACACTGACAATTGGGTTACAATCAATGAGGAAGAGTTGTTAGAAGCGATTGATCAATTTGAAAGGCCAGACAGGCAACTACCCAAACAACGCCTATTGGTGGTTGCCAATAGACTGCCAGTCTCTGCGCTTAGGCGGGGAGAGGATTCATGGCAGCTTGAGATGAGTGTGGGGGGCCTAGTCAGTGCACTTTTGGGTAAGTTGTGTATAAAAGCTCTTTCTTTAGCCAGCAATACGATATCTGCTAAAAAAGCCTTGGTAACTTAGCTGCAGCATGCACTTCATCACCAAGTTTACCCCTTCCTGAGATCATTTTATGATGGAGTTTGCAATAAGCATCAACAATTTTCTATATTGGTTGCATATTTTTGTTGAGTGCATGTTATTCTCTTTCTATAATTGAAGCTGAGTTCGATTAATCCTTGTCATTGCTCAAAGGTGTGAAGGAGTTTGATGCCAGATGGATTGGTTGGGCGGGTGTAAATGTACCTGATGAAGTTGGACAAAGAACACTAACTAAAGCTCTGGCTGAAAAGGTTGAAGAACCTTTGACAAAATTTGAAGTTCCCATCCTTTTATCAGTCTGCTGTTTTTGGGCTCAAAAGTCTATACTGATAACTACTTGCCTCTCTCATCCCGTTTCCTAGTTCCCTTCTCTTTTATTAGATATGTACAACTGCTTTTCTTCCTAACCCTGGTCTTTTGATTGCAGAGGTGCATTCCAGTTTTCCTTGATGAAGATATTGTTCATCAATATTATAATGGTTACTGTAACAATATACTGTGGCCTCTTTTTCATTATCTTGGGCTTCCTCATGAAGACCGCCTTTCAACTACCCGTAGCTTTGAATCTCAATTTGATGCATATAAAAGGGCTAATCAAATTTTTGCTGATGTGGTAAACAAGCACTATGAGGAGGGAGATGTTGTTTGGTGCCATGATTACCACCTGATGTTTCTTCCCAAATGCCTAAAAGAACATAATAGCAGAATGAAAGTTGGATGGTTTCTCCACACACCCTTTCCTTCCTCTGAAATACACAGGATGCTACCTTCTCGTTCAGAGCTATTGAGATCTGTTCTTTCTGCTGATTTAGTTGGGTAAGTTATTTCCTTTACAGGACAGATTTTTGGGTTACATGTTTTCGTTCACGATTCATACAGAAAGATAATATGAAGATGCATGCAAAAATGAAAAAAATTATTCTTTCCTTCTTTTATGTAGAGTACTTTTAGAAGTGCAACATTTTCTGTAAATCTGTTACTTTAGATTTGCTTTCTCTATGACTGTGAAAGCACATGAAATTATTCTTGGGGAACAAGCCTTATCTAGATTTCACCTACTTTCATCCTGCACAAAAGTACTTGCCATCAATTTTTTCATAAATTTGTAAAACCTATGAACAAGGAGAATGATTTGCTGTTACCTTTGATGTGCTCCTGATTTAATGCAGAGGACAATGAAAAATTGTTTGTCAGCTTTGCAGTTGTTTTTCAAGTGTTGAGGTCATTAGGTATCTAATTTTCAGATTGTTTGCTTCCAGTTTCCACACATATGATTATGCAAGGCATTTTGTTAGTGCATGCACTCGTATTCTTGGCCTTGAGGGAACACCTGAAGGAGTTGAGAATCAGGGAAAGCTAACTCATGTTGCTGCGGTACATTGTTGATCATTCATTCATTCTTTATTTATTATTTCTGCTGCACACTCATTGCTCAGAACTATGATCTATAGTTTAACACCTTGGTTTTCTCATGATCCTAATGCCATGTTTTGCGGGGATGGAACTATAGTTTCCTATTGGGATAGATTCTGATCGGTTCATACAAGCTCTTGAACTCCCTCAGGTCCAGGAACACATAAAAGAGCTGAAAGAAAGATTTGCTGGCAGAAAGGTTAGAGCTCTTATCCCATGTGATGTATCTTTTAGTATATGTTGATTTGGGTTGATGCACATCTAAAATTCTTGTTTGTATTCCACTGTAGCTGCAAAAGAATTTACTGCTGCTCAAGATTACTGTTTCATATGCATTTTTCCTCATGCATATTTTAAGTCAATTTGGAATATAAGATGATTCTCCTTCCACTCTGGAACAAATAAAAATAGAATATCATCCAATTGCAGTAATGTAGAGCAAAAATGGACCTTCACCAATGTTATGCTCATTGCTGTTGATTAAACTTTTGGATAGTTCTCTTGATAAAACTTTCCTCTTGAGTTTCTGACATTCATAGTATGAACCATTGATGACTTTACTCATTTTTATGAATTTTAAACATGTTGTTCTAACCTTAGATTTTTGTTATTTCTTCATTTGTGAAGTTAAATAGTACTTCTCTGTTTTGCACTTTGTTTGCTAATTGTTATAATTCAAATGTCAGGTAATGTTAGGTGTTGATCGTCTTGATATGATTAAAGGAATTCCCCAAAAGATTTTGGCCTTTGAAGAGTTCCTTGAGCAAAATCCGGAATGGCGTGACAAAGTTGTTTTGCTGCAAATTGCTGTGCCAACAAGGACAGATGTGCCTGAATGTAAGTTAATATTGAAACAAGTTCTTTATTGCTAGATGACAATGTGATGCTAAAAAAATTATTTGTAGAATGGTTGGGGAACAAAATTGGGATTGACATGTTGGATTTTGAAGGTTGATTTGATCTTAGATTTTAACCATGGGAATTTGGTTGTTGGGGCAATGTTCTGAAGAAGAAAAAAATGGGATTTGGGGAGAAACATAAAGGAGGCAGAATCCAAAATATTGAAAATGTATTGCCTTAAATTTCTCTAATTGAAAAGAAGCTAATCAAAGTGTGCTTCTAGCAGACGATGTGAAAAACTTTCCTTTTGTAGAAGTAAGATGGTGCATTAGATTTGAAGCATTGGGACCCACAGTAGGAACTTTATCCTTTTTTTTTTTTGGTCATTCTCTTTTCTTTGTTTTCATGCCCATGACATCTTCTGCTCCTTTTTTGAACATATATGCCTCAAATTGGTCAATCAGGAATTTTTGTGTATGACAATCACCTCATGGTTGGTTGAGTGTTGTGTTATAGCTGGTGAATGCCTTCATTTCACCCTTCGTGTTTTGAATTTTGATGGTCTCCCTTGCTTAGCTTATTCAGCTTCTGTTTTTAAGAAGTAATTGATTTCCCAGAATCTACTTGCTTTTTGGTTGCATATTCTTTGCACAAATTTTTCATTTCATGCTTTCAACTTAATTTTTGGGTGGCAGATCAAAGGCTTACAAGCCAGGTTCATGAGATCGTTGGACGCATTAATGGAAGATTTGGAACTCTTACGGCAGTCCCAATACATCATTTGGTTTGTATTGATATCTGTGTCTTTTGCCTCTGAATGAAATAGTGAAAAGGAGATAAAACAGAGTATCTTTGTTGCTGGCTTTCCCAATACTGAAATGCAACGGGATAGTTTCAACACTTTCTAAATCTAAAGACTATTCAATTGACATTTCCTTTCGTTCCCATTAGACTTCCACCATTCACATGCTCACTGATATTCTTGGTAGGTGGACTTCATGAAATAAAAAATTTCCACTCTTCAAGATAGTGGAGATCATAAATTCTGTTACTAGTTGTGTTTTTTCCTTCTACTTGATTGTTTAGAGATTTCTCTCACTAATCAAATTTTTTTGTCAATCACTCATGTCATAATTTCTTTTTTGGCCATTTTCTTGTCAGCTCATCATACAACTAACACTGTTTCTCATCCTTTTCCAGGATCGATCTCTTGACTTTCATGCATTGTGTGCACTATATGCTGTTACAGGTAAACTTTAACACAACACACAGTTCTATATGATTCTGTACTTGCATGATGATAATCTAGCCTAACTAATATAAAAAATCTTGGTGAACAGTAAGTTCTGGGAATGAAAAATAATTAAGGAGTCTCTACTTTGTGGAAAAACAAATGGAGAACCTTAATTGAATGTACAAGTACAATATGCAATATATCCTCTAGCTGGCCTGTGCTGTCATTCTTTGATGTCCTTTTTCCCCTACAATTGAGAATGTTATCTTTTCTGTCTTTATTTATCAATTTTTGCTTTATCTCTTGGGATTGAGGACATCTATTTATCTGCTTGAAACTTCTGGTAATACATGACATACAATGAACATTTAGCAATCTTATTGGCACTCCTGCAGGGTTTTAAGCTAGAGATGTCTATACGCTAATGTAAATAATATGTCCAAGCAGTTGTCCCCTTGATAGGATTCAGCCCTTGTAGAATTATCATGCGAAATTTCAAAATTCACAGCCTTCCAATGCTTATGCTTCACTGCCCATTCTGATAAATAATAATCATGTAAGTGATAGAACTTTTGCAAAAATATGATATTAGCAGTGACAAATGATACCTGATGGCATGCATCTATACGTGTTTGTCTAACCAGAGTCTTGAATAGTTACATGGTTGTAGAAGCTCTGCGCTTTGTTCTGTTAATGTTTTCTTTGTCCAGATGTTGCGCTTGTTACATCTTTGAGGGATGGAATGAATCTTGTCAGTTATGAATTTGTTGCTTGCCAAGCTTCCAAGAAAGGGGTTCTCATTTTAAGTGAGGTAATTGAAGCCATTCTATTTTCCTTAGAATTGTTAAAAAGAGAAGACTAGGATCTTTACAATGCAAAAGATTTTTTTTTTTTTCTAAAGAATTGTTGTTGAGTGATGTTTCCTGTTCTTCCCCAGTTTTTGCTAATCCAGCAATCTGTAGCTGCATAATTAAGTTGGGATGACAAAGATTTGTATCTTTTGGGTCTGTTCTTCTAGAGAAAAAATCAACATCCATAAAAGAAAGTAATAAAGAGAGGAAGAAAAGAAATTAATGTGACTTCGTCACTTGTATTATGCAGTCATAGTTACTATTGCAGATGATATGAATTTGTATAAATGATTCTTCAATTTTTAGTTTGCAGGTGCAGCACAATCTCTTGGTGCAGGAGCTATATTGGTGAATCCATGGAATATCAAGGAAGTTGCTACTGCAATTGGTTATGCTTTGAATATGCCAGCAGTTGAAAGAGAAAAGAGGCACCACCATAACTTCATGCATGTGACAACTCACACATCACAAGAGTGGGCTGCAACCTTTGTAAGGTGGTCACCAAGTGTTTTGCTGCAATGTTTTGCTTTACAATTGTTTAAACAATAATATACAATGCTGGAAATGAAAAGAAAGAAATAAAAAGTAGAAACTGATGTTTTGCTTTGCAAAAGGCTCCTAAATGCAGAAAAACTTCTTATTGCTCGTCTTTTATTTATGGTTGTCAAACACACCAACATGCACAAGTAGAATGAGGTGGATTCAAAACATGCACTGGCAAATATACAGGTAGAGTGTTCATGCTTAAAAAAGGTCAAATACACAAAAGCAATATCAAAATACATACCAGTTTGATTTTGTTTGATCTTAATGTCATGGTCTTGGTTGCTTCATCTGAGCTTTTTAGAATGAGAAACACTGTGTCCTGCTTATTTTTTTCAATAGGGATATTGATAAGGATGAAGTCACTCTTTAAAACCATCAGTGGTATGTTTACTTTCCATTAGTAGTAAGTTTATTTTTCCCCAGAAATTTCTTCATTAAAAACCATAAATTGTTCTTTATCTCTCAAAAGAATGACATTGGTACTTTTTTTGTTTCCTGTTGGCTCTCCTTGTTAAAGTGTTTGCTCAAATTCAGTATCTGCAAAAGGTATTAGTGGGAAGGCATAGGTTGTGGTAGAGATGAAAGGCAATGATTAATGTGATAGATGCTATTTCTATGAAAGTGTACATATTGTGATAAAATATCCTCTTTTCAGCCTTTCACATTTTGTTTTTATTTTTAAATTCACCTAATGCAGTGAACTTAATGATACTGTTGTTGAAGCGCAACTAAGGACAGCACAAGTTTTGCCCCTGCTCCCAGTCAGAGCAGCAGTTGATCAGTTTATTAAATCCAATAACCGCTTGCTTATACTGGTATGTAGCTTTGTCTTTTTCAATGCAAATATGAGTAGCTATTGTACTTCTCGTTCACAACATGTATTTCCTGCCTCCCATCCAGTGAAGTTGTATATTACTGGGGAATACACTGAAAAGTTGTATCAACGTGACATTCTTATTTTTCAGCACAATATAGTGACCTTCCTTTGTTAATATCCTAAGTCAGGACACCTATTTTTAATATCTTCACAACTTATATTGACCTGGAGCAGCTGCACGAAAGTTCCTGAAATTGTACGATTGAATGTTGGATCTTGGCCTGTTCAGGGTTCCTCAGTTTACTAAATGCATGCACATTAAATTTCAAGTGCTGGCAATTTTTTTATCTTTTAGAATCCTCATTGTACCTCATAACCGTGCATCCTGACTGCAGGGATATAATACAACTCTAACTGAACCAGTGGATGCACTAGGTGGAAGAGGTGGTCAAATTAAAGATTTGGAACCCAGATTGCATCCAGACTTGAGGGAACCTTTGAAGAAGCTTTGTGATAATCACAAGACAAGTGTTGTTGTCATCAGTGGAAGTAAAAGAGCTGTTCTGGACAATGTACTCTCATCCCTTCAGTTACCCTTGTTCCTCTTGCAGCTTTTATACTGTTCTTTTGGGTAATGAATTCCTATACAGAACTTTGGAGGATACAATATCTGGTTGGCAGCAGAAAATGGGATGTTCTTACGTCTTACAACAAGAGAGTGGATGACTACAATGCCAGAAAATTTGAATATGGATTGGGTTGACAGTGTGAAGGTTTGAAAGCTATAGCAAAATAAGTTGGTGTTTTCCATTTGAAATCCTCTAGAGCCTAAACTTCTGATTCCTATTCATGATTTCAGAATGTTTTTGAGTATTTTAAAGAAAGAACACCTCGTTCTCATTTTGAGCTCCGTGAAACATCTCTTGTATGGAGTTACAAATATGCAGGTACTTGACCATTTATGCCTCTCTTCTTATTCTTACAAGTCAAGTGGGAAGAAGTGATGCAGGAGTCAAGTAGGTCTTATGCCAAATCTGAAAAGTCACCAAATGTATAATATTAATTTGCGAGCATGTATTTGATCTACTGATCTTTGTTCATGTGGTTTGATATGGGATTTTAGATGTTGAGTTCGGTAGGCTTCAAGCCAGGGATATGCTGCAGCATCTCTGGACAGGCCCAATCTCAAATGCTGCAGTTGATGTCGTCCAAGGTGGTCGATCTGTTGAGGTCCGATCAGTTGGTGTTACAAAGGTATATGCAGTATGTTTGGCTACCAAAGCCACATGCATGCTGAGAGATTGAGCAGAATAGTTATATTTCTACCTATAAATATTCACATTAATCTTTTACAGGGTGCAGCCATTGACCGCATTTTGGGAGAAATAGTTCATAACAAAGGCATGAATTCTCCCATCGATTATGTCCTCTGTGTTGGACATTTTCTATCGAAGGTATGCTTTTCCAGGCAGAAATACCTGAGATTAAGAAACAAAATAGAAACCCAAAAGGGAAAAAAAAAAGAAAAAAGAGACAACTGAACACCACTTTGCCAGTTTGAGTGTTAGAGAAACTCTTTCTCCTTTCTTTAAGCAAATGTTATGTGCACATGTATCTTTCTTTCTGATTGTACTCAAAAGTGGTTCTAATTGATAGGCAGGGTCTCTCAGTGACACTAGTGCAATGCATTATGAAGCTGTGCAGCTTCTACAAAAATGATTATGCAGTGAGATAATTTGATGAGACTGACTTTTTCTTATTGAAGAGCATTTTGCCTATTTTGCTCCTGCATAATCCTAGCTTTTGAAATGATTCTTTGCAGCAACTTTGCTCACTTCACTCTGATTATTTCTCAACTTGAATCTTGAATATAACACCAAAGCATCAAAGGCCACAACACCCAAATGCAAACAGAAACAAATACACATGCTTGCGTGCAGACTTTACAGAAGTATATGTGATGACTGGAAAGTTTTCATTTGGATTCATTGCTTCAGGATGAAGATGTATACACATTTTTTGAGCCAGAGCTTCCCAGTGGATTATCATTTGTGACAAGATCCCGGTCACCAGATCCAGTTAGGATGTCCAAACCAAATTTTCCAGGTGCTAGAACCCAGTCTAGGGCTCACCTTAGGAAGCAACGGTCATTGTCAACTCTAGAAAGGGACAACAATTTCAGAGCTTCTGCTTGGCGGCCTATGGCACATGATAAAATGTCGCTTCATGAGGGCTCTTCTGTACTTGATCTCAGGAGTGAAAACTACTTCTCATGTGCTGTCTCAAAGAAGCGGTCTACTGCCAGATATATGCTCGGATCACCTGATGATGTTGTCTCACTCATAAAGGAATTGGCTGAAGCTCTTTCATCAGGCTGATTGCAGATTAAGCAGTATTAAGGTGTTTGCAGTTCAAAATTGAATTTTTGTACGTGCATTTCAATTTGCAGGCAACACATTTTGTAGGAGCAAGAAATTCTCTCCGTCCCATTTTTTTGCCTCCATCCTAAGGGCATCAATTTTTGAGGTGCGGTATCAGGCAATAACAAGAACAAATTACATGCAGATAAGAATTTATATGTTTATTTGACAAATTTGCATGGAGCAAAGAATTTCAGTTTCTCATGGATTCCAACTTTGCTTTAGGTACAGCTCTTGCTTTACTTTTCACATGAATTTCCTGTTTTGAAGATTTTTTCCTGTACTGAAAAAAATAAAATAAAATAAAAAAATCATGGCCAACTTTACAGCTTTTTCCGGAGGACTTGAAACCCCACTTTACAGCTATGATGATTTCTCAAGTGACTCAGAAAAAGAATAGTGGAGGTTCCTGCCAAGTTGCAAAAAGGATTGCTGCCCTATATCTCTAGCATGCATACCTTCTGCCTTCTTTTGGCCCTAAAGCGTACGTGTGGTCGTGAACCTAAGATTAAAAAGATTCTGTCCCCGGAAGGGACAGAAGTCTTTATGCACGTCAATGAAAGTTGTAGGTAGTTTGTAGTTTGCATGCATAACTTCTGCCAAGACTTCATGCACTGCCAGCAAAAAGGATTGCTGCACGTATCTCTACCTAAGATTAAAAAGATTCTGTTCCCGGAAGGGACAGAAGTCTTTATGCCCGTCAATGAAAGTTGTAGGTAGTTTGCAAAAAGTGACATCAAGAGTTTGGAAACCAAAAGGGGTTCAACTTGACTGGGATTACGAGATTCTCGTAAATTCAATTTCAATGGCGGGGTTGCTCATAAAAAAGGATCCACTTAGCTCTACTATTTGGATCACATTGACTGGTGGTAACTTGCTTGTGCAGATGGACCGTCTACTTCAAGCCCAAATGAGTGCCAAGATTAAGCTTTTCCCACACAGATTTGCACAAAGTTTAACTAGAACGTTAGCATCAATCTCCTTAAAAGAAAGATAGGGACAATGATTGGCATCCATCAATTTCCCTCGTTGATAAATGTTCAAGTTTGTTGCTTTACGAAGTCTGTTCAGGCAATCGTAATTCAATGAATGCCCTTAGCTGATGTGGTAAGTGAGGGTATTTCTTTATGCTATTGATTAAAGGAGTCTTTTTACATATTTCTATTTGTCTTGTAATGCAAGGGCTGCATGGTACTAAGTGTTAAATTAATTAACATGAGTGGTCCATATTATTTAAAGTATGACCCAAAATAAAAGGTCTAATATGATGATCGGTTAGGCATAACGGTAATTTGGATCATCGGGTTTAAAATCCCTCCATTCTCTGTATTAAGGATAAACGTTCCAGGAAGAAAATTATCTTCCTATTTAAGATAACTGTTACATAAGAGTAGGATTTTTCTGAAAAGCTAATGGTTACCATAAAGGAATAATGTGTATATATATATATATATACATACTATTACAGACCTTTATGTAGATCTCAACCATCAGAGAGAAAAATGTAAAGAAAAGAAAGGGAAGAGTAGCAAAAAAGAGAGAAGTGTTCAGGAACGAAACGGAAAGAAGATTCTCATATCCGCTATGGGATATTAACATAATGAACAACGGTATGTTGATTTCATTATAGTTTTATTGCTAATATTCGCATAAATAAAGATCTTGCATTATAGAAATAAGAATTTCATAAAGAGAAATTATAAAAAAGTCCAACAATTGATATCAGAGCGGATCAGTGAATACTGCAATTTATTTTTCTTTTATTTATTTGCGTCGTACAATATTTTATTTATTTTGTTTGTGTATAATAAACAACGTAAGGCGCATAAACATGTTCTTTACGTTGTTTTGTTTCTTGTAGTGCTTAACGGACAATGACGACGATCGGCGTTGAAAAGGGAAACGCTGGCCATGGAAGGTCCACACTGCCGAAACGCCCGGCGTCAAAAGGAAAAGGGAAAGCCGACACGAGGACAATACACCGTCGGACCCGAACAGATCTGGGTATGGCGGAACAACATCCGGTGAGGCTAAGGTTTTGTGAATGGCCGAAGACACAAATCGATCTGGATCTGGTGTCCCTGTTTCATAACTCCAGATCCAACCATGGTTCCAGGTATGGCAGGGATCCAAATCGGATCTGGCGGGTACAGTGGAACCTGAGTCGCTGGATTGTGCAACGGGGTTCACCGGTAAGGGGTTTGCACTAGCGGGTCGAGATTGGACTTAGTGGCACGGGGCTTCGTCGACCCATTAGAGATAACCTGGGGCAGCAAGCGGGCAACGCCCGCAGTACGGTGGTGCTGCCACAGTGGGGTGCTTGGCTGGAGGTAGCATGCGGGCGACGCCGCGGTATAGTAACACTGCCATTGTGGGTCACTCGGTCAAAGGTGTGCTACGGGTGTTGCCCACAGCACATTGGTGCTGCCATCGTGGGTCCCTTCGTCGGAAGTAGCAAGCGAGTGTGCCGCTTGTAGTATAGTGGTGTTGCGGGTCCTCGACTGATAGTGGAGAAGAAATTTTCGAATAGATGCCACCATGTAAAGAGGACCAGATAGTATCCGATGCAAATGGTGTTAACTCTCACATAAAGGATAATTTAAATCTTTTTAACTAAAGATCTTTAAAGTTTATTGAGTTCACATCAACATGAATCAAATATAAGCTTGTTAGTCTCCAAAGTGGCTTGACTTGAAAGGATTTGAATAGTTGATTGTAAATTTTAAATTGTTCATTTTTGGATGCTAATGAAATGTTTAAAATGAACAATTATGGTTATTAATTATAAAGCTAGGGAATCATCCAAAGATAGATCATTACTTGTAATTAATGACACTAAAGGGGATTGATTGATATACTGGGTAAATGTGATTGTATATCCAAAGATAACATTCATGTTAACTCTAGTATGATTGATTGATCTATTAAAGTATATTTAAATTAGCATTATTATTGATTAAAGTTATGTATTTGAGGATCACCCAAAGGTGAACTTAAATATATGATTAAAGTTTGTAGTATATGTATCTAAATCTATTAGAGTTTCTCAAAGTATTAACGTATAAATTTGGATTATGTTTGCAGCTTTCAGTAATATATTTGCCTTAAGTAATTCGATGATCAAATTCAATGGGCTGAACTATGTAGAATGGTTTGAACATATTCAGTTTCATTTAGGTGAGTTGGGCTTGGACTTAGCAATCATTTCAGATGAAAAGCCTGTAGCCATTACTGGGACCAGTACAAAATCTGATAAGTCTCATCATGAGGCTTAGGTATGGTCTAATAGGCTGAGTTTGAATTTGATGCAGATGACAATAGCTGAAAACGTTAAGCCATCGATGCCTAAGACGAAAAATGCAAGGGAATTTATGATGAGAATTAAGGAATACTCTTAATCAAATATAAATGATAAATCCATTGTAGGAACCTTAATGAGTGAGTTGATGACCAAAAAATTTGATTGGTCATAGCCTATTCATGATCATGTAACCAGTATGGCTAATCTATTAGTAAGGTTAAAAACAATGGGCATGGATGTAAGTGATTCATTTTTGGTTCAATTCATCATTCCTAAATTTGGCCAGTTCCAAGTGAATTATAACACTATTAAAGAGAAATGGAACTTTCAAGAAATTAAGGTCATGTTAGTTCAGGAGGAAGGGAGATTAAAGAAGATGAAGGATCACTCCATTCATCTCATCGTTCGTAATGATGCTAGTGGTAGCAAGTCTAAACCACATAAGAAAAGTAAGAAGAATAACAAAGCCTCTATAAAAGTCACTGGAGGTCAGATCCAAAAGGATCAGAAATGCTTCTTCTGTAAAAGAATGGGTCACTTCAAGAATGATTACCCAAAAACAAAGGTTTGGTTCAAAAAGAAAGGTATGTAATGTATATCAGTATGTTTTGAATCAAACATAATTGAAGTGCCCAATAATACTTGGTAGTTAGATTCTGGAGCTACTATTTATATGTCACATATTATGCAGGAATTCCTTTCAATCCAGCCCATAACAGGAATTAAGAAGTTCCTCTATATGGGAAACAAAATGAAGGCATAAATAGAAGGAATTGGGATGTACAGATTGATTTTCGACACTAAGTGTCATCTAGATCTAGAAAAGTGTCTCTATGTTCTTGAATGTGCTAGAAATTTAGTTTCTATTGCAAAGTTGGATGAAAAAGGATTTAACCTTAAGATTGTAAACGATGCGTTTTTATTGTATAGACATTCGTATTATTATGGATTTGGTATTTTGATTGATGATTTGTACCGTTTTAATCTTGATGCTATGTATGCTGATTCCATATTTCTTGTTGAGCATAGTATAGGTAACAAACGTAATGTGTATCATGAAAGTTCTGCTTTCTTATGGCATCAAAGATTAGGTCATATATCCAAGGAAAGGATATTGAGGTTGGTGAAAGGTGATGTCCTGTCTCAATTGGATTTTACTGATTGGGATGTATGTGTTGATTGTATAAAAGGGAAACAAACAAAACATACATCAAAGAACCCAGCCATGAGAAGTAATGAGCCTTTAGAATTGATACACACTGATATTTGTGGCCTGTTTGATATCCTAACATGTGGTGGTGAGAAATATTTTATCACATTTATAGATGACTACTCACGGTATTGTTACTTATATCTATTGCATGAAAAGTCCCAGTTAGTAAACATCCTAGAGGTGTTTATTAATGAAATGGAAAGGCAGTCAGATAGAAAAGTAAAAGTGATTAAGTCATACAGGGGTGGTGAATATTATGGAAAATTCAATGAAAGTGGACAATGTCCCGGTCCATTTGCAAAACTTCTTAAAAGTCGAGGCATATGTGCATGGTATATAATGCTTGGTACACCACAATAGAATGGTGTAGTAGAAAGGCGAAATTGCACACTTATGGATCTTAAGAGCATATTGAATTACAGTACTGTACCCTTATCCTTGTGGATGCATGCATTAAGAACTGTTGTATATCTACTGAATAGGGTTCCTAGTAAGGTTGTCCCTAAAACTCCTTATGAGTTATGGACAGGGAGGAAACCCAATTTGAGACACCTTCATATTTGGGGTTGTTCAGCAGAAGTAAGGATATATAATCCACATGAAGGAAAGCTTAATGCGAGAACTATTAGTAGTTACTTCATTGGCTATCCTGAAAAGTCCAAAAGGTATAGGTTCTACTGCCCTAACCATAGTACTAGAATAATTGAGTTTGGTAATGCTCTCAGTTCATTAAAAATGACCAGTTCAGTGGGAGTGGGGAATCACGAAAGGTGGATATTAAAGAATTACAAAATGAAAGATCCACAGTGAGTACTCCCACTCACGTTGGTATCCCTACACCCAATGTTTCTGCTCAAATTGTTGTTCCTTATGTTGCATCATAGTCACGTGACATGCAAGGACAAGAAATTGATACTCGAAACACGCAAAATGAACACATAAGAGATGAACCAAGTGACAATGTTCAATTTACAAATGAACAAATGATACCACAAGAAATGGCATTACGAAGGTTTATAAGACAGAAAAGGCCAGTTGTTTCAAATGATTATGTGGTTTACTCACTTGAGTATAAATCATAATTGAGCATTGATAAAGATCCAGTCTCATTTAAACAAGCTATGGAATGTAATGATTATGAAAGGTGGTTCAATGCCATGAAGGAAGAGATGAAATCGTTGGATGTAAACTAAGTCTAGGAACTAGTAGAGTTACCTAAAGGATCAAAATGAGTTAGCTGTAAGTGGGTCTTCAAGACCAAGCGAAACTCAAAAGGTAACATCGAAAGGTATAAGGCCAGACTTGTTACCAAAAGTTTCACTCAAAGGGATGGTGTTGACTATAAGGAGACTTTCTCTCCAGTCTCTAAGAAAGACTCCTTAAGAATTATTATGACTTTGGTGGCTCATTATGATCTAGAGCTCTACCAAATGGATGTAAAGACCACCTTTCTGAATGGTGACTTGGAAAAGGAAGTGTATATGGACCAACCTGAAGGTTTCACCATCACCGAGCAAGAAAATTTGGTGTGTAAATTAAAGAAATCGATATATGGATTAAAACAAGCCTCCCGACAATGGTATATTAAGTTCAATAATACCATTATGTCATACAATTTTGTAGAGAACACCGTTGATCGGTGTATCTATATGAAAGTCAGTGGGAGCAAGTTCATTATATTAGTCCTATATGTCGATGACATTCTTTTGGCTGCTAATGACATAGGTTTGTTACATGATTTAAAGAAATTTCTCTCAGAAACTTTTGAAATGAAAGATATGAATGAGACATCCTATATGATAGGAATAGAAATATTCTTTGATAGATCACAAGGATTGTTAGCATTGTCTCAAAAAGGCTATATCGATAAAGTATTAAAGAGATTTAGAATGGAAAATTGCTCAACAGGAATAGTTCCAATTCAGAAAGGGGACAAGTTCAGTGAATTGCAATGTCCAAAGAATGATTTGGAATGGAAAACAATGGAATCAATTCCCTATGCATGATTTGTTGGAAGCCTGATGTATGCAGAAACATGTACTTGGCCAGACATTAGTTTCGCATTTAGAATGTTAGGCCGATATCAAAGTAATCCTAGAATAGATCATTGGAAAGCCAGAAAGAAAGTACTTAGGTACTTACAAGGCACTAAAGATTACATGCTTACTTATGAAAGATCAAGTCATCTTAAAGTAGTAGGTTACTCGGATTCAGATTACGCTGGATGTGTAGACTCGAGGAAATCTACATTTGGTTACATGTTTCTCCTAGCTAGACAAGCAGTTTCCTGGAAAAGTGGGAAGTAGTATGTCATTGCTACTTCCACTATAGATGCTGAATTTGTAGCATGCTTTGAGGCTACTGTTCATGCATTATGGTTGTGGAATTTTATCTTAAAGTTTGGTTTGGTCAACAGTATAGAAAAGCCATTAAGAATTTACTGTGATAATTCCGCAACAGTTTTCTTCTCTAAGAATGATAGGTATTCTAAAGGTGTGAAACATATGGTGTTAAAGAAGAAGTGAAAAACCAAAGAGTGTCCATTGAGCATATTGGCACTGAGTTAATGATAGCGGACTCATTAACTAAAGGTTTGCTACCGAAAATATTTACTGGACACTTTGATCGGATAGGCATTATGGACAGGTTCTCATACGTTTGAAAGCCAATATTTTAGGATGCTTATATCATTGTGACACTCGTGAATTCAATTAAAGTTATGGTTTTGCTTGTGCTTTGTTATCTCTATTTAGATGTATACAATTATAGTTTGTGAGATAACTAATAGCATATATGGGAATGACAATTTAAAGTTTCAATGTTCCTTAGTAGGCTTATTATGAATTATGATGATTATATGATACATGGAAGGAATTATGTCGCTATAAGATGTGTTACTGCCATGATCCAATCATTTTAATTCAATCAAGTATTGTGATTTGATGATCTTTAAGAATTGTGTACACTTAATTATTATTGATTCATCAAGTCATAACATGGGCCAAGTGGGAGATTGTTAAATTAATTAACATAAGTGACCTATGTTATTTAAAGTATGACCTAAAATAAAAGGCCTAATATGATGGTCAGTTAGGCATAACAGTAATTTGGGTCATCGGGTTTAAAATCCTTCCACTCTTCCTATTAAGGATAAATGTTATAGGAAGAGAAGTATCTTCCTATTTAAGATAACCGTTACATAAGAGGAGGATTTTTCTGAAAAGGTAACGGTTATAGGAAAGGAATAACCGTTAGATCTCAACCATCAGAGAGAAAAACGTAAAGAAAAAGAAAGGGAAGAGTAGGAGAAAAGAGAGAAGCGTTCAAGAACGAAATGGAAAGAGGATTCTCATCTTTGCTACGAGACATCAACATAATAGACAACGGTATATTAATTTCATTACAGTTTTATTGCTAGTATTCGCATAAAGAAAGATCCTGTATTATAGAAATAAGAATTTCATAAAGAGAAATTCTAGAAAATTCCAACACTAAGATGTTTATGACTTCACTGCTTAATAGCTCAGCTTTTTGGGCTTGGCTCATATTGTCTATTTACATTGGACCCCTTCCCTAACACACGTACAAAGTTCTAGCACCATATTTTTCTTTTGTTTTAATCAAATTTACGAGTTCATTTAACATCATATTGTTTTTTAGCCAAGTAGCTTAAGACTGTTGGGACACTCAAATTACTTAGAATCTTTATAAAATTATAGCACCACATTTTCCTAAATTGTGCACAAAAAAAAAATCAACTCAAATATTATGTTGTCATATGTTTGTTTCTGTTGTTAATTTTTGTAATTTGATTTTTTTGTTTTACTGTTTGCCATATTTTAATGATGTTTGTTATCAATTTTTTATTTTTATCAGTAAAAAATATTTTTTATTATGAATTTTTTTAAGAAACACTAATAGAATTGGAAATATTAAATATAGTGGTCAAAAAGTTGATAATTTTGACAAGACGTATACATAACAAAGAAAGAGAAAATATAATTAACATTAATACATCAGCCATTATATCATTGCCATAAACCACTTGCAATCTTATCTCGAATATGACTTATTTATTGTAGTTAGTTTCAACTAATATTAATTGTTTCATATGACTCTAAAATATAATTTTCACTACCATCCTTACCGTCAACATTCTCATCAATATTTATAAAAAGAAGTAATTAATTGTATTTGAATTCTAATAAAATTATGAACTATATAATAAGCAAAAACAATTTGCTTTTAGTTTTCAAATTAGACTTTAATATCATTCTTTTTAAAGCTTAAGGTTGCTACAAATAGGTGTTTTTTAGGAACCTAATTTATATTAGCAACTTGTGTTTCTTGTTTAGATTATTAAGATTTTTGCTAAGCCAACTTATTTTTGCTTTTGTAAATTCTCTCTAAATACCTCTTCTTATTTTAGAGCTTACGCATAATATTTGGTTTTGTCCATCAAAACTTGGACAAATGATTAGTCTTTTTGTAATACTCACATGGTGAGCTATCTTTTACCAATATATTTGGTTGTCTTAACTCCTTTTCTATATGGCTTGCCATTATTCCTTATTTTTGGTTGGCCTTTTTGTTTATGACAAACCTGTAAAGCTCTTTCTATGGTGCCTTGCCTTAAAAAATCTTTTTTTCTCCTGAGTTTGAAATACACTAATTAACTCACTTAAAGAGATGGTATTTAGGTCATTTAAGTCTTCTGGAGATGATATTTTGGATTCAAACTTCTCTAACTTGTTCATAAGGGCATTTTGGATAGAATTTTAGCCAAGAAAATCCTCTCCTAGCACCTAGATTTTAGGAAAATCCTTTATAGTCTCCATTTCTTTCACCTTTAAAAGTAGTTACATGGTTTTTGTTATAGAATTGTCTCTATACTCTTCCTTCAGCCTATTTTAATCTTCTTTTAATGTTTTATAGATTATTATTCTATTGAAAATAGATTCTATAACAATTGTATGAATGTAAGTTAATGTCTTATGTTATTTGAAGACTTACTCATTGTAATACTTTAGTTAAGCAATGGTTAGATTTGCTAGCTAAAGAGCTAGTTCAAACTCCTTTTTAATGAATCCTAAAGATCAAAGGACCTTAAATAGATCTTTGTCATAACTATCCACTATGTATAGTTTTTAACAATGAATTTGTGAGGTGAAAGAAGAGAAATTTGTTGAAACCATTTAGAAACTATGAAAGTTATCTCTTTAGTGTTTGCTCTCCCTCATCAATATTTAGGCACTCTTTCTCTCTCTCTTGGCAAGCAAGTTATATAAAGATCTTTGATTATAATACCAATTTTGTTGGTTTTTAAGTTAAAAGTTTTTGTAATTCTTAGTTAGTTTTACAACAACAAGAACTCACAGTAATATTAACATAAGAATAGAATCAGAGAAAGAGGAAAAACTTTTTGGTTTTAAGAAAGATGGCTTAACGCCTTTCATTACATCCTTGTTTCATTATATATGAAGATTTCAAATTATAGAATTCAAACAAGAAGCTATTAAGTTTGTAGTTTTTTACAAATTAAAATTAAAATTAAAATTGAAAAAGTACAATCATCGTCAAAAGATTAAACCATGCAAACTCGCACACAATGATTGTTAACTTGAAAAAAAAAAAGTGAAGTCTAATTCAAAAATAAAGAAATATCTTATGGAACTTGAGGTAATCAGCAATAGCTCCTTCTTTTGTTCATAACTAACATAACTAAATTTCAAACTTTGGAGAGAAGCTTGATCAAACCAGTAGTAGTCAATCTAGAGCAGCAATATGATAGTACCACCAAGAACTTCACTCTCAAGGTAATAATAATAATCGTCTTTTTGCAAGTTGTACAAAAATTGGGTAATGTTAAGCAACTTTGTCCAATCACTTTGATTGACACTCATGTAATGCCTTAAGTATAACTCCAATAATGCATTTACCCTTTTGGTTTGACCATCAGTTTAGAGATGAAAATTTGTGAAGAAGTTGAGTTCAAACCCTATTAACTTAAACAACTTTATCGAACATCTCCCAATGAAGTAGGTGTCTTTACTGCTCATGATCGTTCTTGGTATGCTCCAATAGTTCACTATATTTTTGAAAAATAGGCATGTTACATCTTTGGCTATAAATTTTGTAGGTATGGGGTTGAACACATCATATTTTCTAAACTGGTCCACAATTACCATAATGTTACTACAATCGTTAGACTTTGGTAAGCATGTGATGAAATTCATCGAAATACTCTCCTATGGCTTCTTTTAAATTGGTAAAGGTTCAAGTAATCCCAACGATTAATGTTGTTTTGCCTTATCTTGTTAGCATATAAGATAAGTTTTCATGTAAAGCTCAATATCATCCTATATTTAAGGTCAATAATATACATGCTTTACAAATGCCTATGTGCAATATGTACCTTGATGTCTTGCCTATTTTGAGTTATGACACTCTTTAATAATAGTCTTTCTCAACCTTTGCCACTTTAGCACATACACCCTATCCCCTTTAATAGTAAGCACTTTATCTTTAAGTCAAACTTGATGTATCTTCCTACTTTATGCCAACTTTATCAAACTCTTGACTTTTAAATCTTGCTCAAGTCTCTCCTTAATTTGTTCTACCAAAGGAAAGTTTGAACTTATAATGGCAATTAATTCAGCCTTCCTACTTAATGCATCAGCCATTAAGTTAGTCTTGCCTAACTTATAGTCCATCACAAAGTCTAATTCTGTCAAAAAAGCTTGCCACCTCACTTACTTTGATGTTAACTTCTTTTGATTAAGGAAATAATTTGTGGCAATGTTGTCAGTCATTATAACAATCTTAAATCCCAATAAGTAATGCCTTCATGTTCATAAGTAATGCATTACCACAATTATTTCCTTTTCTTGGATAGTATATTGGCACTTAGTATCATTCCGCTTGTGGCTCTCATAGGCAATAAGATAATTTTCTTGCATCAAGACATCACTAAGTGCAAAATCAAAAGTACCAATATGTACCTCATATGGTTTGGTGTGATCGGGAAGGACTAACACTGGTTCTTTAGTTACCAATTACTTGAGTATCTTAAATGCTTCTTGGCAACTAGCATCCTAACTCTATGCTTTTATTCTTTTTTAATAAATCAGTGAGTGAAGATGTAATAGAGGAGTAGTTTTTGATAAACCTTATATAATAGTTGATGAGTCCTAAGAAGGATTGCAACTCGATTACCCTTTTTGGTGTTTCCCAATCATAGATGACTTGCACTTTGGACTTATCTATTCATAGCTTACCTCTACCAACAATGAGCCCCAAGAACATTACCTCTTGTTAAGCAAAGGTACACTTCTCCCTTTTTAAGTATAACTCATTCTCCCTCAACACTTGGAAAACTTGTCGTAGATGTTTAACATACTCCTTTAGCATTTTGCTATATACAACAATATCATCCAAGTATAATATGACAAATTTATCCAAGAATGGTTAGAAGACTTGATTTATAAGAGTATAAAATGTGGTAAGGGCATTAATGAGTCTAAAGGGCATTATTAAGAATGCAAAGAAACCATACCTCATAATACAAGTAGTTTTGGCTTATCTCCTTCCGCAATCCTTATTTAACAATATCCTGATTTTAAATTTAGCTTGGTAAACCACCTTGCTTCCTAATTTTGATTAAACAAGTTAGTGATTAGTGGAATTGGATACTTATTTCTTATGGTTATATTATTGAATGCTTTATAGTTGATGTATAATTAAAGTGACCCATCATATTTTTTTTGGAACAACATGGGTGTACCATATAAAGCCTTTGATGGTTAGATGTAGCTTACTTCTAATAACTACTTAAGTTGTCTCCTTAATTCCTTAAGATCAAGAGGTGTCATTTGGTATGGTACTACAGCAAGTGGCCTTGCTCAAGGGACTAATTCTATCTTATGATCGACTTCACGCTTTAACGAAAGCTTCTTTGGCAATTCAAATGGCTTGACATCCTTAAACTTCTTAAGGAAATGGGATACTTCTTTAGGCAAGTCATTTAATAATGAATCCTCCTTTGCTTCCTTTAGGGCCACAAGAAAAGTAGGTTATGCCTTCTTTACATTTTCAGAAAGTTGCATGATCCAAATTTGTTTGGATGGTAGGCCCATCTCCCTTGCTAAAGGTACTAGGCATATATCGTCTTCCTTTGAGATACATATTATGTTTGTGAAAGGAATAGATACGACTTTGACACAATCCATAAACTTCATACCAAGTACAATTGGATAATTATCTATTGGCACAATAAAAAAAATCTGTAAAGTTACACCACTTGCTTAAGCTGACTTTTACGCCATAAGCAACATCGAAGATGGATTTTGGCTCGGAATTCACCGCCTTAAGCCATCCTTGCTTTTTGTTGTACTTGATGTTCAATCACTTTGTTTCCTCCATTTGAAGGAAGTTGTTGAAAAATCTGGTATCCACTAGTGCTTTTACTATTTGGTTGTTAACCTTTGCTTCTATAGGTAATCATTCCTTTCTCTCGATCTTGGGCACTTCAATTTTGGCTTTGATGGAGTTGAGAATTTGTAAAGATCCTATCTTTGTCTCATAATATTGTTGTTGTTGCTCCTTTTCATCAACTAAGGTAAAGAGCTTTGTTTTTTTCAAGTAATCATTTGTCTTGTGTGGCTTTTCATAAAAGTAACATTTAGGAGGTGGCCTTTCATTTCTTTTATCATCCTTGTTGTACTTCCATTCATCGTTCTTATTATGCTTTAGGGAACTTTCTTTACTTTGATGGCTATCTCCCTCGCTCTTTCCTTTGCTACCTTTTTTGTTATGAGACTTGATCTTTTTGGGTTTCTTAAACTCTATTAGCAACTCAATAATAAGAATAGTGATGGTGAGATCTTGGGCACTATTCTTTTGAATCTCTATTTTCACCCAATTTTTTAGACTATCCTTAAATGTGAAGAATGCCTCCTTATCAAGATAATCAAAGATTTCCAATAGCACTTTAGAAAACTCTTTCATATACTTCCTTATGCTTCCTTTTTGTTACAAATGCCTTAGCTTCATTTTCGCCTTTTTCTTAGCATTCTTTAGATGGAATTGTTACTTAAGTTCTTTCTTAAAGTCGTCCTAAGTATTAATGATGTAAGTATCCCTCTAGATATCACTATACTTCCTTCTTTACCATACCATAATTTTATCTATAAAGTATAGTGTAACATTACCAATCTTCTTGGCATCCTCCATTACACCAAGTGCCTTGAAGTAATGCTCTAAACTCCATAAAAAATTATCAACCTCAACTAGTTATAAGTCTTAGGTTTTGGAATATCCACTTTTGAAGGAGTAGTAACAACAATAGATAAGACAATGCTTTTCCTTTGAACAACTACCTTTGTGCAAAGGATTAACTTATAATTAGTCTCCTTTAACTCAATGGAAACTCTTTCAAGCTTTTCCTTTAGTAAAATAGCCTTATATTGGAGAGTTTCTTCCAAGGTTTTCACTTGGTTTAAACACCTTGCTAAGGCTTGGTTCAAAGCATTTTGCATCTTCTTACAAAGTTTTCACTCTCCTCGAGCTCGTTGATGAGTAGGTCTATTACCTTAAATTTTTCTTGCCCATCCACTATAGCAAGTTCCACCTTTACGTGCCTTGCATTGATGTCTTTTAAGACATCCTTTGACATTGGTCTCCTTCTTTTTTAGTTGCTTTATACTCTCTTAAGCCACATAGGTAATTTCATTGTGTAAATTAAACATCCTTATTAGGCAAAGCATAACTTAACTTTAATACCAACTGTCATAAGCTTGGTTTTTCTATCAATAAATCATGCGATGCTAGCAAACTTACTAAACAAGAATATTAGTTAACCTTCCCTCAAGAACTAGAATGTTGCTAATAAAATTAGTAAAGATAACACATAAGTAACATAAATAGTATGAAAAACTTGGAGGATACTTTATAACTTTAAGAATGTCATTTTACAACTTAGTAGCTCTCTAGTTCTCTTTATGAATGTCTCTTTCTATGAATAACTATAAGTGAAGTCCCTAAGGCTATTTATAGTCATTATAGTTAGTATCCATTTGATCTAATGGTTTTTATTATTTTTTGGAGTATTTTACACAATTCTTTATATTACATATAGATATTAAAAATATCTATAAAATTTTAGAGACTTTTCCCTCTAGGTTTGGGGAGAGAACTCTAAAGAATTCTAAAGAGAACTCTAAAGAATTTTAAAACAAAGTTTCCTTTGTAAGTTAAAGTTGTGCGGTGTGTGATAACTTGGATAGATAGTTACCAAAATGTAACAAGCCCTATTGGAGTATATTTGGAATGGGTTCTTACAGTCATTTCTTCTTCTTCTTCTTGTTTTTTTTTTTTTTTTGTTCTTCTCCCAATGCAAATTAAATTCACATCAGATTAGGAAAAAGAAGATTAACATTTGAATAATTGAAGGATTTGTGTCTGTACTTGATAATTAAATTGATAGTCTCGTGAGCTTTTAAACCCATCCTTTGATTTTCCTTCTTAATCCTTCAATTTAGTCCATAGCTAGATATTCTTTTCCAGAAAAACAATTTGGTCCTCCAAAGCACAATAGCCATGCTAAAAATATCAATGGTGCAACGATTTTAGAAGCTCGAAGAAACTCTCGTTAACCAATATGCACATCACAAGGTAATCTCTTTCAAATCTACTTCAGCGGTTTCCGTATGGCAGAGCCTAGTTTCACACTGCACAAGCATCTTACACGATGCTTGATCAAATGACCACATATCATGCTCTTCTACCCGAATGGATGAAGAAAAACTGCATTTGTTTAAATAATATTATGCTCTTGCATTCCATTTTGTGTTGGCCAGAAGGTACGCACCCTTTCCCCATTGTTCGAACAACGAGTCCAGCGGCTGACTTCCAGCTCTCAAGAAATTAGACGGTTCCATCAAATCGCTAAGGTGCTTGAAGTGAGATAACAGTCATAGGCCACGATGCAGGTGAACAAAAAGAAATAAAAAATATGCTATCTTAAATTTCATTGACTAGTCAAGCCAGAGGCTGCTGTTTGAAAATTTTGGTGTTGGAAATTCGTGGATCTTATTATAATCATCCAATTAGACGCCAGCTTTTTTTCTTACATATGGTGAAGCTTACAGCACTTTAGAACCAATAATGAAGCAATAGATCAGAAAAGAGGACTTGTACCAAACTTCAAATTTGCAGACCAGAATATGCCTCGTTGAAGACCCAGAAACTCATTTAGAAAACCAGCAGCTGCCCTGCCCATACTGCTGAAGTTGGTAATGACAACCGCAAATTCTCACATGGTGACCATGGTGATCTCCCATGTCTAACACCAAACCCATGTAAAAGCTTCGAATTGCATGCCCCTTAATGCTGATAACTGTTAAGTGACACTTTCCAACCAAATTGCATGCCTTAATTGATGATTAGATTGTCCTTCATGCCCGTATAGGCCAATATTATTGACCAAACCATTATCCTTCATTCCACCCATTTCTTCTGACTCTAACTCTTTCACCATTAAAGTGGATATATTTCCATTTGGAAAGGTGCTTCTGAAGAACTAAATCCTTCTTCTCATCTTGCCCTAGTTTCCTAAAGGCACGTGCTACTCTCCTGACTGTATCTTCATCTGGTCTTACACCCAATTCCTCCATGTCAGCAAACACCTGGGCATCTCAAAAACAGAAGTTCAATTTACTGTATAGCAATTGCTGTTATAGACATTGCAGTTCCCATATAAGCACAAGCCTTAAAAGAAAAGAAAGTGAAAAAGGCACGAACAGACACAATAAGTTTTGTTAGTACCTCTATTACCCCACTTTCCATACCATGATGGTCATACAAAGAGATCATCCTTGAAAACAATCGCCTGGAAATGGAGCGCGAGTGTGTAAGCAAAATCATGTTCCATAATGACTCTGCCTCATCCACCCTATCATCCATATCAAATGCCAGTAGAAGGGTGTCATATGTTCCCATGGTTGCTCCTTGACCTTTTCCCAACATCCACTTTGCCACCTGAGCATTGCCGAAGATTTACAAGCCACAAAATTAAGTAGCATCCAAAACAGCAGTATTATTCATTTGCACATGTAGGATACAATCCCAATCTAAGAGTATGTACTCGATACCATAAACATGCAGAGCACTGATAACATCAACATGCAGAGCACAAGTAGGATAGAATTAAAAACACAACACAGTAATGATTTGTCCAATTGCAAATTCTGCTCATTCGAACTTGTATTCTTTGCATAGGCACAAAGATAACAAATGAGAAATCTAAGAGAAAACTATTGGAACAGTGTAAAATGGGCAATAACCGTTCAACAACAAATCAATGCAACAATTGATAAGACAACTATGGATCACATTTGATCCAAGAGCAATTACTCATTATTGTCAGTGTATACTCTGTCATGCCATCACAACAAAAAACTAAACATGTCGTACTTGAATTACACGCAGCCATTGTCTCCTCTTCCTCAATATTCTCAAAGCTTTGGCTGCTGCTATTGATGGAAATTCAGTCTCCCAAGCTGTCCACTTATCTAATGCTCCGTAAACAGCCTCTTTCTCATTGGGAACCTCAGAGACCTGCCATGTCATGCCAATCTGGCTAATTAATTTCACATGTGCAACACAAGTCATGGTATCTCCTGTTAAAACAAAAAAACCTGGAATTTGTTGTTTAGATAGTGCTGAATCCAATCAAAATGTTCTATGGATCTTCCTAGTTCAGACAGACTTCAAACAAGCTACCAGGACATTAAACAATAAGAATGATAAATAAGCCTACCCTTCTAATAAGATTCAGAGCCTTTTGCCCAGATCCAGCAGAATCTATTTTCTTCCACAAGTGGTGTTTTTCCTTTCCTGCCTTCTTTGCTGTCTTCCTGCATGTAAATTGTTAACACTCCTCGGTGAAGCAGTTGCAAACTAAGTAATACAGCAATAGCTGTGGCCGGTCATAAAAAAGATATGCATAAGCACAGCATTACTTTGAGAAGTAGCACAATTCATTTTAAAACCAGACAAGTAAGATATTTAGAAAAGGAAAAAGAAAAAGTGTAACAAAAAATGCTAAGCTGGATCTAACTGAAAAGAAATGGATGGAAAACTAAGAAGCAAATGACATCACCTACTCCTATCAGCTGTCAAATGAGGAATGGATAGTCTGCCTTGATTTCTGAAACACTTGACATGGACAATACTGCTAACCTGCATGTATGGGAAGATATTTTTTGGGGAAAGACGTTCTCAGAGTTGCAAGCTGATAAAATAAATTTAAAGGAATTGGAAAATATTGCCTTGCACTTACCTTTGGGGTAAGGACAACAAACCCTTTTCTCCTCTGGAAGAAGGAGACTCTGCAACTTGAAAGGAGAGACAACAAAGAGGGAGGAACCTCATTCAACCCCCTCTGAATTAAGAAATTGCACGTTAGATTAACAATCAACTGTAATGAAGTGACATTTTAAACAACCGAATGAAAAACGAATTCTGTCTCCTAAGTTACCCAAGATATGCCCCCATGAAAACAGACCAAATTGCTGCAACCAGAAGCCATTGTATGATCTGCTGCATCTTCAAGCAACATGAAATATGGGGGACATGTCAAGGCAGACTGTCTAGATTGACAGAACCTTCATATATATATATATATATATAGAATTCCAGATCACACGTGTCAGGCCAAGGTCAAACTGAGTTAACGATCAAATTTGGTTTAGGCCACTTAATTTTTTAAACGCAACAACAACAGTTTCAATTTTAATAAATACTCAGTACGTCTCAAACTTCACTGGTGCTGCCACCCCAACCCAACACACCGTTCCACACCATAACTTCAATCAAAGTTCAATTTTATTAATTCAGGTTCAACTGCTAACAATTAAACTGTGTCACACAAAACTTTCTCATTCGTATCCAAAATAAATAAATAAATCCTATCATCTAGGAAAGCATCACTTGAACCCCCAAAAGGCAAAAGATCGAATCACATTAAGAGGGAGGACATTCGTTCAGTTCTATCACAAAAATCAAATCAAATCAAATCAAACCAGTTGAAGAGATAAGATGACGATGACTGTGACCTTCGGGCTATCGTTCCTCTTGCCGCCCCTCCCCTCCTCCCCCTCCAAAAGGCTCTCCAACGCCTCGCAGGCAGAAAATACGGGAAATGAGTTATTGAGGAAGCCTTAGCAGCTGCTTCAATTCATTCCCAGAGAGGGAAAATGGTTTGGTTGGTTGGTTGGTTGGTTAAGCTTATGGAGGTGGAAGTCAAGTCTACTGATGATTGGGGGCTGGTGGGTGTCTTAAATTACTCTTTAGCACCTGGATTATGGTGTTGCGGCGGTGGTTTGGAAGTGGGGAGAGGTGGCTCGGCCCCGGGGGTAGCGCTTGAGTTACTAAAATATGAGTGGAGACGGAGCAGGCGTCCGTGTTTGGGTGGAACAGAAGGGTAAAACGAAATGGGAAGAAGATATAACCAAAAAGGCAGAACAAATGGGCAAGGATTAAGAGTGAGTGTATAGTATTGAATTTTAAATTAATTAATATTAAATGTTAAGAATTTTATTTGAATTTAATAATATTTTGATTGGTAAAATTTTGTTATAAAAAATTAATTGAGCTAAATGAGCAATCTGATTTAATATAATATAATCATATATATGTATATATATTTGTGCTTAAAAAAGAAAAGTTGCAAGAGAAATATAATATGAAACATACAATGGCAAAAAAGAAAGAAAAATTATATACAATGCTCTAAATATAGAGAGAGTGTTTATATTTGACTCATTGCATTTTTTTATTTTTTTTTTTTTACTTTGAGAGAGGTTAGGAAGTGAAACCCTATTGCTTGCAATCTGTCAATAATGTGCAATTATGTGTAACGAAATTGGCTTGGTTGATTGGGTGGGGATTGAGTACCAAAAATGGTTGTGACTGAGTGCCATTCCAAGGCAAAGTTTTAGTTTGAGAAAATTTGATCTTGGGGGACAACTAGCCTTCAGTGAATATTCGGCTTCCCATGGGGGGTTCTGGCGAAGTTTCCTCCTATAGATGACTGATAGCCTTTTTAGACAGAATAAGCGTATCCTTTGTTTTTTTTTTTTTATGTGTGAGTTGGTATCTTTGCTGCCCCTAGTTAACTGTAATGTGGAACAAGAGCTGAATTGACACCTCCAAGAGTTTGCGTGGTACGAGAAATCGAATTACGAAACAATAAGGCTTAGATGCAATTAAATGCATATGTCAGCTTCATTGTCTTCTCAACACTAAGTATTATTTCCAACATTTGGAGCGACAGAGGAAGGCCAGGACCAAGATTTGTCCCTGCTCCTATTGTTTTCTATATACGTGTGAATTCAATATTTGAAAATTTTGTTTATATTGTGTAGGTTGCTTATTATTCAAGATGTTTTCCACGTCAAATTCCAAAATGCTTCGAAGAGATTGGTGATACTCCTCAAATTCGGAGGCCTGCTGATGAAATGAGGTTTGAGGCTATTTGAGACATGAACTACGGGAAGTCGCGGAAGGTCTTTATAATTCTCTTGTTGGCACGTTTTTTGCCTATGACTTGTCAGTTGAATGTTAGAAGCGAGCGGTATACTATCACAGGCTTAAATGTTGCTCAATTGATGGGCATCCCCATCCCAAATAGACCTGAGCAAGTTCCCATGGCAGATATAGGGAGGAAGCTTGAGATACAAGCTTATTTAGACAGACCTTTCTTATCACTTGGGAGCTTGCTATGCTTCAGTGAAGATGAGACTAGTTTGAAGTAAACTATTTTGTTGCTTGTTTTTGGGCCGATTATGTGCCTAACCTCAATCTCAGACCCCATCTTCCCGGCTGTATAAGGCTGCTCAAGATGTTTATGATGTCAGAAAATACAAATGGGGAGATTTTACATTGAATTGGTTATGTGTGGGGGGAAGTGCATTCAGACTTGGGGTGAGGACAAGGTGCCGGGTTTGTGGGAGAAAAGAAGAAGAATTGGTGGTTGCCTACTCTTTTTATTGGTGAGAATGAAAGTCGAAGTATAAAAATTCAGTGTTTGTATGTGTTCTCTTTACAATTCCACTTCCTTTCCTAAGCTGGCAGCCAAATCGGACAAGTTCGCGTTTTCCAGGTTGGAAACAGTTAGGGAGGATGATTGAACAAGTGAGCAAACGCATAAGGGTATACAGCCACTTAAGTTTTGGAACTCAGAGCACATAAGGTGACGAATAAATTGTGAGCGTCATTATACAAATTTGAATCCAAGAGAGGTATGTAATTTGGTTTGCACGGTGTTAAATGTAATTGTATTTGCATGTATATGTATGCTAATTGATCTACGTGAAAGTCTGTTTTCCACTGTTCAGGTATGACGGCAAAGAGGCGTAGAAACATGAATGTTGCGGGCAAGGTGTTGAAATCCTAGGTTGGTAAACTAATCAATCTGGCTTTGCATGGAACTAGAATAAGAATTGTTTTTTCAATGGTCTTCATGACAAGCAGAAAGAAAATAGCAAAGCTTACAACAATTGGATCTGTGCAAGGATTGGTGATTATGTTACTGGAACACAGTGCTGTACTACATTTATTTCCTGCATAAGTTGTCACAAGAGTACCGTGTAAGCATTGTGAATTTGACAATGATCTAGTGGCTTCATTTTGATGAACAGAGAGTAGTGGAGTCATTGACAATGAAGCATATGAAGGCTTTTTCTGGTGAACTTAGGAGCAAGGTGGGCGTGAGTCAAACAACGAAAAAAACATCTACGGGAAACCATTTTACCAGTTCGAAAAATCATAGATTTGATAATGTGACTTTTAAATGCATGACCAAGGCTAAAGAGTAGAATCCCGTCCAGTTAGTAGGCTTCCAGAAATGTCCAGCCAAGGAGAAGCGAAAAATGGTTAGTACAGAATACACTGATAGGGTTTTATCCATGGTAGCATTTAAGCTTGCTATGTTTTTCTGCAACTGACACAAAAACCTGTCCTAATGTTGTGAACAATCTCCTCGGGGTCGTGCACAAGAGGGCAATGGTATTGATGTAGTGAGCTGCGATGAAGGAGTTGTACGTGGGAAGGAGAACAGAGATAGTGAACGTGACCACCCCGTTGATTTTCAAACTTGTGTGGAAAAGAAGCAGAGAATGCCTACGGAATAGAGAAAAGAGTAAGCCTAGGCCTATCCGTAGGGGAAGCATCAGCTTGTCAGATGGCTATAGGTGGAGCAACAGTGCAAGTGCTTGACGAGTTTGCCACCGACGATGAAAAAATAGAAGCTGGAACAACCGATCTGAATCAATTGATGGAGCATCTGATGATGATAGTAATTCTGCCAATGACGAAATATGTTCTGGGAGTTGTGTTGTGCCCCCTTTTGCATCAGTTGTGAAGCTGGACGACGATGTTTCCATGCCTGAAAATGCTGAGTTATTAATTGATCCGAATGATAATGCTATTATGGAGCACTCACCAACGACAGCATCACGCGAGTCATAGAACCAATAGTTATTACAAATGTTTTGTTGTTTCATTTATTGAGTGATACTGTATTGTAAACATGAGGTTTATGATTGGCAGGCACATTGGTTTGCGGTTTTTGATGCCGTGGGATAAAGTTAGGCCATCGAACCAGGGATGGCATTTACGGCATAATAATAAAGGCGAACACCCATTGGAAAGTCCATTGACGAGCGATAAGACGCGTGACAAAGCGGAAAAGGAGGCCAACCAAACCTAGCAACGTTGTTTCTTCCTTAAAATATGTTGTTCCGTCCTTAGTTCCCAAATGTCATTTCAGTTGAAAAGAAAGGCAGTTGTACACATGGGCAACTCAGTTGACAGTATCTGGCAGCGAGGATGATGAATAGGGTTATGTGCTATTCATTAGTGTCGTAAATTGCTTTCGATTTGACACCAAATGTAACGTGATATTGACTCATTGATATTTACCCCGCAATGATGCCGTCTCACTCGGGCCGAGCTTGAATCGATGCGGCTGGAGCTGAGAGCATTGGCCAACAGGCTACGTGCTTCCGATTTTTTCAGAACCTTTAGTTTGATTGGTACAATTAATTCACATATACAATGTATATGCTTTATGTTTACAAAATCCCAATTCTTTGTTAACCGTTTAGCTCATCAATCTTTGTCCTCCGATGCAAGTTATCCACTTTCATGCTGCCCTGCTGGGTCGTAGGCAAATTGACAGTGGTCATGTTTATCCGCATCATTTTAGCCCTCATTTTGGGGTATGCAATACCATCTAAATTTGATAATAAAGTTGGTATTGCTTGTTACTTGCTAAACATTTCTCTTTTGGGTGTTAGATATAATTATTGATGTGCATAAAGTTTGCAAACAACATGCCCAAATTTAATTTTCAAAGTGGTCTTAATACCGTTGCCTCCAACTGGCATTGAATACGGTTATTGTGTAATTTGGAATTACCAGAGTCATAGTGGGATTGCGCTGATCTTTTGAGATAACAGTGTTGTAATTAATGCAAACCATTACGAAAGCTGCTAAAGAATAAATATGTTCAATAACCTGGTATTTACAAGACACCAGACAACCAATATTTAAGGCAGCCTGATAGAATGGAATGTTGGTAAACCTTTAAGAATTCATCTAAGGACCAATTTTAGGGCACAATCCTTGTCTTAGGCTGAGATCTCGGAGCAACGCTAGCCAAGGACGATAACTTGTAGCAGTATAACTTTCACTACATATATGACATTCGAGTCTTTGTTTTATAATGGATTAGGTTTGTTTACGTGAAATGGACTTTTCCTGTGTGTATTTTCAGCATTCTATTGTCGCTGCAGTCGGTGGGGATTTAGCGTCAAGTACTGTAGAAAAACCATGGGAATTGTCAACTTTTGCTGGGAAAGTTTCTGTTCAATTCCGAAGATACTCCATACTCGCGTGACATGTTACCGTGGACTCGTTAAGAGTTTTTAGTGGACTCGTTGTTTTGCAAATAGGTCATGCTTTGTTTTCACTTTTTTTTCTTTTTTTTGACCATTTGTTTTGGCTGCTTCGGTTCTTTACTCCATTATTGTTCAAGGAAACTTAGTCATTGCATGTTGCCAACTTGGCGATAAAAGAATTGATGTGCTAGACTCTAACTTACCGTCCTGGACCAACAAATATGGATGGATTGAAGGGAAGTTGGTGAGGATCCTTAGTTTGGATTGCATGAAGATGAAATACAGACCCAATTGAGTTAGGCATGGCATGGAAATTGTGTCATCATATGAATTATCATTTTTCATGTTAAAATCATGAGTAATGTGTTGACTCATATTGTCGGCAAGGATTCTCCGTCCAAAAATTTGAATGTCACATCATGAATGCTCCGCAGCAAGCCCCCACGTGAGTATTGTTAGTCAATGTAAAAGAAAAACTCTTTCTCATTCATTATTTATAGGATCAATTTTCACTTAATTCTTATAATTAGCTCTATAATTATCTTTATATTAAAGTAATTATATTTACCTACCCCATATATATATATATATATATATATATATATATATATATATATTAACTAATTATATTTACAATGCTCCCCTTAAATTGGAATATAAATATTAATTAGGGCCAACTTGCTATAAATATATTTGATTTTAGAATTACTCAAAACTTTTCTAAAAATATTATCAACTACTTTTTAGTTAAAATATGACTAGTAAAAAATGAGATTTTGTTAAATCTTTTAACAAATAAAGTGAATTAACTTCAATGTCTTTAATCATCTCATAAAAAATTAGATTTGATGCACAATGTAAAAAGTAGTTTGATTGTCATACCATAGTTTTATAAACGTTCAATTTCCAATTTGAATCTCATACTACCTCATAGGTGGATTTTGTCATGACTTTATACTCTACCTTTACATTAGATTAAGATAGCATACTTTGCTTTTTACTCTTCCAAGATATCAAATTTCCTTCAACAAAAACACAATAATCTATAATAGATTTTCTATCAACTTTAGAACTTGCCTAATTTGCATCTATGAAAGACTCAATATGAATTTGACTATAATTACTATATACGATGCCACATTCTGTGCTCCCTTAAAATAACATAAAATATGTTCTAAAACTACCTAATGAGTAAGTTATAGAAAAAGCATAAATCAACTTATAATATTAACAAAATATGCAATATTAGGACAAGTCACTAAAAAATAATTCAATTTTTAAACCAATTTTTGATATCTCTAAAGGTCTACAAATAATTCTCCATCATCTATAATGAGTTGCATATTAGTAATCAAAAGAGTATTTTAAGGTTTGGCTCCCAACTTATAATTTCTTGCAAAAAATCAAGAATATACTTTCTTTGTAATAAAAAGGTGTTCTTTTTACTCCTCACAATTTCAATGTCTATAAAATATTTTAATACTCCTAAATCTTTTGTCTATAAATTTATTTAAAGGAAAAACTTAAATGTAAAGATGTCTGCACTATTACTTCTTGTTCTAATAATATTATTAAAATAAACAACTAATAAAATAAGACTAATTTTAGATTGTTGATAAAAGACAAAGTTATCACAATTTTTTTTTTCATATCAAACTCTTGAACTACATCACTAAATCTACCAAACCAAGTACATTAACTTTGTTTCAATTCATATAAAGATTTTTAAATTCAACAAACTTTACTAGACTCTTTTTGAGCAACAAACCTAAGTGGTTGTTCTATATTGCAAATCACTATACAGAAAGGCATTTTAAACATCAAATTAATAGAAAGGTTAATCATTAATAGCAATAACAGAAATAAATTGTTTTCCACAAACAAGTTTAGCCATTAGAAAAAAAGTTTCAAAATAATTTACCACATAAGTTTAAGCATACCCTTTAGTAGTAAGTTTAGCTTTAAGACAATCCATAAAACCATTAGGATTAACTTTTACAACAAATACCCATTTACAACCAATAGCTCACTTACCTTCTGGTATAAGTGTTAATTCCTAACTACTATTATGATTTATAGCCCATTATCTCTTCTTCCATTGTAATTCACTAACTAGGATGAAATAAATCTTTAACTACTATTTTAGGAGTAGAAATTAAATCTAAAGAAGCAATAAAGCAATGCAAATGAGATGAAAAATAGCCATAAGACATAAAGGAAGAAATTGGTTAAGTACATGTTCACATATCTTTTGAAAGAGCAATAGGAAGATCAAGACTAAGAACTATAAATATAGGAGTTAACAGAGGGCATGAATCATGGTATGAAACACAAGAAGAATACACTTGAGTAATAAGTGGTTTAGTATAGCCAATAGTAATGGTTACATTGTATACCAGAAGATCATCTTCCTCTGCCTCACTACTATAAATATAAGAGTTAGTAAAAAATGGAGTAATTTCAAAAAATGTAATATTAATAAAGATCAAATGATAAATGTAAGTCAAAAGAATAACAACTATACCCTTTTTAGGATGAGAAAATTCCAAAAAGACACACTTAAGGGATTTGGGATCTAATTTAGATACATGAAGATGAACATCATGAAGAAAACAAGTACATCCAAAAATATGCGTTTTAATTGAAAATAATGAATAAGAGGGAGATAAAACAAAGTAAGAAATATAACCATTGAGAATTGATAAGGGCAAATGATTAATTAAGAAATAGATTTTGGAAATATCATCAACCTAAAATTACTTAAAGACCTTCACTTGAAAAAAAAAAAGTGCTTTGATAATTTCTAGTAAATGTCTACTCTTTTTTTTTTTTTTTGCAACACTATTTTAAGCCAAAGTGCAACATATGAATGCTAATAAAGTATCCCATTTTGGGACATATCAAAATTAAAAGGTTTAGAGAAGTATTCTTTGGTATTATGACTTTGCAAAATATGAACAAAAATGTTAAAATTTGTTTTAATCTCAACACAAAAAGCATTAAATATGAAAAATAACTTTAAACAAAATTTCATTAAATATAATCAAATAACTCAAGAATAATCATTAACAAAAGTAATAAAATATAAAAAACTAAGTTTATAAATAATTGAACACATATCCCAAACATTTGAATGTACCAACTCTAAAATAGGACATATCTTAGTTATTAATTCTAGACAAATAAAATACACATTGATGTTTAGTAAATTGACATGACTCATAATTTAAAGATGATAAATGTTAAAAACTAAAAAATAATTTCTTTAAAATAAATAAGGATTTGTATCCCAACCAATAATAAAGCTCAAGAGTAATTAGAACATTTAAATAAGTATTAGGTTTTGACATCATCAAGGTTGTGGTTTTTAAAATATACAAGCCTCTAAACTCACACCGCTATTATAAGATCCTAAAAGACATAATAATTAGAAAAAAATGAGACTAAACAATTTAAAACTCAAGTAATTTGACTAACAGAGATTAAATTGAATAAAAAATATATAAGTATAAGATAAATAATAATGAGTAGTTTGATATGAGAATAGTAATTCCAAAATGCACAATAAAAGTAGTTAAATCTTTTGTTAAAGTAACACTTGAAAGATTTTTGTAAGAGATAAAAGACAAAAGAATACTTATGTTACCTACCATATAATTTGTTTCCCTTGGGTCAATGACCTATCATATAACATGACTAATCATTAGTGACTATACTATGAGTAAAGAATTGTTGCAAGGCTTGGTACTAGTTAAAGTGAGTAAACTCATTAGCAAAAATAAGCATAGTCTTATTAGTAGAAGAATATGTAATAGCAGTAGCTAGATGATCACTTTCCTAAGTCACAATGTCAGTGATATGAGACCATTATTGAGGTTTGCATTAAATTTTCAAAAATTATGTTTTGTATGACTTAAGCTATCACAATGATAGTAAGTTGGGCTAGTTTAATCTTCTTATCCATAACCCTTATTTTAACCAAGATCATGACTACCTTCGTCTCTTTCACTTCAGCCACTTTTACCACCATGATTATTGTGACTAACCACATTCTAAGTACCTTGACATACAAGGGCATATGTAGTATTAGGAGAAAAAGTTTGAAATACCTCTACACATTTTAATTGAGTAAAGATGTCACAAAAAAGAAGTAATCTCCAAGGTATAAAGGATTTATGTTCAAGCAACATTAAAGTTAGATGACAATTTTATAAGGAAACTCATAATAACCATCTACTTATGTTAAGATTGTTAAGTTCTAACATTAGAACTAAAAGGAAGAAGAGCATTTAGCTCCTCATATAACCATTTAAACTTCATAAAATATTTAATAAGAGACTTTTCTTGCTTTCCAATATAATAAAACTTCTTGTAAACATATATATATGAGATAAGTTATCCTTACAAAAAAAAAAAGTTATATAGTTCATAAGTTCTTAAACCAACTTAAAATAATTAATCAATTAAACTATCTTAGCATTAATAGAATTATAAATCTATAAAAATATCCTGACATCTTCTCTTAACCAAATCTTTTTTGCTTCAAAATCAAATGACAAATGCTTAGCAAGATGATTATCCTTATCAATATTATGAAGATACATTTGCATTGTTTTACTTTAATCTAAATAATCTCTGTCATTAAGTTTATGTTTTATAATTTACGTTGTCATAAGAAAAATATTTGAAATAATAACCTTAACATCTATACTTTTAGCCATTTTAGTGTCTTACCATTATAATTAAAATAAACAATGCTAAAAAAAAGATAACTCAATAAACCAAATAACTCATGAATTAAATTAGAGAAATAAAAAAGGGGGTAGAATATTATTATTATAATACATCTAAGGTTTCTTTCTTTTGGAAGAATTTTTTATCTCTCTCTAAAGAACTCTTTATCTCTTTCTTGGGAGACTTTTCTTTAAAAAAAATTTTGTATCTTTTTTGGAACATTTTTCTCTCTCTAAGGAAATTTCTTTAAATCAATTTTGATTCTATACATGAGAAAAACTCTTTCTCATTTATCATTCATAATATAAGATGTTTATACACACACACACACACACACAAAAGATAAGGATCAATTTTCTCCTAAAATCAAGTCTTATAATTTATCTTATGATCATCTTTATATTAAAGTAGCTATATTTACCTACCATATATAAATAATAATATATTAACCTATTATATTTATAATAGTCACATATTCATAAATGATTTGAAAATACTAACTTGTAGCCTAACATTTTTATTAATTATTATTACTTTATGTCATACTAGATTGTGGTGGATTTGTGTGTAAATATGATTGCAATGTGATGGTTATGAAATTTATGAAGTGCTAGGATGGAATGAAGGTTTTTTTGTTTAATCTATAAATTAAAATGGTGATTGCATTTGACACCAAAAAAATGTGATATGGTATCTATGTTCTTAATTTTCTTTATCTTGATTTTGATTTCCAATTAGTAAAGAAGTGTGTTGTTATGTTGTAATCCTTTACACAATAGCATATTGCAATCTATAGAAAAGGATACATCTTAAGATGGTTGTCTAACCTATAAAACAAAATTACCAAAAACAATTATAACCTAGTTGTAATCAATTAGGTGGCCAGGCATCTAACATCATTGGGAGTAGTAGTTATTATTAGTTTAAAGTTGAAGTTTACTACTACAAATGCTTGCTAGTTTTCTTTGTAACATCAAGGAAAGCACATCAATTTCAACAAATTGAACCAAAGAAGATAACACTAATGTTATCTATAATATGACTCAAAAAGTTGCATTGCATTACATTGTCACTTTTTATATAAGTTTTTAAATTATAGATTTTAAAAACAAGAACAAGCAACAAGTTGTAACCTTTTGCAAATTGAATTAATATTAAAAGAAATACAATCAACGAAAGATTAAACTAATACACTATAATTATCATATTATGCAATAAGATAAGTTTAAATTCAAATTAAAACTAAGACTACTAAAATTCAAAATAAAAGTACCAAGATATAATCAATTGCTTTAACTTTTAATACCCAATTGTTATAACAGAAATTTAAATTCTTGAAGTCATAATCTAACTTACTCTCTAAGGTTGTGAAATGGCAACACTACAATACATTCACTCTTTTATACTATAATTTTACATTACTAAAGTAGTTCTTAATTCCTTAAATTTTGGTCTATGTAGGCTTTTAGTTGAGATGACTACAATTTAATCTTTGAGTTGTAATAGACCAAACTGATTTCATTATTGTCTTAGACTTCTTTAATGAAATGAATTTTAATCTTAAAGTGTTTTTTTCCTCTCATGTAGCATTAAATTTTTTGAAATAATAATGGTAGATTGATTGTCATAATAGAATGGGGTTGCTTAAAAGAAAATACTTATTGGATATAACTAGTAATTGTACAATTTATAACATGCATAACAAATTTTCTCTTCTCCTTTTTTTGAGATTAATATTTGAATATCAAACAAGGAAGAAAAAAGGTTAGTTTGGACCCACTAATTCCTCTATAATAGGACATAAGACAAAAGACTTATTAATTATAATTGGTTTGCACCAAAGAATGACCAAATGAAAAATAAAAATATTTGTAGAAAAATAGTTATAATAGTAGTTGGAAATAAGCTAGTGGAGTGGATTAGCCATGTTATCATAGACTTATAAATGCTCTACTTAAGATGGAGGATTTGATTCAAGTGAATAATAATAAGAGAGAAGGAGCATAACTTAAATAAACTTAGAAATTCTTAGTAAAAGAGGATTGAGAACTCTTACATCACACATTAAACTTACTTTATAATAAAATAAAATAACAAGAAATAATTCGTTTGGTAGATTTCAATTAAATTTTAAATTAAAACCTTGTTATTATTATTTTTTAGAAAGAGGAGTAAATGTAAAATTAGCTATTGTTTTTTTTAATAATAAGTGCAAATTGTTATTAATCACTAAAATATATAATGATGCACATTAATTTTATAAAAAAAAATTGATAACTTCATGTACTTTTAGCAAAAAGCATTGTCTTTAAACAGAAATAAGCTTCTTACAAAAATTATAGGTTTTCATGGTTAATGAATAGTTTAAGAAATTTTATCTTATAACTACTCGTGAAAAAAATGTTATAAAATTTACATATTTGATCTTTCCTTACTTCATTATCATATTTATAAAAAGATTACACTCGCATGATTCAAAATAAAGAAAATTTATTTTTTATTTTTTAACTATTATTTATTAGTTTATATAATTTCTTTTTTAACAATATTAATTTGTATAACTTAAAATTAAATGGATTAACAATGTTTACATTTTTCTTGAATTTGGTCCTTATAGATTTTATTAAGGTGGAGGAAAATCTAAAAAAATAACAATGATAAATCTTTGAAGCACAAAAACAAGGAAATAATTATGAAGTTAAAACTAAAGAGCATAAAGTGGCCAAGTAAACTTGTCTTTTCATTAAACAACTGTTATGACTAGGCTAAATTAAGTGTGTGATATCAGAAGGTAGCTTATTGTCACGAAGTTAGACTTAGATTGTGCTAATCCATGTGGCACTTAGACATCTTGCGAGAAAAAATGAACTAAGTAAATCTTAGAGTTTGAGAGAATTGACTTAAAGTAAAGAGAGGCAAGTAAGAGGCTTAGGAAAACTAAAGAGTAGTAAGCATAAGAAATCTTAGATCAAGGAGAGAGCTTTTTCAATTGAGTGGTATGTTACAAATGAGAGGTGTAAAAGGGTATTTATAGTTATTCTACCTCCTAAATGTATAGTTACAATTCTAAATTTTTACAAAACACTCTAGATTAAAACTATTTTAAAATAGTATAAATATTAATAAGAGAATATTGTGAAGACTTAACATTTAAGCATACTTCTAGAATGTTCCTTATGAATTCTTCATGTAACAAATGAGCTAGGCTTCCAACGGGCTTAATTTGGCAATGCTTTTAGATAGGTTATGACATCCTCTCCTACGTAATCTCATGACGTCCTTATCATACTTTCATCCTTGTGAAGCTGAATATGGTCAACAAATTGCTAAAATAGGTCCTCTCATTCTTAATTAACCTTATGGTTTGATAGGTTTTTCTATTTGACTAAGTACTTGGTGTAGTTAGGAACTCCCCCTTTCTATATCATCCTATCTACAAGGATGCACTTTAATTCCTTGTCAAATTTGGTAATGATAGTAGTTAATGTGCATTTGGATTCATCATAACTTAGATCTTTCTTGTCTTCATAAAAGGTCTTTAAAAGACTTACATGGAAAACATTATGGATTTTAAGCCTTAAGGGAAGTTAGACTTAATAGGTAGCCTTCCCTACACACTTGATAATAAGAAATGACCCTTCATATTTCCTTACCAAGCTTTTATATACTTTACACAAGGACTTAAATTGGTTGGGTAGCAACTTTACCATCACCAAAATCTCCCTTTTCATACTCCTTTAGACATCACTTGGTGTCAACCCACTTTTTTATTCATTTAATAACTTTATTAAGGCAAACCCTTGTTATGTCTTCCTCCTCATGCCACTCCTTTGCAAATTTGTAGGCAGTAAGGTTATTTCTCGTGTAAAAAGAGATAACAATAGATGGAGTTAGAGGTTATTGTCCCATCATAATTTCAAATGGACTTTTGCCTACCATTTCACTCCTTTGAAAGTTGTGTGAGAATTGAGCAATGTTAAGTAACTTTGCCCAATTTTGCTAGTGTGCACTAACATAGTGCCTTAAATACTGTTCTAGCATAGCATTAATACGCTCGATTTGGCCATTACTTTGGAGATAGAAGCTAGTTGAGAAGTTTAAATTATTCCTCAGTAATTTAAATAATTTGTGTCAGAACTTACTTGTAAAATAGGGGTTTCTATCGCTTATTATGCTTTTAGGTACTCCTTAGAACTTTACCACATTCTTAAAGAATAAGTGAGCTACCTCAAAATTTTACAGTCAATAGAGGTTGGAAAAAGGTGGCATATTTGCTGAACTAATCAACAATCACCATGATCTTCCCATCCTATCAAACTTAGGTAAGGCCATAATGAAGTCCATTGAGACACTTTCCAAAAGTCTTTCAGCAATGATTAGTGGCACAAGTAGACTAGTTGGATGTTGCCATTCCACTTTGTCTTGTTGGCAAACAAGACAAGTCCACATATAAGCCTCGACTTTGTTTTGTATTTGCAGCCAATAATAGCTTTGTTGAACAAAAGTAAAGGTTCGTACTATACTTAGGTGACTGGCCCATAAGGAATTATAGCACTCTTTGAGAATTTCTCTTCATAAGTTTCCCTATTTAGGCATGAAGACTCAATTACTAACTATCATAAAAACCCTATCATTTAACCAAAATTGTTAAGTACTCCTTTCACTAGCCAATTTTAGTAGACTTTTAGCCAGGTTGTTTTGTGATATGCCTTCCTTGATTCGTTTAAGAAAATTACTCTTTGGTGTACTGGCAGATAAAGCAACTAGTTCTGCCATTCAACTTAGCACATTAACCATAACATTAGCTTTACTTAACTTATATTGTAGCTTGTAGTCAAATTTGGCCAAGAAATCTTATTAACAAGCTTATTTAAGGCTAACCTTCTTTTGTGATTAGAAAAAGCTTGTAGTGACATTGTTGGTTATAATCACAAACTTGCTTTCAACCAAATAATACCTCAATATATATAGGCAATAGATTATGGCAGTCATCTCCTTATCTTAGATGGTTTACCACCTCAAGATTCATTAAGAATAATTATAGCATTAGTGGCTTAGTATAACTTATAGTCAGATGAAATAGATGTAAAAATTGTCTTTCTTAATAGAGATCTTGAAAAGGAAGTTTATATACATCAAATTGAAGATTTTTCCATAAAAGGTAAAAATCAAATGGTGTGTAGATTTAAAAGGTTGATATATAAATTGAAACAAGTTTTCCAATAATAATATTTAAGTTTAACGATGGCATTACATCTTTTGAGTTTAAAGAAAATACTATTGATCAGTGTATTTACCAAAAGATCAATTTGAGTAAGTTTATATTTTTATTTTTGTATATTGATGATATTTTGCTTGCTATTAATAATTTAAATACATTATGTAAGACCAAAGATTTTCTCTTAAATAATTTTAAAATAAAAGATATAAGAAAGGCATACTATATGATAGGAATATTAGTTTTAAATGTATAATTTTAAAATGAACATGAAAGATCTAATGTATCTACAAACTTGTATTATATCAAATATTAGTTTCACAGTTTAAATGCTAAGCAAATATCAAAATAATCCTATAATAAATCATTAGAAAGTTAAAAAAAGGTTATGCAAAACCTACAATAAAGTAAAAATTATATGCTTATGTATAGAAAATCTAATCATTTAGAAGTGATTAGATATTTAGATTTGGACTTTATTGGATGTTTTGATAGTAAAAGGTTCACTTTTGGTTATCTATTCCTGTTAGCTAAAGGAGCAGTATTATAAAAAAGTGCAAAACAATTTATCACTACTTTATCTACCATGGAAGCAAAATTTATGGCATGATTTGAAGTTACAATTCTTGCATTATATTTGCAAAACTTTATTTCAGGACTTGAAAATTTATGGCATATTGTGTGACACCACTACCAAATTACTAAAAATTTATTGTGATAATTCCACAATAGTATTATTCTAAAAAAGACAAATACTCAAATAGTGTCAAACATATGGAATTAAAGTATATTGTAGCTAAGGAGAAGGTTCATAAAAAAAGAATGTTTATTAAGCATATTAGTACGGATCTTGTGATAGCAAATCCTTTGATAAAAGGCTTATAATTAAAGTTATTTAAACAAAATGTTCTCAGAATAAGATTTGGTTGTAATAATGATGATTTATAATTTTATTGATGCTTTGAGCTCAATAATGTGTGTTTGATGTACATTATTTGATTCTTGTTATCTTATGATTATATACACATTACTATTTAAAATAAATAGGAAAGTTTCCATAAGATATCATTATAGACCATTATGAAATCATATATATCTTATGAGTCATGTATGGTAAATTAAAAGTAGTATATAGAAAAAAGTATCCTAAGTAAATAAGACCTAATTGTCATAATTCACACTTAGCATTTTATTATATTATGACATCATAATGAAATTGCAAGAAATTATCATAGTCATTTACACATAATGACTATAAATTTGTAATCGAGACAAGTGAAAGGATGTTAGAATATTTTCAATTATTATTGTAGGAACATTCTAAAATAATATTTTTGTTGAGGAATTAATCATAATGTGACCCGATTAATAATGTACAATTTTGAATATTATTGCACTATTAAGAACTATAATCTCGAGTTCAATTTGAGCATTAATAGACATATTTTATTTAAGTCACACAATTGTGTATATATATAGATCACTTACTTAACTAAGCCTATTTAAAAAAAAAATCAAGATGATTGTATGTCAAAATTAATGTTAAAGTATCTAACATGATGCTAATTCCAAAATGACGAGATTCCAATTCAAAAAAATGCTCACGGCTGTGTGGAACATATTTGAATTAGAAATTAAAGTTTTCAAAACTAAGCCGATTGTCAAACTATAAAATTATAAGTTCAAAGTTTGACTATTCAATAAGTTTAATTGAAATTTGAATTGGTTAAACCAATATTTGGTTTTAAATATATAAAATTATGATGTTTATATATTTTATATAAACAAAATTAATGTGCAAAATGCAATAATACATAGAATAAAAGTGTGGTATGTGTTATAATATTATGCTTGATAAATTTAATGGACAATACGGTTCAAAATGGATTAATTTAGTATGTTAATAGATGGAAGTGATCTAAATTAAATAAATTAAGTAAAAAAAAAAAAAGTGTGCGTGTGCGTGAGAATATAAAAAATATAGTTTTTTTTACTAAAAAAGAAAATATTTTAATATAAGTAGATATTCTAAATTTAAATAATAAATATAAATATAAGTTAATTAAATTATTTTTACAAAGTATACTTTTTTTCTTGAATTTTATTTTGAGAGTTTATTAATGATAATAACTTTCATATAAACAATACAATAAAAATAAAAATATATATATATTTATCAATAAAATTATATGTGTAAAATATCTAATATATGTGTAAATAACAACTAATTCAGTAATTATTAGGGTGCACGTCAAGGAAATTTATCTTGTGACTTATGAATTGGACTAAACTATATCTAATTTCCTTAATGCAAAAATAAAAAGAGGGGTAATGTTATTTGCTATGTAATATGAGGAAATAAAGGTAACAACACTATACAGTTTTATTAAAAAAAAAAAAAAGGAAAAAATTATATGTATTACACATGATATGGTGAGTTGATTCTAAATTAAATTTATTGAGAAAAAAAAAAGGCACAATTTATAGGTTTAATGAAAACTAATCAATTTCAAAGCTGTGTATATTTAATATCATAAAATATTTTGACAAAATATAAGTCAATGATTGTGTATAAAGAGAACGATATTTCTTACAATTAGACCTTAAAATCGGGTAGTAAAAGAGGCAATTCCATTCCATACTCCAAACATTCAGATTTAATCTCCAATGTACAACAGCAAATACATTGAACTTCTTGCCTCGGACAAAACAGCGCGGTTCTCGGAAGACGTTTATGACTTTGCAAAAGCAAGAGGTTAGATTCCGCGCTCTACAAGAAAGCAGCCCCGAGCCATATTAGTCTAAGTCAAAAATATCGACTGCACCAAGCTTTACCAAGCAAAGAGCCGTCTGCCCCAAGAAAACATTTGCAGAGCAGTTCGGATTTAGGCAGCCGACTAGCTAACAGATTTGCAGACTGCCCTCACGTACACAACCCCACCACAAGTTTAGATATATTATCATTACCTACAACACACCCATGAGTCTCATCAGCAAATCTCAACGCTTCTCTCTCGCTTGATTGTATCTATTCGTCCGATAATTGTATTATTTTATATTTGACGGGTATTATCGTTTGTGTCAAAATGATGCCCACTTTTATCCATTTTTCTGCACGTTTATAGAGAGAGGTTCTGGGAATGACAAAACTTGTTAGAGAGAGAACTTGGGGCCAGCACTCAACTCCTTTACAAAGACAACGTCTGATCAACACAAACAGTCAAAGATTTCACTCGTTGCAATTCAGAATTCTTTCCCCTCGTAAATCTCATCCCACCATTTCCATCTCCTCTCTTCAAACCTATTGCGTTCCCAATAACCCCATTGTTTTAGGAATTGCATATATATTTGCTTCAATTTCTTGCATTTTCTTTGTTAAATGGCCGAGGAGTTTCAAGAATCCGAGGTAATCTTCTCCGACCAAGACCACGACGACAAGAACAATTGCAACAGCTATTACTTCAGCTGCCAGGGAATGGATGTGGAAGCACAATTGGATCACCCCAACTCGCGCGGGTCGGGTAATAACAACATGAAGGCCAAGAAAACGAAGCAGAAGAAGTTGGTCAATATCCTGGATAACCATGGAATTGACGAGGAACACGACGGCGGCGGCAGGCTAGTTCCGCCGCATCTCATAGTGGGGAGAAGGAGAGAGGGGATGATGGCATTCTCGGTTTGCACCGGAAATGGGAGGAAGTTAAAAGGAAGGGACTTGAGTGAAGTTAGGAACTCAATTCTCAGAATGACGGGGTTTTTGGAAACATGATGGTTGGTCAATTTTATTTTTATGTGTATGGTTGATTGAGGACTTCAGAATTGGTTCACAGACGAAAAGGCAAAAAAATACTAATAATAAATTTTTTTTCTCTCCTTCTTTTAAAATTATTAAGCTTAACCAGTTGTCATCCTAAATTAATTGTAGCAAAATGGAAACGATGTGGAATTTGAATGTGATGTGGGGGTGTTATTCTAATCCGCGTACATTTCACATTGATTATTGCTTGCGTTCGATTGATTTGTTTGGTAGTACCACATAATGCATACGTGCTTTTTTAAGCTTACAGCTTGCTTGGCCATGGTTTCTCTGCTAAGGATATGTAAGAAGGCTGCGGTGGGCTCATGCCGTTGGCTGCGCAATGCGGCCACCACCACATGCTCTTGCCATTCTGCTTTGGAGATTGGGAGCTGAAAGCGGAAATCCGCCCCGTCGATTGAGGCAAGCTGCTCCCATACCTTCCTTTTCCATCGTTTATTCTTCTGACATCAGAAAAATAAGAAAAAGAAGAGCAGTCCATAGTCCCATCTTGCATATTTAATTTAATCGAATGGCCTACTGCTACAAGGCCATTCGATTTTAGAACTAAGCGAAAGAGAGAGAAAAAATAAATAAAAATAAAAAAGATAAAAAGTTCGGAAACATTTAAAAAAATAAATAACTTTTCTATTCTTTTTATTTTCCTAACAGCTGGTAAGCAACTCCTCCCTACTTCTCTTTTCTTTTGTAAACCTTTTATATTTTAAGTGAGAGTGGAGGGACAGCGTTTTGTGGCCTATGAACCGTTCTATATCATACTTGATATCGGCAACCCACAGCCTTCTTGTGTACGGAGAAAAAAAGAAACTGTGCATAGTTTTTTTTTTTTTTTTTTTTGTTACTAAATAATAATCAGATGTCAGATGTTAGTTATTAGTGCAAAGAGAATTAAGCAAATCCTTGACTAATTAAGTGGATGCTTTGTAGCCCAAATTCTATTTAACGTAGGCAGTTATAGGAGTTAGTCCCACAATCTCTTCCAAAACCCAAAGCTTGGCAGCCATTTGTGCCAGGGATAGAAGCTTTGGCATAATGAGTTGCATAAAGAGTCGTCTAAGCCCTTTCTTGGCTTGTGGGACACTTGACTTCATTGCATTGTCCATGCAAATAGTTGCGCTCTGTGAATCTTTCTGATCCCTCCCATTAGATGGACAGGAGTTGGGCTTTTCTCTGCCACCAGAAATTAATAACCTTGATTACTCTTAATAGCAATTTAAATTGTCTAGTTGATCATCAATGCATCCATCGTAGTTGGTTAAACCTAGTTGCTACAGAAACATATGTCTGCCCTCTGGTCTAGAAATTACCCTCTGAACTTGAATTGCGATACACAGGTGTGGGGGAAAATTATTAGTAGGTGCGTAATGTAGATCCTACATAATTAAGTAAACCAGTTAAAAATTAATAGGAGATATTAGAGGTATGTTAATTAAAGTTACAAAACAAGGCATGCGACTCAATGCTAATGCATCACATGTAATCAAAAGTCGCCCTAAAAATGACTCAATGTATCCTTGCTGTCAGAATGAACAAAAGAAAAAAACAATTTCAATTATTATTTGACAGTGAAATTGCCTGGAATATAATTAGATCCATGCCTTCAAATGTGTTTCAAACAAGCCACAGCTGCAGTACTGTCCCGTATGCGCTAACTATTGTGGATAAAAAAAAGCAAACTTAATGAAAACCACGACTCAATCAATTATTTTATGTTGCCTTTTGCTTCACCTTTATGAAATTGTCAAATTCGGTTGGCCATGGATTTCAATTTTCTTCTTCAAGGTTGTAACGCACGTAGCCGTAATATACTGACTGGGAATTTACTTTCTTTTCCTTTTCTTCTCATTTTTAAAAGGATTTTTTATTTGTTGTATGAGACAGTCTTACCAACTCAATCATTGAGAAAGTATCAAGAACAATATAAAGTAGAGATTTTCGAGTCCAAAGTAAAATTTACACGATTTTAGAACTAAGGGAGAAAACAAATTTAAGGGAGATTCGATTGAGAGAGAAAAAAAAAAAATTCCCAGTAAAATTCCCGATTCTATGAAACATAACTGGTGCTTGGAGCTACATTTACAAAACAAAGTAAGTAAGTATAATAAGCAAAAATCATGCATGTTTTTTTTTTTTTATTATTATTTTTTATGGCATTGCTGGTTGGGCCATGTATTAATTTGTTCTGCATCATCCAATTGTCTGTTTTTTTTTTTTTTTTTTTTTTTTTTTTGTTTATTATTATTATTTCAAAAAACAAATTGAAATCTAGATGAGATCACTAGGATGCTTTGCATCCGAAGTCTTCCAAAACATGCAAGGCCCTCTCTTGAGATTGCTGTAGAAACTAGTTTGCTTCAGCATACGATGGAAGGCTGAAATTGGTCTTTTGTTGGGGGTTTCGCGGGGAGCATTCTTCACATTCAATTATCTGGCCCACTAGCATGGGGATGGGGTCCTTTTGGGTTCATTCTTCTTTCACAATACAAAAAAAAAAAAAACTTCACATTAATTGCTGCACTGAGTAACCAAGTCATGAGCAGCAACACAAATTCAGGACGAGATGTTAGATTTATTAATAAATTTATTATTGTAAATATTAATTTTTTAAACTTTAAAACTAAATATATTTATATAAATAATATATTTAAATTAGTATCAACTAAAATTATTAATGCATTTAGATCATTTATCGTTTTAACTTAATAACTGATTTCTCTTTTTTCACTTAAATTGTTATCACATGCCTTTAAAAAGAAGTTTTACGTGTGTTAGTAAGAAAGAGGACCGGATATACACACACAATTATATAACTTAAATTAAACATATTTATTAATATTCAAATCAAACTTGAAATTATAATTCTTAATAATGCAATAATGTACAAAATTATTTTAGATTAATTAGACTACATTATATATGAGTATTTAATAAGAATATTATTTTAAAATATTTTAATATAATTAATTAAAAAAATTTAATATTCTCTTGATCCAATTAAAATATATTACTTAAATTATTATACACAAATGAAAATAATATTTTCTTGTAATTGCGTCATAATATTATTGTATAATAAAATACTAAGTGTGAATTATGTTGATTATGCCCAATTTATTCATAACACTCTCTTCCTTATATTATAACATTTATAATTTACAATACATGACTTATAGGATATTCATGATTTCATAATACTCCACAATAATGTCTCATAAAGACTTTCTTATTAATTTTAAAATAATGATGTGTATATAATTATAAGATAATAAGAAATATATAATATATGTTAAAAACATATAAATAAGTTCAAAAGGTTATTACATCATTAATTATCAACTATCATTATAACAACCAATGTCTATTATGAGAATACGTTATCTATATAATCTAAGTTGTTAGCTTTCATATTAATTTATTATCATAAGTTCAATTAATGTTTTATACACTCTTTATTTCTTAGCCTTCTCCTTAATAACAAAAATTTTAATTATCATTAAATTTGATACATTTAAATATTTGTCATTTTTAAAGAAGAATACTACTATAAAATCATCACATAAATTTTCAACAACTTAATAATAGCATTAATAACTTCAAATTTTGAAATAAAGTTCCATAGTCTTAATGCATAAATTATAACTTTAGATTGTGCCGTAAACTTGACTTTTATAATAGATGAAGTATTGATAGTCATTTTTCTATTGTTCCATAAAATTGCTCTTTTTCTTAATAAGAACAAATAACTAAAAAAAAGGATTTTTACTATTAATGCTTCTAACAAAGTTTAAATTTAAATATCTAATCATATCTAAGTGTTTGGTTTTTCTACACATGAGCATATAATTATTTGCTCATTTAAGTATCTCAATATATTTTTTTTTTTATAGTTTTCTAATGATTCATTACAAGATTATTTTTACACTTGCTTAAAATTTTGACTGTAAAATTGATATTTGTTTTAATACAAATTAGCAAATACATTAATCTACCAATAACAAAGTTATTGATTTCATTTCCTTACATTTCATATCATTTTTGGACCATTACATGAGACTAAATCGATCACCTTTTTATATGGAAATAACCTTAAGTGAATACTTTCACTTATGAAATTTTTTTTAGAATTTTCTCAATATGACTTTTCTAAGATAATTTTAGTAGCCTTTGTGATTTATCATGGAACATTTATATTACTATAATATAGGATATCTCTCTTATACCTTTCATAAAATTCTTTTAAAGAAAATTTTTTAATTTTATACAATATACTTAAATATTTGTAGCAAATAATATGTCGTCAAAATACAAGACTAGAAAGCAAACTTATTCCCACTAATTTTGTGGCATATACACTAGTTGACAATATTCTTTCTTGAAACCAAAAAATGTCATGATATTATTAAACTTAATATATCGTTATAGAGAAATTTATTTCAATTCATATCTCAACCTTCTTAGTTTACATATTATTTAAACTTTACCTAATATTGATCCATATAAAGTTCCTTATCAAGATTTTTATTAAGAAAGTAATTTTTACATATGTTTAATATAACTTTAGATCATGACTAATATAAATTAACAAAAGAATATTGATCTAAAGTATAAATTTTCATATACACATGTTATAAATAATATAAATATATAAAATATATTTTGACGACAAAAGTAATATGTCGTCATATATATATATATATAATAAAATGTAAACAATGAGAAAATTAACAAAAGAAATCATACTTCAAAACAATAGGATACAAATGGTAACTTCAGTTTTAGAAAAAGAGTTTCCCCCCCCCGCCCCCCCCACCACCTCCTAATTTTGCATTTAGAAGGGCAAGCACGTATCTGCGGTGGATGATATATGCAAGGGGAGTGCAATGCAAATGAAAAAAAAAAAAACAAAAAACAAAAAACAAATTTGAAGATTGATCGGCAATGTCCGAATTCAGCATCTAACAACATGCTACGATTTCACAAACAGTAATGACAGATCAGATTCTTGTCTGCAAAACTGAAGAAAAAATGAAATGATCTCACCCCATATTCCATGCAGTCAGTTGACCTCGATTATACCAGAACGAACCAGAGGGCAACGTGCCTGCAAGGGCACTACCGGAAGCCGATGAACAATAAGACAGGCAAATAAATGATGAACAGAAAATTATTATCCGCATGCAGTTTCTGGAAATGCGGTCTCCAAGTCTCCTGCAATACAATTTTCAGCCAACTGACATCTCCGTTTGCCTGTTTTCCAAAATTAGCTTCTGCGACGTACAACTGCATTCTTCTGGCTTTTTGGTACATAAGCAAATTGGCTAAAATCCACTCCAACGCTTGACCTTCAGTGAATAGACAGGGAAATTTGGAATGAAAATTATAGAGCTGTTAAAAGAAAAATAATTTTTTAGGGAGACAATGTATTACCTCATAGGACTACTATTCCTTATGTCCCTCAAAGGGGCAGCACGGAGACCACTGGCACGTGAACCAGATGCAGGGAACCTAAACGATGATATCACTGAAACAAATCTCTCCAATGACTTCTCCGCTATGACAGAATATTTGCTTAAATGTGAGATGTCTGATCCAAACTTTCCTTCCTCGGTTTTTGCATCCATAGGGTTTTCCTCAAGGTTAGAAGCATTTGTACGCGCATGCTTGGGTCCCAAATTCTCCTAAAGTAACCAAAGCAACAAATAAGTTAATATGTTAAGCTGACAGCTGAGAAACTGAAGCGAGCCTCAACTAGCTGCAGTCAGTTAAGTCAGTTGGTGCCTAACCACTAGGTATGGCCTAGTGGCCACCAAATATAAAACCTAGGGTGAGATTTAAGGGTCAAACCTCAGATATCACCAATAATTAAATCCTCTCCCTCCCCCTCCACCCCCCCCCCCACAACAAAAACCCCACCCACTCCAACTGGATCAGGAGGTTTAGAGAAGACAAGCACTCCTAACTCATCTATTGCACATAAACCCCAAATGAAACTAGAAGAAGTTACCTACTTGATTTAAAATGTCATTTGGCGAGCTCTTCCTTTTTGAGTAGATATCATTACGATAGTTAGCCTTAGAAGCAGAACTATCAAGGATGATGCCGGCGTTAATATCATTGAGAGTGTCATCCTTGCCTAAAACCAATTCTTGTTCCTTCTCTTCAACATCATTCTTTACTGACATATGGTGAAAATAATGGCTTCTCACAATGACCTTTTTGTTTGCTTTGCTTGTTTTGCAAGTACTCTCATCAATACCATATCTGCACATGTCACTTGCAACATCATCCTTCACAGAAGACTGCCCCGGTTTATTGCCTTGATCACTCTTGTTGACTGTGTTGTGCTGAAAACAAGGACTCCTTGCAGTGGCCATTTTGTTCTCCTTCCTTATTTTGCCCTTGCATTCCTTTAGCAATGCCTGACCAGGCTTATCCACCGGAACTTCAAATTGTTGATGCAAAGCATCTTCTACACTATGCTTATCATTCAACCTATCTTCAGTGCCTGAAGAACATAAAATACGTTGATATTATGCACTAATTATACTCATAATCATTGTAAAACCCATTTGAAATAATTTACAGCCTACCAGGACTTTGAAATTCTGAAAACTCAACTTGAGGGGTAAAACCATTTTCCACCTACAGGAGGAATATTATCAATGGAGATGAGAAGACAACAACAAGTTCAACCAGTGGATTTTAATTCAAATTTTTGCTATTCCCATTATTCCACTCACAATAATGTTAGGAAGGTTGTTCCCCAAATTTTCAGATTCAAAGGGTGATGCTGAAGAATTCATATCACAGGAAGCAGCCTCAACACTGCAGTCTTCTTTGGGGCTCATAGCCTCAGTATCCAGTGAAATAGAATTTGTTGGTGATTTTCGAGGGGCCCTAAAGTTTCTCTTTGCTTCAAGTGATGCAAAGCCTTGTAGTGTCAAGGAAAGTTGGAAACAAATGGCATTCGAACAGAACATACAATAAGAAAGCCAACCTAACAGAACTAGGGAAACCACATGAAGGATCCATTGGCTCTTGCCTTGACATTACCTTATCAAAAAGTTGAATGGTCTCATGAACATGATGTATTTCTCTATCTAGAATGTTATTAATGAATAGTGTGTTCTTTTCTACTTGAAACTTCAATCACCCATTTTCATGGCCTTTTTGGAAAAAGAATAACATCACAAACAATACAAAGGATACCTTTCCTTTCATGATATATAAAATGACCTGTTAAAAAAAATGTACAACTTGACAGCTCAGCAATCCATGTAACAAGGAAAAATTGCAGTTCTGCTAACTAGAGGGACTTCAGAAAAACAGAAGCTAAGATAAATTCTATTTTGGATTATCATAAGGGAAAATCTCTTAGATTATTACATGCAAGAAATAACTCAACTTGTGCAAGTGATTGTGATATTGTTGTAATAGTTAATCCGGAGAAACTTTTCTGTAATAGATGATGTGCAGGGAAAAGCAAAATCCTCCAGTAAAAGTTTCTGGAGAATTACTTTAAAAGGATACAGAAGTACTTGGTCAGGAGATTCTTCTGCACAGGCAAATCTAGCTTTCTCCTTCCATTTTCAGATTTACATTTTTTGGACTCAGAATTTGTATTAAGCACAACCCCTGAACTAATACTTGGTCCCTGTCCAAGGAAAAACTAAATGTCAAGAACAAAAAAAGGCAGACTCAAGCAATGTGTTGATTGATTATGATGACAGCTCCCTCAATAAAGCACATGTGAGCAAATATCTAGCTGAAATTGCAGTGAAACATGCTTGAGAACAATACCAAAAGACATTACAATCAGACAAAAAGCACCATGTGAAATTAGACGAGAAAATGTCCTATAACCTAAGAAAAACAGGTTATTTCTACTAGGCCAACAGCTGCAGTTCATTATTTATGAAGTAGCTTTCTTTCTAAAAGCCTCTTTCTTTGTTTTTTTTTTTTGGTTCAGACTGGCACCAGATATGTGACTCTAGTTATGTGACCTTAGTTAACAGCACCAATAGCCTACTAAAGTTATGCAACTACACATGAAATACAGTTCATTCTGGCAAATATGAGAATGTAAGTTGGGCAATTAAAATATTCTGATACTTATGACCATACAATTAGAAAGCCCAGATTACCTGATACCTACCACAAGAAGGAAGCTTCTGCAATCACTGGACAGATAACTAACCACATTAAAGGGGTACATGTGTGCATGTGCATGAGAGACAGAGAAAGAGATAAGCCAAGATGAAGTAAACAGAGGATACCGTAAATGGCATTTGCGTAAACGGATCCAGATCTCCTTTTGCTATACCCTTAGCAACATGCTTTGGTATCAGTGTGTTCACAGTTAAGGTCTACACTGAAGCATCTTACTCAATCAGAAAACAGAATGCAGAAAACTAAACTAGTTTGATTATTCCATGTACAGGATATGGGCCTAGAAATTCCAAATCACTGCCAAGATCATCAGATATGTCAGACAAATGCACAACATCTTCACTAATCGGATTGTAAACCCGTTGGTGCTGGAAAGTCAGCATTGCTTTCTGGAATGATTCTTCATAAAGAGAAGGGACAGATTTGGTGCTATATCTCAAGTGCTTGATTACCTAAAATAAACCAATCATCAATTGGTGTACAGCATATGTTGATTTAGAAATATCACTTAACAGAAGTTGATCACTTTAATCTGATCAAGAATCAATAAATAAGCCTTTCATCCAACCATATATTCTTTTTTTTTTTTTTTTTAAATCTTGTTCTATAGAGTTAAGTCATTGTTTGGCGAATTCAAGAGAAATTTACCTTGTCATAGCTCTTGAACTTTGTAATCAATGCATGAGCCCTTTTGAGTCCCATTCCTGGAAGCGATTGCAAATAGTCACAACCACTCAATATGCACATCTCGAGAAGCATTTTGTTTGTAAATTTCACAAAACTTATTTCTTTGTTCCGCTGAAGTCTGGAATGATGAAATTCAACACCTTGCCCATACTTGTCCATTTTGAAGATAATCTTGATGGCAAAAATAAAAGAGCTTAGTTGAAACTCTGAAAGAAAATGACAGGAAAAATTGCAAATTTCGATGGCAAAAGCATAACAGGTTTTGACAAATGAACAGATAAACAACTCACTCTAGAGCAGCCAAATGGTATTAGATCAGAGTCCTCGGATATCACTGCATCAACTTGTTTGTTTACTGCCAAGAAGGTCATTTGAGCATCTGCCTCATAAGGTGCTACAATGTAAGCCACATTCTCCTGCTTTAAGACCTTCCACATGCAACCACATCAACAGAAGAAGCAACATTATTTGGTTCTAAGAAGAACTACAAAGTTCTTTGCAGATTAGGTTAGCAAGCCAAATGATGTACTACCTCTACCTGGATTAACTCATGTGCAATTGAGGGTGAAATATCAACAGCCTTCTGGTAGCATTCATAAGCAGCTGCTGAATTTCCATTTGACTCATGCTCTACAGCACGTGCAAGATTTTCCTTTCTTATCCTACATTCACAGTTGAGAGTTTATCTATTAGCATAGCAGAAACTTTCTACATTAGCATGCTTTTTCACTAGGCATTTGTCAGTTGTTGAAATGTAGATGACAGGTTGATTAATGGTGCCAAGGACCTTATATATAGCCAGAAAGCAACATAAAATTAAGAGCAACAAAGAGTATGATAGCTTCGTTTCCTGCATTTCTGAGACAGTGATTGGGCATTTCAGTGAAAAAGTTCTTCCAAGAGGAGTAATAAAAATAAAAGAGAGGAGATTTTTTCTTCATGAGGGCATTGAATAATGTTCTAGAAATCTGGTCAGAAAGTATAAAAAAAAAAAAAAAAGTTATAGGTAGAGATACAAGGAAACACCTATGTGACCTTGTAAGTGATGCATATAAAGGCATGTAGTCATTTGAGTGGTACCTAGACAAAAACCAAGACAAACACAGGTACACCCCAACAGCAGCAATTGCTGCCGAGAAGGTTTGAAAACAGAGAACATTTTGATTCCAGCCAAAAGAAGGAATAGAACTAGAAAGCAATTAAGCAATTAATAACAGTTTAACAATGGTCAACTGGAAAAAGGAAAAGGAGAGAGAGAGAGAGAGATTTTATAGCCAATTTGGGCCTTAAAAATGAAGACCTTGATGAGCTCTAACTTGATTGCATGTCTACTTAATTGTGGATGATAGTAACTGGGAAGGACAATTAATATGTCAAGAAATTCTGCATACCTTGCTCGCTTGTTCTCTTGTTCAATCTTCATTGGAAGAATACCCCCATCAAATACAAGAATAGGTGTGACTCCATAATGTCGGAGCAAATTTACTCTATGCATACAGTACTCAATGTGCCTACAATATTGGACACAAAATGCAGGCATCACACTTAAATGCTCCAGAATGCTTAAGAAAAAAAGCCAAATTCAATCAAAATTCAAGGCATTTACTGTTGCCTCTAACTCTTGCTGCAAATTTCTACTCAGAAAAATATGAGTCCTTTAGTTTAAGAAATGGAGAACAATTTACACTGATTTGCTAGGACTGGAAGCAATACGGTATCATAGGACATTGAAAGTGTTGACCACTCACAACAGATTTAAAGTCATTAGAAAAGGTTCAAAATAGATGGTCCCACACAACATTGAAAAACAAGGATAGAATATTCAAAATATTTTTTTAAAAAAATATGCTGTCACAAAAACCAGTTCGGTCACAATGATAATGATCAATTAAGCATCCTTATTTTCATAAACTTCAAACAATCAGCCTTCTCATGAATCCTATGGAATCTCTTGATGATTTGCGTGTACATGCTTTCAGTTTCTGCAAAAATAACACATCCGCTGTCTGTCTTTAAACGTTTTTCACCGCCTCTACACCTGTTAACCTTTCTGGTCCTAAAACCCTCATGTTTCAATAGGAAATATAAAGTACGCTTCCACCTCGCTGAAGCTCAATGATTCCCCGAGAACATTCAGAGATAAAAAGAAATGGCAAAAGCATTGCTAAAACTGAGAAACAGGCGGGAATCAACCGATAAAAGGCACAACCTTTAAAGATAAAAATTTACGAGTTTAGGTGCAGTAATATGCACCAAAAGGCCGGGCAAAGGCCACCCATTACCCAGAAAAAATTTTTGCAAGGGCATAGCGTATGTATACCCTACCTAATAGTTTCATCAATGCCCAAAGCCATACAGAAATCATTCTTATTATCGCAGTTCTAAGCACTTGCAAGTGGCAACAAAATGATAGCCATGGACTGAAGGTCCAACAAACAGATACCCAGTATCCATATTTCCCCCATTACAACCCTTTCAACCACAATCTGGAAAACTTCAAACAAATAAAGAGGCAAGTATCTCCAATGTCCACACAAAAAAAAGGTGGGGGGGGGGCAAAAATTCCATTAGATAACGAATACCCGTCACCCCAGATCGATGAAAGCCCAAAACTTTTTCAACCAACAACATTACGGGATGGCTGCAATGGTTGCCCACATTACCAACGTCAAACATGGGTCGCAAAAATCGTAAATTTAGGAATACCCATTAAACCAAACCGATCGAATCTAAAGATTTTCACAAGTAGAGAGAGAGAGAGAGAGAGAGAGAGAGAGAGAGAGAAACACCTAGAAGTGGGCAATCCTTTGCACAGTTGAGTGCTGCAAGACAAGGCGCCTTTGTGGAGCCAAGAGTAAGTATCAACAGCAACGCAACAACCCTTCAAATCTCGGATATGAATCGGCACCATTGTCGACTTCAAGAGGGGCAAAAGCCCTTGTATTCCCATTATCGCTCCCGCTGCTTTTTTGGCTCTTCTTTCTTTCTTTCTTGATGTTTAAAAAGTATAACGCATGCACGAGATTGTTTTAGCTGCTTTTTCTTCTTCTTCTTCTTCTTCTCTTATTGGAAGGGCGAACGCCAGGCCAATGCCCTAATTGTTAGACTTTTAGGACAGGGGAGAGAGAGAGAGAGAGAGAGAGAGGGAAGGAGAGAACGTAGGATGGGCCAAAGTTTAACATTGGCGGGAACAAATTTTTTGGGCGAGCAGCTCTGTGAAAATGGAGTTCAGTCGCGAGGCTATTTTTGTCTTTTTATTTTTGCACGATGACGAGGATGAGGCTACGTAGGGCTAAGTGAATTTCACCCCCCCTGTAATTTACCTGTTTTGGCATTTTTTTTTTTTTCATTTTTCATATATAGTTTCAATTTATATTATAAGAAAGATCCATATATATAGTCTTTAATAAAAATCTTCTTTCAAAATTTAAAAACTCTTTTTAATTGTAAAAAATTTATAATTTAATCTTTTAAGTTATAATGATCATTTTCTTTTTTAATTTTAATGAGTTTAATTTTTGTAACTCTAGTATAATTTTAAAAAATAAATTCTAAAAATTTAATAAAAAATAATTATAATAAAAAAATAAAAGAGTGAATCTCATAATATTAATAAAATTTTTTAAATTGAATCGAAACCTAAGATAAATGAATTAAATACGTAAAAAATATTAGAAATATTTAATTAAATATCACATTATCGAAAAAAATAATATTAATTAAAGTGACATGTTTAAAATATTTTCTCAAAGAAATGTGATTAATTTTTTCTTCTGAAAATCAAAAATTAAAAAATGTTTTTTTTTTTTTTTTTTGTTTTGTTTTGTTTTGGTGGGGTTAGTGGGGCGGTGTAATTGGATCTTATTGAGCTTCAAATTCAAAAGTTTTAATCTCAACGTTCCTTTTGGGGGCCCCACAACAGTACATAAAGCCTCCCACCCAAAACAGACAATTGGGTTTTATCAAATTAATTTTTCTATAATAAAAATTTTAATCTTATTTATTTTATTAAAAAATCATTTATATATATATATATATATATATATATATTTATTTAAAAAAATAAAAAAGTGTATTTAATATTCTTATGTTAAATATTTTTTAATTATAATTATATGACAATTAATTATATATTACATAATAAATATAATTTATTATTATATTATTATTATTAAATTTGTTGATTTTTTTATTATTCTTGTTTTTACATTTAGACAGATTAGGGCTTTTTGGTATGTAGTGGAGCAGGGCAGGCAAGCAGGCAGAGCAAAGCCCTGGGGAAAAGTTGGGGGGGAGAGAATTGAAGAAGAAAATGTTGAGGGTAAATCGATTAATAAGCCACAGTAGTGCAGGAGGAGGAGGAGGAGGAGGAGGAGGAGGAGGAGGAGCTTCATTTCTCTTATCGTTATTGTGCAAACAACAACATCACCAGCACAATCAATTTCTTCTGAATAATTCTCCGCTTCCTTCGCGAAAAACCACCGCCCGCTTCCTCGACATTTACCAGGTACCTACCTAACTTCCCTCCGCCGAAAAATTTCCTTCTTGTATATATTTATTTATTTTTCAATTTGTTATTATATCGTTTTTTTTCTTTTAAAGTTGTAGGATTTTTATTCAACTTTTGTTTTATTGGTTATATATAGATAATTTTTTTTTTATTAATTGTTTTGGCGTTAACATTCGCAGCTTGCAAACAAAGACGCGATTGAGAAGGAGAAGGCCAGGCTGTAAGTTCCCCCCCCCCCCACACACACACCTCCGCTTCTTTCTCTTTGTTTTTCGCATATTTTATTTTATTTTATGTATGTAAGTTAGGAAAACTTTTTTTTTTATTTTTTTTTATTTTGGCTGGGTTTTTCTTATGTAAGTAATAGAAGATTAAGGTTTAGTTAAACATGCTGGGGGGGGCGGTTATGTTTTCTTTTCTTTTTTTTTTTAGGGCAGTCAAGATGAGATGAGCAGAGGGTACTTCGACGATATTAAGGAATTTCGGAAACATGGTGGTAAGGTATTATTATTGTTCAAACTTTAAGTTTGCATTTACCTACTGTTGTAAAACCTTTTCATGATACATTTTGCTGTAAAAACTTCATTGATATCTTCTGTTTGAACATCGTTTTGTCGTTCAATGCATTTGCTTGTGTATATTTCGAATCCTTGGTCCCATCCGAAGATATGATGCGTCCTGTGAAATGTTACAGTACACTGGTGCGGTCTATAACTGTATAGACCAGGTCTTCTGCTGTGACAGTTCTAACTCAATTCCTATGAAATGGATACGTCCCGGATTAACCAGAGGAGCTGCAGCCACATGGTGTCATGAGGCTGAATTAAGCATTGTGAATTGTAATTTGGGTTAGAGCATACTTGTTTTAGTCTTGGCTTGCTCTGCACGGTGAATGGTGCATTGCCAGGCACTCTGTTAGGTTTATGCAATTTTGTTAGAGGGTCTTCTTTTAAGTTTGTGGGTTTGACTCAGTGATATGCTTATGCAGATTGCAGTTGCAAATAAGGTTATAGTTCCTGCTGTGGCAGCCATGAAGTTTCCTGACTTAGAAGTGAGCTGTTCAGATGGTGGAACTATAAAGCTTCCTGTCAGGTCCAACAGGCACGAGGTGGATTCTGCCATATCGGATATTCCTAAAGCATCTTTGCTGTGCCTCTCATTTCGTGCAAGTTCTCAGGTACAGGGTAACTGTTTTTTTATTGGATTGCAACTATTTACCATTCAACTTTTATTGTATAAGCTTTAATCTGCAATTATTACAAAAGGGTGGCAAATTTTCTGTTTGAGTTTTCAACAGTTTAGATCTGTGTGCATAAGAGAACAAATTATGGGTAAGGAAAACAGAAGGCAAAATTGTTGGATTGTAACTAACATCACTCAACTTGTCTTTTGTTCAATCTGCAATTATTAGAAAAGATGGTGAATTTGCTGTTGGAGGCTTAACAGTAATAGAAGTGTGCATATAATAAGTTGAGTTGGGAGTAAGGAAAGCAGAAGGGCAAAATTTGGCAACAATAAATGGAAAAGAATTGTTGAATCTCAGCAATGAGCAATTCCAAATCTGGTCAACAATAGTAGTTAGACTATTACAATAAATTTACAGTGCCAGTCTGCATTTTTTACAGTAAGGTAAGACCTGCACACTAAGAAAATGTTTAATGCATGCTAGAATGTGTAACAAGCACTCAAGCTTGAATTGTTCTTGTGGCAACAATGAATTGATTTCCTTTTGATGTATTTCAGTTCTCAATAAATTTATTAAGTTCTAAGACTTGCTCCTTCCCTTTTACAGGTGATGATTAATTCTTGGAGTGTGCCTTTCCTTGATGCATTTCGTGATGCAAAAAATGTTCAATTATATGAGGTACTGATGTGTTTGCTGCTTCAGTGTTTAGTAAGACTGCAGGTGTCAGATTAAATTTATTGGAAAAGGAGTAATCTTGCAGTTCTCATGTTTTTGAGCTTTTTACTAAATTAATTTACCCAATAGAAAATAAAAAATGAAAAATTGGTGCTTATGTTATGCATATGGACAAATGTTCTGCGGACCCAAATGTTGTCATTACTTTTCAGGTTGCTTTACATCTTGAAGAAGTTCCAGGTAAACTAGGGAGCAAGCAACCAAAGCACAAAGTAGTGGCACACGCCGCTTCTTTTTTAACTATACTGATGAAGAACTAGAGATTTTTGGCCGATATAATTTAGCAAAGGAAATGAAAATTTTGTCGGGTGCACATGACTCTTTAGATCTTTCAGGTTTTCCACATTGTTAACAAAGATGATGTTATTATTACCATTGACAGGTGTCATTTATAGACTCTTGGCTCTTATGTCGGAGTCCTGTCAAGCAGATTCTTCTTCGGATTATGAGGAAATCTGACAGTCATCTGGATGATGGACTTCAGAGACAGATTGTTTATTCATTCGGTGACCATTATTACTTCAGAAAAGAACTGAAGATCTTGAACCTTCTTACTGGGTACTAACTTGTCAAATTTGTCTTTATGTCATTGATGTCCAGAAGGAACTGGTTCAAAGATATGCAATCTCATTGTGTAACATTCTGCAGGTATATTTTCCTACTTGACAAATTTGGTAGATTACGATGGCAGGGCTTTGGGTTGGCCACTGAAAAGGAGTTATCTTCCCTTATTTCTTGCACATCATATCTTTTAGAAGAGAAATGATTCAGTTGACCCCCTGGATCTTTTTGTGTTTTTTCATCTGAAATTCCATGGTCGAGAATCCCATCATGGGATGTATCAAAAATTCCAAGGAGGTTATGTCTTAGCAGTGTCCTTGACCATGTCCCCAATAATGTTCTTGCTATAAGAATACTATTCCAGTTTCTCTGTTGTGTATGGGTTTGTGAATGCAGAGTGATCCTGGTCTGTGCAGACATCATTGATGGTTGTGAGATGGTGGCTGTTACTCGCAGGCACCTTTGGATGCGTTGTATGTTGAAACCTAGGATCACCAGAAAGCCTTTGTTTTCCTGGAGTCCCGAATGTTAAACATTGAAATAGTCGGCAATGCCCGCAAATTAGTTTTCAGCAGATTTAAGGATACGAGGAGATGGGCGAAACATTTGTTTTTTGATGAGAACATGTTTTTCCTTACCCCATTGCATAAAAATGGGATACTTTTGATGCCGACGCCAAGGCGTGGTGCTTCAGGGCACATTGTTGAACGTGTGTCTAAGTGAGGAACGCTCTCTAATCATGGGACCAATGACAGGTTTGAGCAAAAGCATTAGGGAGGCTTGTGGGGACCCCAATAGAAAGGTATTTCCGGGTGACAAACATGTGGTGAAATACATTGAACAGAAGTGAGAGATCTTTGAGAAAAAAACGCCATTTCATTGGTTTTGAGCATTCATGCAAATCATCTCAACTAATCAGTTGCCTTGTCTATTCAAAAAATGATGATGTAGATGTTATTGTTTTGCATACATGAAAGCTTTATCGAAGTTCAAAAAGGAACACCAATTGCTCTACGAAAGTGGGCTGGATGCCCACAAATGTGTTCCGGTCTTTGGCTGCAAATCAACTCTTCACCCGTATTTCTTTCTGCCCGCTAGCCACCGCCAACTAATTGTTGATGATGTACTTCTTTCTTCTGAAGGACACGACGCATTCGCAGTCCACAGGAACCATCCAAGTACCCTACGGAGGCTAATTAAACGAAAATTTTTTATAAGGAAAATGTAGGGAATCTTAAAAGCATCGACAACAACTAAAATTTTAACAGACGAATTTCTTCCTGAAATTTGGGGTGGGGGGGAATGAAAAAATAAAAAATCGAATTAAAGGACGAAAAGAAAAAAGAGGAGTAATTAAAGGTAATGAATGTTCTTTGATAATATTCCACTGCATTTCTTTATGCTAAATATGGGGACCAATTCGCAGCTAAAATTCAAATTTATACATGCTCTTCTCCTTAATCAAATAAAAATATTCTTTTATATATAGCAGTGGACCTTTCCAACATGCTCCTATGGGGTGTAAAGAGCAGGCTATATCCATTGCACAAGTCATGCACAGTACTTTATTCGATTAACTGAAGAATGCCCAAAACAAGCGTTAATTGTCCCCGTAATGGGCATCTATTACGTTCCCTCTACCAGAAGAGTATCTTCTAAATATGGTAACTTATAGGATTCATATATCCCTATAAGTAATTGAAAAGGTATAAAAAGGGGCCGAAAAATAAAACAAGAAGAAGAATAAGAAAAAGCATCAATTTATGCACATGGTTCAAATTATAAAACCATGGCCAATGTCACACGGCCAAACTTCACTCAAATTTTTGGTGCTATAATAGTACTAAGTCGCACTTAATTTTGGTCAAATTTTTTACACACAAGACATAATAGCACTTATAAGAATTTCTTCCCATCCTTTATTACTTTATTCAAAGTATATAAAGAATATCAAAACTTCTCTCACAAGTATCTTCTTTACAATTTTTTTTTTTTTTTGTATAACCTTTACTTATCATACCACACATATTTATAGTATTAATAGTTGACACCCCCAGTTACCTAAGAACATGTATAACTTTACTACTAAGCCAATCATGTATAGTATAACTCTCTTTTTTTTTTTTTTTTTGAACACTTCCCCACTACCTCACAAGAAAATGTTCCTCCATTCAAGGAAAGCATAACACTTTTTCAGTCACCTTCTTTAACCACCCACGTTCTCCTTCTCTTAAGGATTCATGTTAACACACTTATCTTGAATAGGGCTTCTGAAGGTCATGCATTTTTGCCACCGTTGTCGTTTCCCATGTTTTGGTGGAGATCAATACCCATGATCCCTTATTTCCATGGCACATAGATAAACCATCTGACTTTATCTGCCCCTTCAACCCTCAATGTGTTAGCTAGTCAGAGTCGGTCATTGTTTGGTATTACCTCGCTCATAGCCCATGCGTCAACATTATCAGCATTATGGTTGTAGCCAATCCTTTGGAGCATAATATTAGCCCTTGCTAACTTTAAAATGCATGCACTATCTCCCTTTAAGAGCATTAGGGAATCCAGTTGTCTAACTAGAGAAGACATTGATATGCCTAAATGGCCACTCATTCCTATACTGCATATTGGCTTATTGTTAGCACCTATTAGTTGAGCACCCATACTCAACTTCTCATGGAAGAATTAGTGTAAGGTGTTACTAATTTACTTACATCTTTAAACCAATAGGCTCTAAGGAATTGACAGTCAGCCTATTATTAAAGGTGGCATGGTAGTACAAGGATGGTTGGAGTTTAATCTATAATGTATTCTTAAATCTCATCCATCAACTTAAATTTTTTAGTTGATTAGGTCAAATTATTCTTGAAAATCATAGGTGGCATAAGGATTGTTAGAGTTTTTGGTTTTTTTTTTTTTTTCTTGTCGGTATTGGGTTTCCTTCTATACTGGTTTCTTGGCAAATATGTAATCCAAGATGTGGATAGCGACCATATCAAATGGCTTATCTCAACCAGTTTTGGAATCACATGTGCTGGAATCCCATGTGGAAGAATAACATAGCGCTCAGGCTCAAAAGGCCAATAAAATTATTGAATGGATTAAAAACAAATTGGATGTCGTCACTAATTTATTAGATTTCGGTGGACCAATTCCAAAGGTACCATATGGTTAGGTGCCTGGTGGTTGCTGCATGGATAAAGGAAAACAACTTTTGAATTCTATTGATGGGATATAATTAATTAGTTTCCGGAGCCTAAATATTGACAGGATGAATACGTACCTCCAATTGGCATCCAATATGAAGACCCTTTGTCAAATGTATTTTTCACTGTAACAGAAAAAAAAAAAAAGAAAGAATCAAGCCTTACTCCTAAAGACTCTTCTAATATTTTCAGATGTACCCATAAAAAGCTCTTTGTAATAACATACTTTTAAATTATAGATGCACTTGTAAGCTAGTAATGGTGACCCTTATTTTCTGTGTATATACAAACTAATTAATTAACACATGGCTATGCTGTTAACCCACTGTCTCTCTCTTACAACATCCAAAAAAAAAAAAAAAACAAAAAGCACAATAAATCTCGATATACTTTTAAAACACTTAAACAAAGTCGTACAACTTCCAAATCACTGTTTATATGCGTATGCGTGTGCGTGTGTGTGTGTAACCAAGATCAGAAAATGTGTCTGATAATTAATTATAAACAGATGATATGTCGCACCAGCTTTTTAGGGTTCTTGCCTTGTTTTTGCATCCGTGATAATGCTTGCCTGGCAACTGGGTGTATTCGTTGTTATCCTGTTGCATGTCTTCTTTTGGACATTAGTTTCCCAACGAATGATAGGATAAGGAGCAAATGTGTTGGGGAGAAGTTTCCTTGTGAATTTTAGTTTGGTTTAGGGTTTAATTGGTGCAAAGAAGATATCTTCCAGCACTACCCCAGTTTTCTTTCCTTTTTTTTTTTTTTTTTTTCTCCATTTTTTTCATGAAAGTAGTATAAACTCTTAGGAGGATTCTTTGGTGATATTGTTTTGGAACAAATTATATTTACTTTTTTTTTTTTTTAACAGGCGGTTCAATCGATTTGGATATTTTTCGCTTGAAAAATATTGTATCATTTGTCATGGTATCTAACGGTTTTAAAAGACAAAGTATACTTACTTTGTCTATAAACAAAGTCATCCCTCGATCTTGTTCAATACCTTCATGTTGGAAATTACCACTATAAGTAACAGTGTTTTGATGTCGAATTTATTATAAGTTGACATTACATCCCCAATTCATTTAAAAAAAAAAAAAAAAAAACAAAAAACAGAGAGAGAGAGAGAGAGAGAGAGAGAGAGAGAGAGAGAGAGAGAGAGAGAGAGGGAAATGCATAATCTGCAAAAGGACTATCACATATTTGTTTTTATACCTAAAGTCTATTTAAGGATGAGCTGCATAACAAGAGATAATCAAATTATCATATCATTTAATCTAGTAATTATTAATATTCTTGCATATTAATATTCAATAACATAAGGACAAAATATAAATTATAAGTTAACACTGTATCTAAATATCATGCAAGTTATCTACAATTCCATTAAAACCCTTTCATGAGAAACACAAAATTTAAATAACTATGACATTTTTTTTTTTTCTTATATCAGCAAGTCCATTGGATGATGAATTACATAACAGAAGATTTATCTTTCTTTCTTTGTCCAATAAATTATACACCTCGCTTTACTTAAGAAATCAAACCTAAAATCTATATTGGTATATTTATTTACACGAAAATATTTTCCTCATTTTTTAATGCTTGGAACCCTAATGTTTTGTTTGGATTTGAGGAATGGTGTGAAAGAAAATTGTAGGAAAGAAAATGAAGAAAAGGAGATTAAATTTTCAATTAGTTGTTTGATTCGATTAGAAATGAGAAGGAAAGAAAACGAATGAAAAATACAATTTTTTTTTATTTGGATGTAGTGATAAAAAAAAATTACCTTTATACCGTTAGTTCTGTGAAAAAGGAAAATTATGGGAGAGAAAACAAAGGGTAAAAATGTTGTGTATCTAAGTTGAAAGATGGCTTGTCTATGATAATGTATTATATAATTGCTGAAAGCCAAAATAGGTTAGAAGGTCCCTTTGTTTGCTGGCTTGGTGGTTGGATAAGTATCTAACAGCCAAAAGGGTTGGAACTTGAAGGGACATATACCCAATTCCACCCAAGAAAAGAAAAGAAAAGAAAAAGAAAAAGCAATAAACAGAGACTAGACTTAAGCGTGCTTTGATCATAATGTGAGTGAAACTATATCTTTTTTCACTTTCTCAAACATTTTCCCGGATTTTCTTCTCTTTTTCAATGGGCTCCCCTTGAATTTTTTGTCCTATTTTTACAAAGCTTTCTTTACCTCTCCCTAACCAAGCAAAAGAAAACTATTCTCTACATCCATTTTCTTTTTATGTTATCTTTTTGAAAAACAAATGAACAAATATTATCTCATAACACTCTCCTACATGATGATATGGTGCCCAAGAATGGATTTGCAGGGTTGTCTCTTTACCTTAACAGTCATCATTAAATTTATAAGTCCAAGTGGATTTTATTGTTTCACTTTAACGTATTATTAACAAAATTATAGGAAAAAATGCTATCATTTAAAGTATTCATATTCTCAACTAGAAATTTAGAACATTTTTTTTAAAAAATTCAATCAAAACTATGTTATTTACCGTCCCCGATTTATATTTTTACTTGAATTAAATCAATTGATTTACTACAATTTAATAAATGAATGAAATTTTATTTTGAAGATTCAATGAATCCACCGAGAAATGCCATAATTTCAACATGCTACCCTTGACCTATTGATTAATAGTAATAGTAATTTTGTCTCCTTATCATATACTTACGGAAGATGAGTTTAATAATTATGCGATTATGCTTTTCATTCGAAGAGGAGCATATGAAAGAATAACATTAAAGTAGTAAAAAAAAAAAACTTATATTTATTATAGCTTTTGGTCCTATGCATCAAAACTACGCCAAAAGCTGGCAATGGGATAGCTGAACTGAAAAAAAGGTAAAGGTATGGTCAAAGTTGAACTCAGAACCAATTTTCTTAATTTATATCCTTTTTTTTTTTTTTTAACTAGTATTCCTTCCCTTTTGATATGCCATTTTTCTTAGTGGAGGAATGTTTTTGTTATATGTTGTAAATAATCATTTTTTTAATGATAATTCTTTTTATTGTAAGAGACATGAAACAATTTCAGGAGAGATAATTTTTTAAAGAGGAAAAAAAAAGAGAGAGAGGAGAGAGGATGCGATTGTCAAAAAAGAAGAAGAAAAAAAAAAAGAGAGAGTATAGTGATAAAAGAGAGAACATAAAAAGACACAAAAAGAGGCATAAAACATAATATTAGAAAGGAAAAGTGTGAAGGATGTGTAAAAAAAAAAAAAAAAAAAAAAAACACAAAAGGGGTGGTGGGTGGGGGGGGGGGGGGCTTTGAGATTAATTGTTAATAAAGCATTTGAACTCAAGTTTAAAATATGATTTTAGTGTAAATTTGAGTGTGTTATTCTTAATAATATAAATTCATTTCTTTCTAAAAACTTATTTTTGTTCAATTTATTTGTGAAATGTTATCATTATCTAAAAATTAATTAATTTATTTTTGACAAGAACATTATTATTATTATTATTATTATATTTATTATTAGATTTGTGTAGAGAGAAAATTAACTGAAATTCTATTATTATCTGTTGATAGCAAAAGATTTGTCAGACTTTGATTGTTGGTTTTTTACTTCACGTTAAGAATTTCTGACATAGATATAATTATTCTATATGTGTTAATTTTATTTTGTTTTTCTATATCATTCATTCAATTATATAAAGAAAGAAAGAAATAGATATTCAAAAAATATGAATTACGATCTTTCTTAGTAATGTAAAGAAAAAAGGGCATATAATGATTAAAATAAAATAACATAATTTAATGTAATGTAATTATGATGAATTAAAATTAAGTAATAAAAAATAAAATAAATAATAAATTGAGTGATATAAAAGTATGCTCCGTCAAAACAACTGCGTCAAGAAATGAACTGCTGCGCACTAAGAATCTTTACCGAAGAAGAATATATACACAAACAACTGGGCGGGGGATTGATATTAAAAACTAATGGAGGGCTTGGTCTTTCAGATCCACTCTTTGAATCTGAAAAATTCATGAGATCAAAGGCCAGTCCAGTCCAGTCCAGTCCAGTGTGCGTTGGTCATAAAAGCAAAAGGTGGCACAAACTTCTCTTCTCCGGAGGAGGCTGTTTTCCATGGTAATAAATAAATAAATAAAAGCATTAAAAGGAGAGCCTGAGGACTGTACGTTGTCGTTCTCTTTTATTTTTTTGTAACAACGAAAAGCAGACCCCAAAAAGTAGTAAAAATAAAAATAAAAAAAGGGAAATAATTGTGCATTGGGTGGTGCCAAAGTGCCCCCCCCCCCCCCCCCCCCCCCCCCCCCCCCCCCACACCCCCCCCTCCCCCCCCCACCCCCCCCCCCCCCCCCTCCCCCCCCCCTCCCTCCCCTCCCCCCCACCCCCCCGCCCCCCTCCCCCCCCCCCCCCCCCCCCACACCCCACCCCCACAAAGATGTGCTTTGAGCCTTTTTTTTTTTTTTTACCTAGTTTTTTACCCTAATTTTGACCGGCTTCGAACCTAATCCTATTTTATGATAGAACCGAACAACAACAATAATAATAATAATAATAATAATAATAATAAAACTCATCAATTCTCAGTTTCTTTTCAGTCCAACCCACCAATCTGATTCGGCTTGCATTGATTAGAAGCCCACATGTTCATTCTATAGTTGCTTTACATGAGAGAATAACTGATATAATGTTTAGTAAAACTAAATTAATATTTAATAAAATAATTTTTTAAAATAAAGATAAAATAAATATTTTATACAAATCTAATTCAGTGGAATACTTTAATACTTTAGACTTATTTCTGTTTATAAGTAAAATTAGTTAATAAATTAAAAGATACTATAACTTAAATAAAAAAATACTTTAATTATTAATTAAAATAATATTTAACTAAATAAGAAATATTTAAATATGAAAAATAAAAAAAATTAAATAATTTTAAAAGTTTAAACAGTAAAATTACATCTTGAATAGTAAAATTACAAGTAAAAGTCAAATTTTCTAAAATTTTTCTTTGCTCTTCTTACATTTTTCTTTAGGCTTCTTATAGTCCTCTAGTTTATGAAGTTTTAGATTACTCGTTCCATGCCAATCGCCTTAAGAGAAACTTGTTTTCAAGTTCAAATTAGGATTTGGACAAAGAGGTTTATTTGTTAAATAAAACAAATAAATATCTGTAATATTGAAAATCCTTGAAATTCTCTATTCTAGATATAGATTAATTACATATGTATTGTCATTAATTTTCTTCACTACTTAATAAGAACCATACTTCTTAAGTTGTAACTTGTTGTAAGAATCAATAGGAAACTGTTCCTTACAAAAAAACACCATTATTTAGTCTCCTTCTTCGAATAACTAGCTTTTTCGATATTTGTCCATAGTTTTTTGTATTTTTCATTGATGACCTTTAACTTCTGTTTCACTTTATTTTGGGCACATTGCATATGTTTTGTAAAATTCTCAGTTGCAATGCTAAGACCTGAAGCTTAAGGAAGTCTAACCAAACCTAAATTATGTTGTGGATATTTAGTATAAATAATGGAAGAAAAGAAACTTCCTTATAATGTTATGTATTGCATTATTGTATAACTCAATTTGAGTTAGGGTAAAGTCTCATTACTTTAACTTATCTCCACAAATACTTTAAATAAGATTACTAAAGGTCCTATTGAATGATTTAATCGAACTATTTATTTAAGAGTAAGTTTTATTACTAAATCTCAAGAATGAATCAAATAGCTTTCATAAAGTGATTGAGAAATCTTGTAATACAGTAAAAAATGATGGATTTAGACATTTCATATAAGCTATTATTTTCTTAAAGAATAATCAAGCTATATTTGAGGTATCAAAGGTCTTCTTATAGGGAATAAAATGACTTATTTTAAAAAACCTGTTAATAACAACAAACATTGAATCCATACTATGTTGGGTACAATGTAATCTTAAAACAAAATTCATGGACAAGTCTTCCTAAATATTTTTTGGAATAGGTAAAGGCATATATAGTCCTATATTTTGTGACTATTCTTTGGTTATTTGATAAACATAATATCATTAAACAAATTTATGAATGTCTTTTCTAACTACACCCAACAATATCATTCTTGAGCAATAACAATTATCTTATCACATCTAAAATGACCTATAATACCACTACTGTGTAGATTATGCACAATTTTCTCCTTTAATAAAGATCGAGGAATACAAAGCTAATTTTCGTGTATCAAATAATCATCAAGAATGTGAAAATCATCTGTTAATTGTCTTTAAATACACTTTTCCTAAATAGTATCAAAATCTTCATAATGCTTATACAATTTGTAGAGAGATTCAAATCTCATATCTCATTACTTAATGTCATTAGTAATGATGTTTTTCTACTTAAGGCATGAACAACTTTATTTTATTAACCAATTTTATGAAACTTTTATAGAAAATTAGATCACTAAGTATACGTGTCATTACTAATTTGCTTTTGATTATGAAGATATTTAAGATCTTGATGATTAGAGTATAAAATAAACTCATGTCTTACTAGATAATACTTCTAATGCTTTAAAGCTCTTATAACCACATAAAATTCATTATCATATGTTGACTATTTTTGTCAAGCCTTATTTAGTTTCTTACTCAAATATGCGATTAGCCTATTCTTTTAAGAAAAAGTGGCACTGACTCCTATTCTACTAGCATCATAGTTAACTTTAAAACATTTTTTAAAGTCAGAGAGGACTAACACTTGAGTAGTACATAAATTTTCCTTAATGATAGTAAAGCATTGGTTTTTTTTTTTTTTTATCTCTCCACTAAAACTTGCCTTTCTTAAGGCATGTAATGATAGTGGTCATGATGGTACTAAAATTATGAATGAATCTTTGATAAAAGGTTGTTAACTAATAGAAACTCTACATATTACTTACTGTTTTAGGGGTAAGTCAATTTCAAATTGCTCACATTTTGTTTTTATCAACCGAAATATCCTTAAGGCTGATTATATACCAAAAAAAAAAAAGTAAATTGTTAGTAATGAAATTGCATTTCTTCAAATTGACATATAACTTATTTTCTTGCAGCACCAATAACACCTTCCTTAAGTGTAAAACATAATTCTCCATTGATTGGCTGTAAATAAAAATATCATCAAAATATATAACTACAAACTTGCCAATAAAGGACTTTAATATCTAACTTATTAACTTTATAAAGGTGTTAAAGGCATTAAAAAGACTATATGGCATCACTAACCATTCATAAAGGTTGTCTTGAGTTTTGAAAGCAATCTTTTACTTATCTGTAAGTTTAATTTTAATTTGGTAATAGCCATTTTGAAGATCAATCTTTGAAAATACCTTGGACTTATTTAATTAGTATAACATATCATCCAATTGAGAGATAGGAAATGTGTACCTAATGGTGATCTTATTGATGACCCAATTATTAATATACATTTGCCAACTATCATCTTTCTTTATTGTTAATAAGGCAAGTATTATACATGGGCTCAAACTCTCTCTATGATAACCCTTTTGCAATAACTATTTTACTTTCTTTCTTAAGATCTCACTCTCTTTGAAACTCATTTAGTAATATAGTAGGCTAGGGAGACTAACCCTAGGGATTAAATTAATCTGTGTTGATTGTTATGTATTGGTGGCAACTTGTTCAATAACTCCTTTGGAGTAATGTTATTAAATTCTTCTAACAAATGTTTGATTATTTTAGGAGCCTGTTTCTAGACCATTGGTTACTTTATCTTTTACCACTAATATATGAATCTCTTTTGCTTATTTAATGGTTGCTTCAATTTATAATTCAAATAAGTGATTGTTAGAAAAGTCTTCCCTTCCATTTAAAAAGTCTTAAGTTAAAACCTTCCTTTTATAAACAGCAACATATATTTCATCTTATTTTTTTAAAGTTTGTAGATAATTTTAGGTTAAGATCCTCCTTTTTTTTTGGGCACAAATGGTTGCCTGAATGCCCATAGTTTTAGGTCAAGATCCTTCTCTCTTGAGCACAAATGGTTGCTTGAATGGCTATAGTTTTAGGTCAAGACCTTTCTCTATTGGGCACAAATGGTTGCTCGAATGGCTAATATTCCTTGATCTTTATTAGTAAGATGGTTGCTATTCCCACTATTAAAATAGGTAAGACTTACTTTAATATTACTTGACGCAACATTTAGTGAAAATAATACTAATACTTTGATTAAGATTAAAAGAATAATACATATCAAAGAGAATAATAAAGACAAAACAAATGTTTTATAAAGATATAATTCAGTGAAATATTTTAATTTATTGGACTTATACTTATTTATAAGTATAAGTCACTAATAAATTGGGAAAATACTCTAATTGTAATAAAAAAATACTTTAATAACTAATTAAAATAATATTTAACTAAATACAAATTATTTTAAAATAAAAAATAAAAATTTTTAAATAATTTTATAAAAAATTAAATAATAAAACAGTATCTTAAATAGTAAAACTACCTGTAAAAGTCAAATTGTTTTGAATTTTTTTAAATTTCTAAAATTTTCTTTTAAATTTCTAATAGTCCCTCTGGTCCATAAAATTTTAAATTTATATTAATAATAAAGTGAAATGAAAAATATGTCTTACTTCAATCACATTTTATATTATGGGAGAGGGGGAGGGGGAATCATACTTCCAGCTTGAAAAATATTTTCTTACAAACCAATGACAGTTTTTTTTTTTTTTTAATAATTTGGCTTGTAGCCACTTAAGATGCATTTAAATAATCCAAGTAAAGAATAATACTAAATATATAATACATGTATATATATATATATATATATATATATATATATATATATTAAAAGAAAGAAAGGAAAACTTGGGTAGAAATTACCCACATGTTTCTAATACTTGGTTGACCGTAAAATTGAGAAAAAAAAAAAAAAGCACACAATCGAAAATTAAACAAACAGACTCTTTAGCCTCTTAATACTTCGATAGGTGTGTTGTTTATTTTGGTAAATTTAATTCTAATAAAATGTTGAATCTTGATGAAAATAAAAATAAAAATAAAAATCAGACTAACAAACAATGGCGGTTTTATTGCTCGTAATCCAATATAGTGTTATTAAAATAAATAAATAAGTAACGGTTATAAAGATCTATATTTGAAATTACCTCGTGTAGCTTCTCTCTATTGTTTTTTCTTTTTTTCGGAGATCCTCTCTGTCTCCGTCTCTCTCTCTCTCTCTCTCCTTTTCTCTCTCGCTCTTAGCTCTGTGTGTTGCTCGTTGCTCTGAAATTTGTCTTTTTCAAGTCTTGGTTTTGGGCTCGCGTCTCTGTATCAATGAAAAACACGACATCGGACCGTTAAATAGACAGCCCTAATCCCGATCCTTTTGAAGCCAAGCCACCCTTCTCTGCTTTATCAACCTTCTTTAACACAAATGGCAAATACTTCAACATAAAGCCGGAGAGAAAAAGAGAGAGACTGAGAGCGAGAACAGCTGCGGTAAAGGGAGAGATTGTTAAATGGGGTGGGCCGTTTCTGCTGCACTTGTGATGGCCGCCGTGCTGGCGGCGGCGGCGGCGGCGGTGCTGTGCTCTTTTCCTGTGACGCTGACGCTGGTGAGAGGGATTCCGCCGAGCCACACGCTAGAGCTGAGTCAACTCAAAGAGAGGGACAGAGTCAGACACGGCAGAACGTTGCAGTCCTCCTTTGGTGGGGTGGTGGATTTCCCAGTTCAAGGCACCTTCGATCCGTTTCTTGTTGGGTAACTTCATCTTTTCCCTCGTATTGTCTACGTGCTGTTGAATTTTGATTTCTTTTCCTTTTCTTGTTTAGTTTAAGTTTGTTTTCCTTTTTCTTTTTCGATTATGGTTTTTCACTACGGAAGCTTTCCCATTTTCTTTCTTCCTCAAATGATTTTTTGTTTAAAGATGGTTCATTCCTGTAAAGAGAAAGTAATATGTGCGTATTTGCTTGCTAGAGTCAATCAATGTGTGTCATTTCTTTCATGGTTGTATTCGGTGAAATTTTTTTTTTTAATTTTTTTGGTCGGAGCTAATTTCTCACTTGTGATTTTTGGTGGTTCTGGTAGGCTCTATTATACAAAGTTGCAACTGGGGTCTCCTCCAAGAGAGTTTTATGTACAAATAGATACTGGGAGTGATGTTCTTTGGGTTAGTTGCAGCTCCTGCAATGGATGCCCTCAAACAAGTGGACTTCAAGTGAGTTCACTTTCCCTTGTCCATGTTTTGAGTTAATTTGTTTCAATCACATTGAGTTTGTGAAACAATAGGAGCAATTTAGTGCTGCAATATTTTCAGTTGTTTTCCCTCGGTTCTTTTGCAGATACCACTTAATTTGTTTGATCCTGGGAGCTCATCAACGGCTTCATTAATCTATTGTTCAGATCAAAGGTGCAGTCTAGGAGTTCAATCAACAGATTCTGCCTGTGCTTCGCAAACTAATCAGTGCAGTTATACATTCCAATATGGTGATGGAAGTGGCACCTCGGGCTACTATGTCTCAGATTTGCTGCATTTTGATTCTATTGTTGCCGGGTCTATGACTAATAATTCTTCAGCTTCCATTGTTTTTGGGTGAGCTATCATGAATCTGTTAAAGTCATAATATTAGTGGTGTCATAATTTTTTCTTAGAACTGGGAATTCATGGATTTGGATGGGGGCTTATTAAACAGGTGTAGCTCATTACAGACTGGAGACTTGACAAAATCAGATAGAGCAGTTGATGGAATCTTTGGATTTGGGCAACAGGACATGTCTCTAATCTCACAACTGGCTTCAAAGGGAATTACCCCGAGAGTGTTCTCTCACTGCCTGAAAGGAAATGATGCTGGTGGTGGTATATTGGTTCTTGGAGAAATTGTGGAGCCAAATATTGTTTATACTCCACTTGTCCCATCACAGTGTGTCCATCATCCTAGACTTTTTTCCTCCTGAGAAACTGAATTATTCTTATAAATATATGGGTCGATAACTTCAAGAAAATTTAGCAGACCTCCAATCTTTGACTTTTTAATCTTTTTTTAGGAATATTTTCATAGCTAGAGTGAATCTGTTTACTGGAGCAGGTAAGTGGTACATAGCTTAAGGTTAGGGAGCTTTACCCAAAACATCTTCATAACTATTGTTTCTTGTCTTGAATGGCATTTCCGCTGCACAAGATTAGATTATTTCCTAAAATTGTCAGTCTTGCAACATGTTAATGTTGGGCATGTGTTGTCATTTTTTTCAATAATGGGAAGCTATTGACATATCTAGTCATCTGGCTTCTGCTTAAAAAAAAGAATATGGAGATGGGATCCTACTGAATCCTGGAAGTAAGAATTATTCCTGGTCACTTGTCATGGAATTAAACAGACTTGATCTTAAGTTTTAACATTATGGGCAGTCTGTTGTGTTCAGTAATGCAGCGTTTTTCTTCCTTTGAAAAACATTGACAGTTTCTCTTTTTGTCTTATTCTTATGAGGTTGTATAACTTTGAATCCCAGTTTTTGACTTTGAAAATTATGATATTCCTTCTGTTCACCCAATTTGTTGCACCTCTGCATACAATAAGCAAACTATATCCTTCGTGTAAACCAATGACATGATCTGATGAATAGGATGATTGATTTCCTCAGTGTATTTATGATTGCAATCTACTTTTAAGAGGATAAAGAGGGGATTCCTTTCAGTGCTCTGTTTAAGCACAATGACAATTACCTGCACATTGAATTTCTTACCTAGCAATCACCGACTCTATGAGTTCTTATCTATGCTTCTATCTTTTATTCTGTTTCTAATTACTAATCACTCTTTTTTGTGACACATTACTACTATAATCTGACAATACTTCCTTAGATTTAATATGAAAACTTTGCTATAACAAGTGACATGGATGTTGTGCCAATGATTTCTTATGATATAATGTGTTCATTGGCTGTTACAGGGCTATTTGAGTTTCCTATTGCAATTTTGTATGGATTTGTATCTCCATTAAACCTGCTTACATTAGGCTCCTATTTCTGATGATACAAGTCAGAAATGTAAACTTCTGTCCAAGTATGCTTCTGTATGCAGAGTCACATCTCTTCATGTAGAACCGAGGGCTGAAGAAATATGCTTTTTGTGAAATCACATGGACCAGCTTTCAGCTTGTTGATTATTAAATCTTCCAGTCTTAGCTAGCAAAATCACCTCTATGACACAGGCTTAATTCCAAAATAGTCAACTTTAAGTGATACCATCTCAAACTTTGATAGTTAGTGATTGTTGAGAAGAACCTTTCTGTTTTCTTGTCACCATTTGATTTTGGTCTGTCCATCTTGAATATTTCAGAGCATATGGCATTCTATTCAATCCAATTAACATTTGTCTTTCTGAGATTGCAGGTCTCATTACAATTTGAATCTGCAGAGCATATCCGTTAAGGGGAAACCCTTAGCCATTGATCCATCAGTTTTTGGAACATCAAGCAACCAAGGGACAATAGTTGATTCTGGAACAACCTTAGCATACCTTGCAGAAACTGTGTATGATTATTTTGTCAGTGCTGTAAGTTCCAAAAAATTTTTGCTTTTTGTCATTTATCATTAGAAGTGAATATTAGAATCTTCAAAATGAATATTAGTAAAGATCTTCATAAGAAATGAAAATCAGCCACATGGTTTCACATTTTTCCTTTCAATTCACTATAATTTGAATTAACTGTGCAAGAAGTTACATTAAATTTTTAAACATACTAGTTCACTTCTTTTGCAGATCACAACTGTTGTTTCACAATCGGTGCGTCCAGTTCTTTCCAAGGGAAATCAGTGTTATTTGATTACTTCCAGGTTCAGTTTCTAAATTTGCTCTCTCAAAGTTTGTTCTTTGTCTATTATGTTGTTTTCTAAGGTAGTCTCATTGGAGAATTATTTGTCTACTTTATTGGCAGTGTCAATGACATATTTCCTCAAGTTAGTTTGAACTTTGCTGGTGGTGCATCCATGATTTTAAATCCTCAGGACTACCTTCTGCAGCAAAACTTTATTGTGAGTCTCTGTGCTTGCTGGTGGTGCATGCATGATTTTAGATCTCATTAGTGATTGCCTAGGATTCAATATTTGGTATTTATTTTGTCTTCAATTTCAGTCTTCCTTGTTCAGCTTTTCTTTAAAAATAGTGGGAACAAGTTAACTTTTAATGTTTGTGCTGTGCCATGCCAGCTTTGCTGTTTAGTTGCCTAGACTGTTTTTGGAGAATATGTCGACTTTTTGGCAGTTGTTTTCTCCCCCCTTGCATGCCTATGTTCATGTCTGCTGCCTTGAAATGGTGAGGAAACCTGCCCTTGTTTTCCATTTGTATCTATGGGTCCACTCAGCTCTGTTTTTCACCCTTTCAAAACCATATTTCAACTTCAGAAGGCTGATTCTTGTGTTTTTTTTTTTTTTTTCTTTTTCTGTTTTGTGTTCTGTTACATTCATTCCTGTTGTTTAGCCACTTTGGTTTGGTGCTGCCCCTTCTTAGCCTTATTTTCTGCTAAAAAGTCAAATAAGTAAAGCATTGTGGTGATTTACATCATGATTCTGTTTCACATTATTCATTGTTCTGGCATAGCTTCTGAATCCTTAATCAGGGAAATTAAATTTGTATTACAGGGAGGTGCTGCAGTATGGTGCATAGGCTTTCAGAAAATTCAGGGTCAAGGAATAACAATTTTAGGAGGTATAGACGCCAGTCTTTCTCTTGCCATTGTGCATAGAAGTTTTATAATCTATGGGACAGAGTATCAGCCTTTTACTGGGGCTCTCAATTTTTTGGCAGTTCAACTGCTATGGAATACCTAAAGTTTTTGTCAAAGGACAAACAGGATCTGTTCTATAGGTTGTACCTCTGTCTTTTGGCTTTGCTTCTTAATCTCTGGATGGTAGGAAGATTGTAACTACATTGCATATAAATGTAGGAGTTAGAGGCATAGGAGTTCTTCTTGCTATTCTTGAACCTATGTTTATAAAGAATGCCCAGCAAATTTGTTCTTCAAAATGAGGCTTTCCATGTCATCTTTATTGTCATTCTGTTTTATTTCAATTTTTGCTGAAGAATCTGCCAGTATTAGTCCTATGGCATTTCAGCCTTCTCTTGTGAAATGTATCTTGGTATACCATGTGTTCATTGATATATTATCAGCAACTTTGGTGAGTATAATAGCTAAGCCCTCTTGACATTACCAGATGCATGCTTCTCGATACAGCACATGCACTGATCCAGTGATCATCACTCCCCTGCAAAAGTTCATGACCTATATATAGTTCCACAACCAAATCCGTGTCTAATTTGGGGGATTCATGCTCATGATCCACTTCTGTTTTTAGCTATCTTGTACTTGATATTTCCCTTTTCTCTGCTTATCATTCTATATATATGTATATATGTATAGCAGCTACTTTTGTAAGAAGATAGGTTATAACAATATCGCCAAGTAGTTTGTGCTTAAGTGACTTTGTTGTTTTCGTTCTGCAGATCTTGTTCTGAAAGACAAAATTTTTGTCTATGACATTGCTAATCGACGCATGGGGTGGGCTAATTATGACTGTAAGTTGGAATTCACTTCTACTGTTGGCACTGTAATTACGTGAAAATAAAAGAATTTGGTATCTAAACCAAAGCAACAAAATTTGGCTGAGCCATGCAAATGGACAGTTTTTGAAGCTTTGTTTTTCTCAAAAAGGAAACGGTACATTCTTTTCATCAAAGTAATTGAACGAAAATATTACAATTTTCTCATACATACACTGACAATTAACTGTGAATCTACTATCAGGCTCGATGTCAGTGAATGTCTCTACCACAACAAATACTGGAAAAAGCGAATATGTAAATGCAGGAGAGGTGGATAGTAACGGTTCACAACAGACTCTGTCTCACAAACTGATACCGATGACCACAATAGCTTTCCTTCTGCATATCTTTAAGCTTGGCAGTTACATATTCTTGTAGCATACCCTTCTGATTCTCTTCTGGGTTACCTTTGCTCCTTCCATTGTAACGCTCATTCCGGTTTATATTTGAGGCAACCGGCAGGGCTATGTACTGTTGATTTAGTGGCAGCCGGTGTCTGTCTGGTGTAACTTGTGGCTTTTGTTTTGTTTTTATTTTTATATCTCTCTCTTCAGTATCAGATATTTTGTCCCTATCGTTCATCAACTGGGGGCCTCATAGACGTGTTAAGAACCCTCAGAGAGCACTCTAGCAAGATGAACAAAATTGATACAATTGTGATGCATTGCCTTTTAGGAAACAATAGTCAACCGCATTGCTTTTTTTTTTTTTTTTTTTTTTTTTGGAAAACACAACTGCATTGTGGAAGTAAAAGGAGTTGAAGTTGTAATTCTGCTCAAAAAGGAGTTCTCCTAATGTCCAAACCAACAGCAATTCTGTTCAAAAAAAAAAAACAAAAAAAAAAAAAAAGAAAATATATACCGCGTGCTATATAGACTGTCAACATGAAGTAAAATAAGGATTGAAGGACTCAAACCAGAAGAAACATAGAACAAAAGAGCTCATGCAAAGAGCAGAGCCTACAACACCCTTATAGCATTTAATAATTCCGATGTACCAAACAACTACGACCAGTACAGAGGCAAAGATACAATCTCAATTTATACTTTAGGTGAGCATATACTGCAACGAGAGATATTATTAAAAATCAGCTCAATTGGAGCTTGGAGCAACCAATCCATCGAGCAGCAGTTAGATGCCAACTGCAAGAGAACTTCTCTGGTACAAATCAGTAGGCATTTTAAGACCAGCATAAATTCTAATGGTTGTGCTGAACGGGACACTCTCAATTGAAGTAAACTAGCTAACGAGTTTGTGCTCTAATTAACAAAAATTGCCCTGGTTTGGGATCATCTAAGTTACTTAAATATGAAGGCCTCATTGTTAAAGTTATAGCCCAGTACCTCTGATAATAGAATTAGAGTTTAATTAACTTTGATACTACTATCATACAATTATACAAATATTCATAATTTTATTAATCTTATAAAATACTATATAATATATGAGAAGCACACAAAATAATGTACATATCACATTATTATATAATAACACATATCTAATTATACCTAAACAATAAAATTCTATTAAAGTAGACTTAACTAATATAAATTTTACTATAATTTTAATAAATGTATAATCTAGATTGATTCCAAAATCGCCTTCTTAATCTTAGTTTGGTGATGCTTTCAATTTAACACTTACTTCAATTTAACAAATGTTTCATTCTTTAATGACTTTGTTAAAATGATAACCTCTTAATCTTCAAACATATAATAAACTAATACAATCTCTCTTTTATAAAAATTTATCTTTTAAAAAATTAAAACAATTATCAATATGTTTACTTCTCACATAGGTCACTAGATTGTAAGAAAAATTAATTGCAAAAATATTATTAGCAAATATTTTCATAGGACTTTTAATAGAAATCTAGATCTTGCTCAACAAATTACATAACTAAATAGTTTGATAAGCACTTGAAGTTGCAATTAGATATTTTATTTCACAAGTTGAAAATGTAACAATAAACTATTTTTTAGATGATCATGAACAAATAATAGTTCCAAAGTTAGAATGATAACCTAAAATACTTTTATTATCATTAACATATCCACCTAATGACCATCAAAATAGCACACAAGAGCATAGTTTTAAATAAAGAATGAAGTAAGCCATGATCATAAGTTCCATTTTATGTATTGCATAATTTTCTTAACAACTTTTATATGATAGTTTGTTAGAGAGATTTTAGACATCTTAAATTTCTAATAATTTGTTTGAAATTTTAAAATCAATTAATTTTTCTTTATCTTTTTACATTTCTTAGATAGTTTAGTGTCACTTCTATGGGAGTTCTCGTATAATTGTATTTATGTATTCAAAACTTTTTTAAAGGCTCACCTCTTTTGACAAATAAAGATTTTATCATTCTCTTAAATTACTTCAATGCAAAGAAAATAAGATATTAAATCTATCATCTTAAATTTATGTATTATCAAATTCTTAAAGTGTTCAATCATTACAACATTATTTCTTATAAAATTAAGTCATCAACATATAGACATACTAATAAAATATCACTAGAATCATTAAGTTTCACATATAAGGCATGTTTAGAGGGATCTTTTTGGAAGTTGGTCTCCTAGAAGAAAGAATTAATGTGCTTGTTCCATGCTTTACATGCTTAATCATATCATATAAATATATAAATGAAAAAATGAATTGAATCCATTTTTTTTATATTTCAAATATTTCAAAAACTCATATAAAGCCATCGAACCAGCCTAACCAACAACCAAAACTATATTTATTATATGACCAGACAGCAAACGGTCGAGATCATTCAATATGACAGTATGAACACGATATCAAGGCAAACCCATTTTTAGGCTATACAAATTTTTTTTTTTTTTTTTTTAGCTTATACACCTTATTTCATTTCTTTTATTCATAAAACTTAGTGGTTGCTTAACAAAATTTTCTATTTAAAAGGACAATTGAGAAAAGCTAACTTTATATTCATTTGATAAAATTTCTAACAATTTTTCACCACTAAAGCAATTATAAATTAGATAGTCCCTATTTTAATAATAAGGGCAAATACTTGTGCAAATCTTTTTATGACTAATCTTGTTTTATATCTTTTTATTTTTCTAGCTGACTTATTTTTAGTTTTGAAGACCCATTTCATATTAATAACTTTTTGAGCTCACTTATATGTATTATTCTTCTCAATTACCTTAATTTCTTCATTCATAGCATGTATTTACTTTGTATCTTGAATTGCTTCATTAAATGACATAGATTCACAATTTGCAAACATAGTAAAATGCATTAATTGTTAGTGATTTCTCTTTGGTCTTCTACTTTTTGGTAGAGCTTATGGTATAAAATTATATGAAGCAATTGGTGAAATTTCCCTATTTATAGTGGGGACTGTAGCTTAAGTTTCCTTTTTTTCCAAAATAATAATTGGACATATCTAAAAGTTAATTTGATTTTTAGCATCAAAGTTTTAAACTTCAAATTCAATAAAGGTCACATTTTTACCCATAATCACTTTCCTTGTTATAGGATTGAATAGCTTATATCCTTCTTCTTTTTTTTTATGTAACTAAGAAAGATTATCTTCACTTTTATATGATCTAATGTTCTTGTTTATACTAGAATGTAAGTATGAGTAATAAAACCAAATACTTTGAAATGCCTTGCATTAGGCTTCAAATCACTTTATGTTTCTTCAAAAGTGACATTCTAAATACTTGTTGGAGATTTGTTCATTAAGTAAACATAATACAAAATAACTTTAGCCTAAACTAGATTTGGTACTCCTTTGGCCTTTGACAAACTTCTTGTAATATTTATGATTGATTTGTTCTTCCTTTTAACAACTCTATTATGTTATGGGGCTTAAGGAATTGTGACTTCATGCTTTACTTCTTATGCTTAAATGCTCATTAGAAATATACTCACCACCTTTATTAGTTAATAAAATTTCAATATAGTACCTATTTTATTTTTCAATATAAGCCTTAAACTTCTTAAAATAATCAAACAACTTAAACTTCCTTTGCATGCAATAAACTGATATTATTGCTGTTTGACAAAACATTTATTAAGTCACAAACGTCATAGTGGATAACATAAAGTGGTAGCCTTGCATGCCAATTCTTTGTCATAAAATGCCATTTACTCTATTTTACAAAAATATAATTTTCATAAATTTGATTAGGATGATATATCCTAGACAAACTTGTTATCATGTTTCTTTGTGTAAGTAATTTCAAACTATGAAAATTTAGATGACCAAAACAAAAATGCCACAACTAAGATTGCTTTTTCACATTAGCATTAAGACATGTATAAACATTAGTAGCAACATCAACTCAAAACATCCAAATTTTTTGTTAAAGAAGATTTAAGAATAAGTGTTCCTTTCCATAAAAAATTAAGAGACAATTATCATATAATTATATGTTATATTTCTTTTTTAGTGATTGGTCTAAAGTGAAAGTTGTTCTTCACGTTCGACAAATAAAATGCATATGAAATGTAATTATGATCTTTGTTTTTTTTTTTTTTTTTTTAACTTAATGAGAATTTGCCCTTTTCTCATCATTAGAACACTCTTATCATTAACAAACTTGATTATTTAATGAATTGACTGATCAAGATCAATAAAGAGCTCTTTCTTTGTACATACGTGATCGGTATACCTAGTAACAAGGAGCCATAGTTTGTAATTTGGAATTTTAATAGTTGTAGTAACCATTATAAGCACTTGATCTATATATCATCTACATTTTTCTCTTATACATAATAAGTTGTTTGATTATTCTCCTTACACTTGCACTCATTAACATAATAATCATACTTGTAGCATGTAACACTTAACATAGAATTTGTCATACCTTCCTTTAACCATGGTTTCAACCTTAACTTTTATATATTTGATTTAATCTCCTTTGATCATTGTATTGATTGTCTCCATCTCCATAATTGTTATAATGGCCTCTTTAATCTCAATTGTTAGAGTAGTTACTATCGTGTTCTTATCCTTGACTAAGAAAGAAACTTTGCTTTTACTTTGATTACTTTCGGTAGGAGTGTGACTTTGGAATGCTCTCTTACTCTCTTGATTTCTCAATGTGCTTCTCACTTAAGTGCTTTTTCATGAGCTTGCAACGTATATATTAGAACATCAACTAATATTTAGGACAAATCATGTGCTGTTTTTATTGCAACTATGATACGTTTATATTATTGTGTGTGGGTGCTTGTTAGATCTTTTTAACTTTTACTTAATTAATCATTTAATTACTTTGCAAATATTCTTATTTAATTTATTAAGCCTATTGGTCTTAAAGATACCTACCTAAGAGGAGAATATTAATTCAAGGAAGGGCTTATGATTATAAAAATAAAGTGATTACGAAAAATAAAAATTTAATATGATATACAAATATATTAATGCAATTGCAATAATATAAATATTAACTAGAGATAAGAAAATAAATCAAACAAATTTAATTCATAAGATCAATAACCAACTGGTAAAAATATTTTAAAATAATTAAAATTTGTTAATTATATGAACTTGTATAATAAAAAAAAAAATTAAGAATAAGGAAAGTGAGACATAATGATTTCTAGAGATATATTACTCTTGTTTTTACTTTTCCTTTCACGATCTTTATGGTTGAAAAAATTGTCTCAAAACCCCATAAAACAAAAACAACAACATAGATTAAATTTACTTTAATAGCATTTGATAATAGATAACAAAATGTCAACGTCCAATTGTATCTTTAAAGAAAATTTTTAAAATCTAAAATTAAATAATTGAATAATTCGCATACATTTTTAATAATTTAATTAAAGTATCTGAGTATATTAAAATAGTATAAAATAAATAAATTATAAAATAACAAAAGAATAATTTTCATGATGTAATATATGTCTATCAAATAACGAATATTCTGACGTCACCGACAAATCCCCGAAACCTGAAGAAACGCATACATTTCGGGAATGAGAAGCTTAAATTTTAAACAACAATTCATTTCGATTGCCCCCCTTTTCTGTTAATATTACATCCACATATCATTTGCAGGCGCCCGTAACTTCGTCTCCAGGCAGAAAAGAAGGCTCATTTTCTTTTATACATATATATATATATATATATATATATATATATATATATATATATATATATATATATATATATGTATATGTATAAAATTAGGGCCATTCTGCTTCCATTAGCGGACCATGCGATGACCCAGCTCCAAGAGAGAACACCCCCCCCCCCCCCCCCCCCCTCCCTCTCCCCCTTCTTGTTTTTTTTTTTTTTTGGTTATAACAGCCAACCTTTGTTTTAATGACTAAAGGCCACATACCACCACCAAAAAGCTTCCTCGGCTATCGCATGGCATCAGCGAGAGCATACTTTTAACGATAATTTGTCTAACAATGCTAACTGTTCCAATCACATTACCCAATGACATTTACTGTGAGGTTCCTTGTATTAAACTTTGGTATCAAAAATCAGGAACAAATGTATGTGAACAAGACACCATAATCTTAGTTCGACCTGGCTGCCGATGGATGGTATAAAATTCAATGAAATAAAAACCTGACACAAGCGATCAGAACAGCATCCTAATTAGACAGATGCCCCCAAAATAACCAGAACAGCAGCAGTCATGCTTAAAAAAAAATCTGCTGCTACAAAAGTGGTAGGCTCCCTTGGTTTGAAAAGAGTTCGGTAATGCCAACTCCTTTCAGTATCTCCAGCTGTTATGTACACTACTAGTACACAACCTTTACCGTTGCTGTGCCACCACGTGCAAAATTGTTCCCAAAACACAAGAACAAATGGCCCACTAACTCAACAATAAAACATCACATCTTTAACATTATCTTTGATACCAGGAAGCGGCTGAACCTCCAAAGTTGCCCCCGACGTGGTCCTCCCACTCGAAGATCCACCGTCTGATGTTTCACCCTGAGTGTAGTAATGAGCCCGAAAAGCTGCTAGATGGGCATAGTAAGCAGGAGGCACTGCATCATATGGAACACATTAGCATGTAGAATAATAATAAATTATAAAAATCAACCTGCCAGAAATCAAATCAGGGTCAAACCTATAGACACTGATCTGGTGCACCTTGCATACCTGAAAATGATGGCTAGAAATAATTACAATAGCATCTTACTTAAGGACCATCTTAGATTATCTTACTTAAACTAGTTCAAGTATGACTTTAAAATATTACGTGTAACATAGATTGTTGGTCAGGACTTGCAACTGATCAGCTGTAAACCGGTTTTCATCCCACAAGACATGGTAATGCGTGGGCCTGCTTGTGCCCTGCGTGCATATCACATAGAACACAAATCATATTTGCTTATTTGAGCATCAAATTGGACTCCACACCAAAAGCAGTAGCTCACTACCGGTCAAGTTTATTATTAGGCTGATACAGCTCTAACCTGAATTCCAGCATGACTATTCAGAAAGAAGTCAAACTCTGTTGGGTGACAGATCTTAGACTCCACCACAGTTCCTGCAAGGAATTCAAAAATCAGTTCATGCAAAGAATGATGCACAGCAAACCATTGAAAGAAAAGACTCTTAAACCTGGGCGTATGTTGCCACTCTTGTCTGTCTGATCACGATTGCCATGTTCAGCTGGAAAAAAGCGTGTGTGGTGCCTCTTCTGAACCACAACAAATGTAACTGGAGGCAAGTATCCCCCCTCCAAGGATGTACAAGCCTGGAAAGAAGAAAATCACATATGCACAATAGCTTTAGTGAAGAAACATTCTACAAAAGAGATTGACTAATCATATCCATCATGATAATCACAAAATTATCCTTCAAATTTCTGCCAGCTCACAGTTCTTGAGAATGATCACAAATGAGAGAGAACTTGGTGAAGCAAAGAAAAAATGAATAGTATATGAGTAGGAGGTGAAGCACACACATTTGAGAATGAAAAAGCATATCCCTTTACCTGAACACACATACAACCATACAAAAAAGCCAAATCTGCACTAAATGGCTTATAACCTACAATGAAACAATGCATTGTGACTAAATCTTGGTACCTTTCGTATCGCATCCATCTCATATAGCAGAACCTGGTTAAATTGCCCTTCGCTAACACCATCTCTGCCATGATGTGCTACCATAGGATATCAGATACCTTTGCACCAAGCAGATATTCTAGGATATCAACACAAAGATTGTTACCTGTAAAATATTATCCTATGCGGTTTATGCCCAGTGGATCTCCGGAAAGAGATCAATAATTCCCTGAAAAAAGAAATAAAAAAGTGAGGGGAAAATAGCTTAAACCATTTCAGCAGAAAATAGACATTGGGAAAGGAAAAGAAAAACAGCACCAATGGCATACCGGACCATTCCTGCATGAACCAACCCCTTTTTAGGATCCTGATATGATTTGAAAAGATCTTGAATAATTTCCTCCCTGTGGGCTTGAGCAGACACCAATCCTCTGTATTTGGTCACCTCAGGCCAATCCATAGAAGCCACAACCTGTGCCAGTCAATTTAGCCCATTAGCATAATGAAGAAAAGCATACTTGAGCCAGAGGACAACTTACCGCAGCAATAGATGCATTAGAATCGTCGCCTGGTTGTGGATGGGTAACATCAGCACCAAATATGATGGTCGGTCGATCAGTCACAAGAGGAACAGCACCATGTAACATATTATTACGGCCACCAACCTATAGTTTTCCACTCATCAATTTATATAAGTAAAAGTAGCCATTGAAGCTCAATGACAATATATGCACAGTGAAAGAATGACTGACCTTAACATTAACTTTAAGGGCCACATTCTCAAAATATTGCTTGCTAAGTCTTGCTGCCTGCTTAGGCTGACAGCACTGGGAGACAATTCCCAACTCAGTTTCACAGATTCGTTTGATCTTTCCTGCAACCACATAGCCACTCTGTATAAATAAGCAGAAGAACAGTCTATGATGAATCTCAAATCAAGTTCCACTACTAACCATATGACCCACTTATGTCAGGTAAAATGATAATTAACAGCTGCAGCTGTTTCCCAGGCTGGTTTCCAAGTTTTGCAGCAGAATGCTTGTGTGTATCAACAAGAACCTTCTCAATTTGGTTTGGATTGGCTGAACGTATTGGTATAAGAGGGTTTGGGTTGAATTGCTGGCATTACAATCAGGAACCCAAAAATTAATCTAGCAAAACAAAATTAAAAAAGAAAAAGAAGGGAAAAGATACTGGGAGGAGCTACAAGATGAAACCACACCATGCCTTTGCTCGAGCACATTTCAATCAATTGCCTACAGAATTCAGGAGGCAGATCTTGGTGGATTCGCACAGAAAAGTTTACACAAGTCCAAAATTCCACTCTTCCACCATTAATCATTTTCTGAAAATAATCAAAAGTTCAGTTAAACCTTCTAAAACTCAAAAGGTTTCTACAGCAATCTACAACAATGGAGACATATCCATGCAAATTTTCTGTACTAACATAACAAAACCCTGCAAAAGAGAGCATAAGCATGTATGGGGAGAAAGTGTGCCTTGTTAATCATATTCCATTGGCCTGTCTGGGGATTAGCAATTGCTTCTCGTCCAGATTTATGGTACATAAGCTGCAGAGACAATATAATTAAGATATATTTTGAGGCTGTTTAAAACAAATGGGTATCAGAATAAAGTAAGTTTATCTATGTGACTATAAATAAAGAACAGGATTCCAATTACCGTTGGAGGTGGCAAAATACGAGCATCAACAAATGTAAGTTCTTCCTTCACTTGAATTCCAAATTCATCTTTTACAAGTCCATCACTGCTATATCTGTTTCTTGTTACAGTCTGCAAGAGTCAGCAGAAGCCATTAATATCCACAAGAACAAATTCCATAAAAGACGCAAAAAGAAAATGTTGCATATGCTAAAAATTACAAACCTGCTCAATGCTTTTCTCCCGATCTCTTGGACGTTGGCAGGTTGCCCTAAGCAATGCTGTCACTTGCCTTTCATTCAATTTCTTTGAGTATCGTTGTCCTTCTGCAATTCTACAAAGCTACACAGCAAACAAGATATTAGTTTTCAATAGCCCCCTAAACTAACAAATGCCAATAAATCTGTCCTATACAAGTGCAAACCTCCATGGGCAAGAAAACAGGTTTGGATTCCGACCCTGCCTGTATGGCTGGCAAAGAAGTGTACTTGAGCCTGATGTTGTACTTGTCTAGGAAATATTGAACAACTGACATTTGGGTTCTCTCATCATCCAGAGTAAAACTGGTAAATAAATGAGGCAGTGAAGTTAAAATAGAATATGAAACAGTACTGCAAAAAGTAGAATGCTCTTCTAAACTTAGCACAATGAATGCATAAAAATTGTTTCAGATAACACACAATTGCAGCGAAGCCTACCCTCAACATAAAAACTAAAACAATGTGTCATGAATGATATAAATAAACCATAATATTCTCCATTTTAGAATGATGCTACTCATAGAACACTCAAAAGATTAATTATAAAATTTTTTCCCTAAAACAAATTTGCAAAGGTTGCAAACACACTCCACTTAAAAAGCAAGAAAAAATAAAAAGAAAAATCCACATGTCAAACTCTCTAGATTTTTTTTTTTTTTTTTGTACAAGAGAAGGCAGCATGCCAATCCTGAACATAGTCTTCACAAGATGGCAAGAACAAGGCCAGCCTAAAAAGCAACTGAATACCAAACCCAATCTTCACTCGCATAATTAACCGCAACAAACTAGATATACATAAAATCTATCATAAGTGAAACCTAGAATCTCACATTAGTTGGCTCAACGGTTCAACAGATATGCCAGTGATCTTGTAACTTCTAGGCCTATGAGTCAGTTCTACCTTAATTCCTTTCAAGGCCTTCTTCACCTGTACAATACAGAAAATTGCAGAAACATATAAGAATCAATAATTCATGATGGAGAAATAGCGGCCTAGTAAAATAAATATCATTTGTTTAAGGAACCCAGAATACTCCATTAAACCCCTAAATAATCAAGATACAACCAAGTTCCTTTTCATGAAATCTTTGCCAAATGGAACATAAATAGACTTTTTTGCGCCCAAAATTCAACAACAAACAGAGCCCTCATGCTCATTCTTTCCACAATGCCTAATGATGCCAATCATTCATTTATCATTTACTGAAACTAAAGATCTAGTAATACAACAAACACACCTTTGCACGGTCATGATCAGGGAGGGGCCTCGATGTTTCTCTTAAATTGAAGTGCTTTGCAATAAAATTAGTCACCAGAATTGGCTCATAAAAAGCCCTTGCTGACACATCTGTCGTGAAATTTAGACATAAAAGATAGCATTACAGTTTGATAAATAACACTAAACAACACCATTTAAGTTGAGTATTCAAAACAAACCAAATGAACAGAACCATACCAATGTTTAAAGATAAACCCATCTGTGTAGGTCGAAGACTTTGATAATATCCTCTCCAATACTCAAGACCATCACCCAGCTCACCCGGTGCCCCTAGCGAGGTTGAGAAGAAAGACCTCCCAACAGCAATACACCTGGAGAAGATTTCACATCATTAGCTGCATTTGATAATCTAGTAAATCATGATCATCATAGTCAAATGCAAATAAGTAGAGAAGGGAAGAAAAATCTTGAAGTGCTTAGCAGTTGTTACACTTTAGAAGGTGGTGTTCTAAGAACAATGTCCAGAACTTGTATAGTTTCCTGTGGCACGTCCAATTGCCTACCACGTAGAAACTGGTGTAAATGATGAACATCAACCTTCGCTGCAAATTTGATAGCCACCTTAAATGGTCGTTCCTTTCTGCATAAGAAGCAGCATGATGATTGTCTACCTTAACCAAAAATGAAGGAGTAAAGGCAAATTCACAGTCACTCCATATACATATGTGCATACAGCTGCATATGTACACAGTAACAGCACTAAGATTAGCTACCTGGCTTGTTTGGATGACCCAGCATTGCCATCTTTCTCACGAAGCTTCACAACAAATTCCTTTGATTCAAAAGGTAAACGCCCTGCTGTGTATAGGCTTTTCATGCCATCATAAGCTACCTTTCGACCACCAAGATGCGAGGCACCATATTGTTCAACAAGCTGAGAAATAACATCCCTATTTTTTAGCTTCGAGGGCATCTCGGGCCTTACAGTGACCTGCATTAAAGATATTAATAGAACTTGTCAAAAAACCATCTCTGAATGAGTGAAGAAAACTGAAGCATGAAAAATGTCTATATCATATATATATATATATATATATCACATCATCATTTTCGAATATAAGATTTGTAAAACACCAAATAAAATCCCCAAACAATAATAATAAAAAAAAGTTCTCAAATTTCCATAACTTATTTCATGTTGCGAATATGAAACTTTTAAAATACAGAATTTGTAAAACGCCAAAATGAAATTCCACGAAAAACGAAAAGTTCTGAGTCAATCGCTTCGTTTTCCGGCTGCAGGAGAAACCACAGAAATCGCTTCTTTCCTTAACAAGACACAGTTACGTAACGAAAAGGAAAAAAAACAAAAACAAAAAAGATAAAACCTTACACAAGGGAAGGGTCGCAGAAACCCTTCCTTATTCGTCCATTTTACAAGAAAAAAGTAACTAATTAACAAAAGGACAGCAGAGTGAAACACATTAATCCAAACAATGAAACTATTATCAAAAAGAAAATGTTTACCAAATCAGGAAAACGCATCGTATAAACAGCTCCAGAAATGAAAGAAAGCATCTATATAAAATCGGCATATATTCAACTAGGCAAAAAAGCTGCACGAACAAACAAAAAATGTGAAAAAAGGAATAGATTGGGGTTTATGTGACACAGACCAAAAAAAGAGAGAGAGAGAGAGAGAGAGAGAGAGAGCACGGGGAGGGAAGAGAGAGTGTGTGTGAGAGTTACATCATAGTGATGAAGATCTTTGTCCTCAAGCTGAACGAGAAAGTGATTTGCCTTAACGATACATGTATTCCCAATGGTACCGAATCCAGGCCTCCGAGGGGGAACAGGAGCCTTAGATGAAGACACTGCTGTGGTCGTCGCACTCATACCAGCCAATGTAAGCTTCTTGTCCAAGTCAGCGCTTTGGCGGTCCACCGAAGACGAACTAGAAGCAGCCTCCTGAACCGCATGAGCAGGTGGCGCCGTCGAAGAAGACGCCGCGGATGGAGGAGCAGCAAAAGTAACAGGGGGCGGGGCTCGCGAAGTTAGCGGAGGGAAGGATGACTCCGGCCGAGGAGATGCTGCGGGAGTAGCAGCACTGCCAGGATCGTAGCCGTGCACAGGACCGGCTCCGCGTCCACCACGGCCCCTGCCGCCATCGCCACCGCGGCCACGAGCACGACCACGACCACCGCGCTGAAACGATGGCGTATTATCATCGCCGTAAGAGTCCGACCTCCGGCCACCTCCGCGGCGAGACATTGCTTGATTTGATTCAAGGGAGAAGACGGAAGTCTTTCTTCTAGTTTTTTTTTCTTTTTTTTATAAAAAAAAATTAATAGACAAAAGAAAGGAGAAGTCAGAGTAGGTGGGGAGACTCAGAGAAGGTGCGAAAGAGAGAGAGGAGGGAAGAAAGGGGGGTGGGGGGTCGAGCAAGCAAGAGCGCGTAGAATTTATGTTCTGACGATTATACCCTCCATACTAATAATTTCCTTTTTTTAGCGTGATTTAAAATTTCATGGGTGTCTGCTTCCTTGTTTCTGCCGGGCGCTTTGGGTTTTTCTTCTTTGTCTCCAGAAATTTTGAGAAACCCCGCACGGGGGTGGGTATGTCTGCGGGGAGAGTGGCAAACGGAGAAGGACGTAATAAAAATCATACCCCCCCCCCCCCCCCCCCCCCCCAAGAAAACCCCTCCTCTCTCCTCACAAAAATAAATAAGGAGTACGGAAACCGCGTGGGGTGGAAGCGATGTGCCTCTCCCCCACACGCCCGCTGTTCTACAACCTATTGGGTTGGTTTTAAGCGAGTGTGTGGGGTCCTTACGAGGATTGGTGGCCCCACACAACACACCGTCTTTTGAATTTGTTTCAATTCCTTGCCGCTCCCCTCCGCCAACCTCCCCCCCTCCCCGGGGAACCCCCATAGCAAGGTAAGAAAAAGAGGTACGTCAACGGGGTCTTGGTCCCACGAACCTCGCAAATCGAAGTTATTATGAATACGAAGAAGAATATGATGAGAAAGGAAAAGAAAGCAAGATGCTGCTGACTATTCTTTACTTTATTCTATCCTCAGCTATTAAGTAGCTCCTTTCTTTTTCAAATTTTTCTTTTTTTTCTTTTTTTCTCTTCTTAGATAGAAAGGAGATATTACTATTCTTTGATGGCTTTTTTTTTTTTTTTTTTTTTTTTTTTTTTGATTGTGTGTTGCAAGGTTTTGGCGGACTAATAATCTAAGTTGGATTAGGGGATTGTCACTAAAATTTTTAACAAAAGGACCTAAAAATTGTGCATTTAAAATCAAATAGTTTGGAACCCAAGCACACGAACTGATGGTAATGTTATTATTGATACGACCCCAAACAGTGCACTCCCCCACGTACTATTGGATCGATCGATCAGGAGGAAGGGTGAGTTAAGCACAACGTGGGCTGACTTAACATGTCCGCATTCGCATCTCCTAATGATTAGGAGAGACGTTTGGATAACTTAGGCAACCACGCGGACACTTCCAATGATTAAGTGAGGGGGGGGATGTGACCCATTTGTGTCCTATTTTGCAACGCTCGCGACATGATTTTTTTTCAATTTTTTTGGAGTCACTCACTGCGCTTCACATCGCAAAACTCAGTAAATCTACTACTGACCCAAAAGTGAAGGGAGGGGTAATTGATCCCACGATGGGATCCTCCCCCTTGGCAACCCCCGAGAGCCAGGTTTCTTCTCTTCGAGGAATGCCAAAGGTTTCTATTAAAAATTAAAATAATCAGAACAACAACAAAAAGGTACTCGAGAGAGAGAGAGAGAGAGAGAGAGAGAGAAAAACACTGGATAGGAATGCAAAAAATGGAAAAGAAGAAGAAGGGGGAGGGCGGGGGGGGGGGGGGGGGGAGGCCTATGAAATTGATTTTAGGTGGAAATCAAATATTGCAGTGCAATAAGATATAAATTCATGAAGATGTGGGGTCGCATTTTTTCAAAAGTAATTCGCTCTAGTGCACACTCATTATTACAAACACATAATTCTAACCAACTTTTTATAATCATGGCAATTGGCTATATAATAATACTGGAGGATGTATGGGGTGCAGTGCAACAATGAGAATAGAAATATATCCATAAACACGAAAATTTTAGTGATTTGGTTTTAAGTAAATTAATCAATAGAATTGGATACAAATACTGACGAATTAAGAGAGCACAAGTTAAACATGAATATATTACCACCTTTTTTTTTTTTTTTTTTTTTTTTGCCCTAACTAATTATTTTGTTTTATCTTTTTTTTTTTTTTTATCGACCAAAACTATATAAAACTCAAATATTGAATAATCATTTTTTTTTTCCTTCTTCCTTTTTTTCAAAGAAAAATAAGTCTTCCTACGTTCGAGCGTTTTGCCACCTCAACCAAAAATGCCTCCGTAATTCAAGAAGGAGAACACGAAATTTCTCGTAAACATAATAGGCAACATCTTAAATGAACTTTTATTAAATATTTTTTAATTAAATAATTTACTTAAACTATCCTACTTGGTATTAACATCTTAAAATGATGGAAAATGGAATCAAGTTGATACATTAATCATATTATTTTCACATGAGCATTATATTAAGTTATATAAGCTAAAGAGATCACTGTGTAAGAATTCTTTTAGAGAACTTTGTTTAGGGATTTTCATTTCCACAAGATTTTCCTTATCATAATCAAAAGCTTCATTTCTTTTAAGTTTATGTAATCTTCTTCTTTAAATAAATAAATAAATAAAAAGTTGTGTAGTCTTAAGAGCATGAAACTTCATTGAAATTCAACCATACGTGAATTTTAAAACTCATGATTCATAGGATTATTTTATTAATTATATGATATCTATAGTTGCTATAATATGTATGTGTGTGTGTGTGTGTGTGTGTGTGTTTGTGTTAATATAACTTTTTGCATAATTTTTTGAAAGTAGTATGCAAAATTTTGTCAACTCCTTGTTCCATTTTTGGTAGCTATTTAAGTATGCATTGTGATATAAAGAATGATAAAAGTCCAATCAAACGCTTCTTTCTTTCTTTCTTCCTTTCTTTCTTAAGAAAAATGCATATCATTCCTACTTATCTTGAGATTCTAGAATATATTTTCAGAAATTTAGTCCACTTTAAATAATAGTCAAAGTTTTATAAAATTCAATAACTGTTGGTTAGGTGCTCCAGATTGATAAATTTGCCAACGTTGGACATCATGTTCGGCGTTGCTAGTCCTAAACCAAATAAAAGGAAAGGGGTTGCAGTAGGTTGGCCATTGGCATAGAACTAGTAGCTGAACTCTTATAACATGAATCTTTTTAAGCAATTTCATTGGGATATCCCTTGCGTGCAGCATGCAACATCGGAGTTCGGACGCTTAAGAGTGTGGGGCATATACCCTGCAACTGATGCACCACGCCACCACCTGGGCACGACAAAAGAGGATGGAACGGTTCTTACATGTTTGCGGATGCTTATGGGTAAAGAAGTTAGTCCATAAAAAATGAATTTGTTTTGGGACATTAAATGCTAGTACTCTTAAAGCAAGCCAACGAAAGTGATAAATACTATAACTAGGAGGTAAGTGTATATAGTTCGCTTACAAGAGACAAAATTGACTAAGAATAAATGTAGGAAAATAGGTTAATACAAGATTTAAGCTTTGGCATATGGGTGGTCTCTAGCAAGGATGGGTTAGAGATTATTATTCATAGTTAATTTAAAGAAAAGGCAATAAAAGTACAACAGGATTATTTTAGTGAAGTTGGTGCTAGGCAAAGAGACAATTAACTTCATTAGTGCTTACACTCTATATAAGTAGGATTGGTTAAAGCCCAAAAGAAAAGATTTTAAGAAAATATGGATGAGCTCTTATAGCAAATTTCATCATAAGAGAAGATTTTCATGGAAGGGGATTTGAATGGACAAATTAAAAGTGATTTATTAGGCTTTAATAGAATGTATAGAGGGTATAGGTATGGACGACAAAACAATAAAGGTAATACCATTCTTAACTTTATTATAGCATGACTTAATTTTAATTAATAACTACTTTTTTTTTTAAATAAAGGAATACATTTGATCACCTTTAAAAGTAAGCATAACAGCAGTCAATTTGACGTTTTCTTAAGAATATATACAAATTGAGTTTTATGTAAGAATTATAAAGTGATTTTGAATTAAGCTTATATTACACAACACAGCTGCCTTGAATGTCTTTGTTAAATATGAGACAAGGAAAAGAAAAGGAACACATCAGTGTAAGAATAAGTGGTGGAACTTACAAAAATCATTAAAAAATTTAATAATATAAAATAAAATGTTGGAGGAAGGAGATTTGTAATATTCATGTAGACGTTAACACCATGTAATTAAGAATGACAAATTATATACATATAAAAGCAGTAAAGACCTTATAAGTGGTAAAGGTGTTGGCCCATTAACCAAGAACACATTGGCATAAGGTTAAAAGGTACAATATGCCATTATAAGAAAAAGAGATTGTAAAAAAAAGGGGGAAAAAAAACTCTCTAAGTGTTAAGATGATAATGCATAAGAAAAAAGATTATTAAATAAAAAAAAACTCTCTCAGTGTTAAGATTATAGTGCATAAGAAAAGAAATTGTTAAAAAAACAAAAATAGGCTAAGAAAATAAATATAGTGGCTTTAGTAATGCTTTCAATGATTTGTATGACAAACTTTAAATTAAGGAAAAAAAAGAGAGATTTATAAGCTCGCTCAAATTAAGGAATAAAAGAGTTAAGACGTTAATCAAATTAGGAATATATAACCAATTAAGAATGGACCTCATATTGTTCTATTACTTAGATTTCTCTAATAATTTTTACCCACTCAATGATATTTTTCTACTAATAGTTATAGTTTCTTAACAAATTCCATTCTAATAATATTTTCTTATTTATATTAGTAATCAAATTAAAGAAAGTATTATTAATTGTATGCATAACACAAAATAGCTGATTTTATTGAGTATTATCCTCTTACTTAAAAGCTAGTATCAACTTTCTCACCATATACATTAATGTGTTATCCTTGTACTTATATTCATTACCATTAGGTAATAATAGAGTTCATCATCTTCAACTCTAATGACCCCTTTTTGCTTTAGTACATTTATTATCTTCTGAACTAGGTTATTACTAGAATAATATCTTACTTTATTGCACTTGTAACACTTACCAAGGATAGACTTTTTATAAAGATTTACATTTTAGATTATAATTTTCCCAATAAGTAGTTGTTTGTCTATAATTTTGTCAATTATTCCCTTTTTAAATTGGCTTAAGGCCTCGTGTTTTTATTTTTTTACAACAAATTTATTATAATCAACATAAAACTTACAAGAATATTTAACCTTCTTCTTTTATTATAACATCATTTTTGTTATTAATGTCATATTTCTAACCTTAAATACGTCAGGAACATTTGAACTTCTATTTTATCCTAAATAGTTAGTTTTAAACTATTAGGTATTTCAAGACTTGTTGATTTTCTAATTTCATATTTTTACGGTTAAACAATCTAAAATTTTTACTACATGCTCATGAATTGATCAGTCATCTTAATTATAATGTTGATATTTCTAGAAATTAATCTCTTTATATATTGGAGGAAGGAATTGATCTACTTATAATGTTGATATTTTTAGAAGTTGTTTTATTTTATATTAATCTTTGATTGGAGCTTTCCTTTTTCTCTTTTAATCTTCTATTCATTCCCATTAAGCAAAGACTCCTATTTTTTGTCAATAAGCTACTAATTTGAACTTTTATTCCTTAAATATTTCCATGTAATCAAAGAATTTTTTTACTTCAACTACCTAATCTATAAAACTTTCAATATTTAATTCTTTATTAAAGATAGGGATATCTACCTTTAATTGAAATTCATCAAACAATTTAAAATATCAAGGTCATTATTATTTATATCTAGCATAATCTAAGTAATCATCAAAACCATCATCCTTGTCATCAAAATTGGCTACATAAATGTGATGCATATGCAAATTTGTTTCTTCATCAAAATTTATCACAAAAGTTTGATGCCTATGCAAATTTATAAAGATTGGTTAAGGAAGTGACTAACTATGAGCAAAATCTTCAGTTAAATTCCTTTTATCTATTTAGTTTCCATTACCTCTCATTTAATTAGTAATAATTTTTTGTCCAAATTCCAATCATTCAAACCTTGAGCCAAGGTTTTACAGTGTCAGCTCTTAATTATAAATAGTTTATCAAATAACTTATATCCCTTAATCTTCATTAGTAAGATGGTTGTTACATCCTTCATTACATGTTGTTATTAGAATAGGTAAGACTTACTTTAATACCACTTAACATAATATGTGGTAAAAGCAAGACTAATACTTAATTCAGTAAAATAAAAAAAAATTTAAAGAGAAAAATAATGATAAAGCTGACATTTTTACTAAAAGTGTTTATTTACTATGATTGTTTAGTTCTTAAATTTACATATATTTATAGATAAAATTATCTAACCAACTAGAAAAAATCATAACTAAATGGAAAACATTTTATAGACTAAGTTGGAAAATATTTAGCTAAAAAGGAAAACATTTAAAAACAAAAACAAGAATTCCTAAATAATTTTTATAATGCCTATATAATGAAATTATATTTGAAAATTAAGTTATCGTGCATGTTTAATACTAGTCTATACATAGACAATTTCAAAACTAAAAGAAAACTTCATGATTCTTTTTTTACCACAAAAAATATAATATGTGCCTTTTGTTGAAAAATAAAATCATAAAATTTACCTTGTATTTGAGCTTGAATTTGTGAAAAATTTTTGAAAAGCCATTGTCTTTTTTTAGTGTTATGTTTTGTATAAAAATCACTAAGTAAATATTTCTTATTAACTTGAAAATCTTTTTTCAAAACGTGAAGTTTATTAAGGATGTTTTTAGTTGTAGTAGAGGATGTTGATGAAGGAACGATTGATTTGTATAAATTAAATATAAGAAATGTGTATGATAGTCTGCACTTTATAAGGATGAGCTAGGAAGGTTAGAGGTAGAAAATGTAAGGGGTAAAGGTGGGATTTTCTCTTTATAGTGTATATTGTTAATAAGAGGAATTTAAAAGGAGGGTTTTAGGTTAATAATAAATGATATAAAAGCTATTTTTGAAAATTAAAAAGTGTTTGGATTTTTATTAAAAGTAAGAACAACCTTTCTATGTAAATATTGTTTAATTTTTTAGATTTCTATATTTAGTTCAATTTATGGCTTAAGCTAGGAGGGTACAACTCTTTCTAAAGTCCATTCTTTTGGAAAAGTAGCATCTTTCTATTAAATAACTTTTGGAATAATTGTAATATTAGTTTGTAGTAAGAAAGTTTCTCTTTTAGATTGAAATTCATGTTTTGATGCAAATGTAAAAATCATGGCCTTAAAATAAATTTTAAAGATTAAAACTAATGGAATCAATCCTTTTAACATTTTATAATTATAAGTTTTTATTTGTAAAATCAACTTTGTAAAATATTCTTGTCATATAGGAAAATTACAAGGTTTGAGTAACATGTAAAAGAAATAGTTCCATTATAAAGATTAGACTTTATAATGCTAAGTAATGAATCTTGAAAATTTATAAATCGTGCATTCCTAAGGATTATAAGTATGGACATGTTCAAATCTTCTTTTGTAAGGAATCATATTCCTACTTGAACAAGTCTTTTGTTAATGTATTTGTATCATTTTTCTTTATAATGTTATAAAGATTTTTTAGAAAGAAGTTAAATAGTTTTGAAATTTAAACATCTCTTTCTTTTGTTTTAATTGTAAAATTAATTTGATGCTTGTAGTTATATTTTATCTTGTAATTTTACATTTCAAGATCTCTTTATTCCAAACCAAAATTAGATTCCTTAGATACTACATCTCCCAAGGAATAATCACTCTTATAAAGAAATTTTTAATATTTGTTGAAATTTTTCCCAATAAAATTTTGAACAAAATATAACTCCAAAAGTTTTTATGTAGTCTTAATTACATCCTAAATTTCATTCCAAACATCAATAAGATATTTAAACCACTTCATAATAGGCTTAAAAAAAATCTAATCCCCTATACTCCCTAACATATTGCCCTAGTTCAATAGATTAAGTCATTATTCAAAACCATTCCTTGTTTACATAGTATAAACCCCTTTCTTCCAAAAATAATAGAAGCTAATACCTTTAACCTAGAATATAAAGGTATTCTCAAATAAGTTTCTAATAAAAAAAGAACATTTTGTTCAATTTACCTCTACACACAAAAATAATTTTCAAAAGAATTATTTTATGATAAAAAAATAAATTCTTTCAATTGTTTTATTTATTACAAAACTTTAAAGTAATTTATTAAATTAGAAAAAATTTATATGTATTAATTGCAAGTTTGTTAAAAATGTTTTACAAAAGCATGCTTAAAATATAATTTCAAAATATATTTTTGCTCAATGACAAGCTATTTTAATAATCTTTTATTTTAACATTAAATATATCAAAGGGAAAAAGAACTTCATCCTAGATTTCCTAATTAGAGAATTTCTCCAAAACAAACCCTAATATGCCATAAAAATCGAAAGATAAAGGTAAAGCCCCTTTTTGGATATCATGAGAAGAAAATTTAAAACCTTAGCCTATTACTCTTATCTAAATTACTTCTACCAAACCCATAAGAATTTAAGTTGACTCATTTAAGAAACATAAAGAAAAAGAACTTAAAATCCAACAACAAATGACACAATTGAAAGAAGAATAAGCCAAGTCTATCTTAAAGTAGCTGCAAATCTAAATATTGATTGAGGGCCTTTCTAACATTCAAGATCTTTTCACTATTCTTAAGAAGGCAAAAGAAGTATTGTAAGGTAAAACTCCTCAAATTCTTGATTCACAAAAGGAAATAAGGATTTCATCCCAATCCCTATCTCAAAATGTTTTTTTAAAATATTTTTCAAAATAATTTTTCTCAAGTTATTTTAACACAACCACATATTTCAAAACTTTCTTCAAAAGATTTTGAAAAAATAAATTTCCAAAATGTTTTACCCATAAAATATCCTACCATAGTCATTTCAAAAGTCCTCATTACTATATGGTATTACAAACCAACAAACATCACAAAATTTTAATCTTATTATATGACAATTTTTGTAATAATAAAGTTGTCAAATTCAAATATTTTTATATTAATAAAACTTATAAGAATCCTACATAGTCAACCTACCATATATAAAAAATCCTAAATCCTTATCAATGAGAATAGGATCTTGCAAAACCAAATACTTTTGCTCCAAATTTCAAAACACATATAACCTACTGTTTGTTTTTTTAACTAGTAAGACTATTAACAAGCTTGGTATAATACTTTTCTTTTACAAAATCAAAGACATAATCACTTATAATTAATTTATTTTAATTATAAAATGATTACCTCCAAACCTCAAATTAGTTCAAACAATAATGAATTTATCTTAAATCCACTAAAGATATCCTTCATCCTCAAGTCAAAGAAAGATATAGTCTTTTCAAAAAGGAATATTGTACCATAAATTTCGCAAAAAGATTTTCCCATTATTCATTTTTCATACAAAATTCTTTATACCTTAGGTGATAACTTGGAATTTTGAATATCAAATTTAATATAACACTTAAATTATCATTAAAAGATTCCAAATTAAATGGTGTGAGTCCTTTAAATTCTCTGTGGCCTTATACAAACCCAAAATACAATCTTGGTTAAAAAAAATTCAACCTTATCTCCAAAACCCATTAAAGATTAAGCCTATAAATATGGCCTTTTTAGCTTAAAAATTACATGTTAGTGCTATGTTGGCAAAGGCCTAAAATGAAGAAAAATATTTTGCAATTATAAAAGATTTATTACAAATTTAATCTCCTTTGGCCTAGATCCAAATAAACTCAAGACTTTTTATGACTTCCTAAAAGTCCTCTAACCCAACAATTAGTCTAAGAAAAATAAGGATGATTATTTTAATTTTTTTCCTCCTATCTAATAAAAAATGAAAAAGAAAAAAAAAGAAAGATTAGCTCCACAAAACAAAAATGAAATTTTCAATGTAAACAAATGCTCGTGACTACTAGACTCATAAAATAACAAAGTGACTTTCAATACAGACAAATGCTTGTAATTGTTAGCCTCACAAAACAACAAAGTGACTTTAGGTGTAAATGAATCCTCATGACTTTTAACCCTGAAAAACAACAAAGCAACTTTTAGTAGACTCTAATAAGCTTAAAGTTCAGACTCTAGAACATTCCACTTTAATCTATAAGTAGAGACTTTATTTCTCTAAAGAGATCATCGATCTAATTAACAATCTTATATAAACTTCTCCCTTAAACACTTATAAAATATTCTGCTTACCTTAGTGTGTAAGCCTTGTATGAATTTCTTCTCCTTAGTTTTCAAAACTTTCTTGTAACTTTTCTATATATATATATATATATATATATAAGTACATTAAATTATAATTTACATGGTAGCTTTGTCTATCTTATAATTATCCTTTCTCTTATTTGAACAAAAAATCTTTAATTTGAAAATTCAAGTTCTCTACATTAACCATTTTGTTAATGGGTACAATGTAGTATTATATATTAACATTAAGAAGTTGTGTATACCTACTAAGAAGAAGAATCAAATAATCCCCATGCTTATTAAAGTGGCATATGTTATGCAAGTTTAATCATATGTTAAGGTTAATATTACTATTTGATAACAATATTTTATTTAAGTTTTTCACTTAAGGAATTGGTTGGGCAAGTAAACCCACCCTATTTTTAATATTTTAATAAGCTTATCAACCACTTAGATTTTCTTTGTTCTTTAGTAATACAATTAACTACTAGGTTACTATCTTAACCTAATTTTGCCTTATTAATTATTAGTGTTAATTCAACTATAAGGTCAATATATTCTCTTATCAATTTAAGTTAATGAGTTTGTTAATTAAAAGTAAAAATTATTTCTTTATGTATCGCCAATTTATGTACATTCGTCTAAACTTTAATAATATTAATTATAGTCATAAAAATAAAATTTTTGTAGTATTGATTAAGCCTTTTAGCTTATTAATTGATACGTTTTGGAAGCATATATTAATGGTTCATAAGTCTTTTTTTTATAATCATCCTTTCATGAAAGTAAGTAATTGTAACTAATTTAACTCTAACTAACTAACTTTAAGGATTATGATAACTAAATCATTATTTTTTTAATTATCACTTTAAAAATAATTTCAACATTCTTCCACTTATCTAACATGATTCCAAATAAATAACCCCTTTAATAATGTTCATTATTCATACTATCCATATAAACTAATATGAAATTGTATTTTACTTAACTAAAAATTTTTATACATGAATCATGGTGATTATACAACACTCTTATAAACATTTTCGTTCATGTATCGCAATGTTAGGGAATTTATAATTAAACACTTTAACGAGGAAAGACTTTATTAGACAAAAAACTTTAGACCTTAATTCATTAAAGTCTTAAATAAACTTTACATAAATAATTTCTATGTGTGCAAAATAAAATTTTATTTTCAAATGATCAAAAAATTTTCAAAATATCAAAGAACAAGTTTAAAATAAAGATTAAGTTAAATTAATAAATCTTATATACTCAACAGAATTCCTATATGACTAAGTTAGTAATCTCTTGGTTATCAGATCAACAATCATAAGCTAAATATTTTTATATTCTATTATAATTACTTATTCTTTAACATGATCTTTTATAACTAAATACTTTATAATGATAGGTTTATTTTGACTTCTATTTTTATTTTTTTAAAATGAACATAGTAGTTGAATTATCATAGTATATCTCAGTGGTTTATGAATAAAATTCATAATTTGCAGTTTAGTAATAAAATTCCCCAACAATAAAACCTATGTTATAATTTTATAGTACGTGGTGAATTCTATTTTCATAATAAAATAAGTAATGACAATCTGTATGATATTTATCCAAGATATGATCTCTTTAGCAAGCATCAAAATATATCTAGTATAGATATTTTATTATCTACAAAATCAACAAAATTAGTATCTAAATGCCTAAGTATCTTCAAACAATCAATGTGTCAATATGTAAGCATATGTTTTTTGGTTCCTTATAGATACTTTATTATTTTTTTGGTAGCTTTCTAATGTTCTTGTCTCAAATTATTTTGATATATCCCTAACATTTTTACTGTAAATATAATATCAAGTCTAGTATAGATGCATATATAAGACTATGAATTATTAATGCATATCATATACACTTTATTTCATTTTGCTTCAAATCACTCTGAGAATATTATACAAGACTAAATTTGTTCCCTTTGACTATAGAAGAATAATTTTATATTTTACATCTCCTTAAAACCTTTTCAATATAAGCTTTTTGAGATAGTTTTAAAATCCATTAAAACCTATCTCTATGAATTTTCTATAAAACTCTCAATCTATTATAAGCATATTTTTTATTTCAAAGTTTTGAGAGTTAAATTTTTGTTCTATATAGCAATCATAAATCATGACATGTAAGTAAAATATCATTTATATATAGAATTAAAATAATTTATTTGCTCTCATTGACCTAAAGGATATGCTAATCCATAATATATTTTATTTTCAAATAAAATAATTTATTTGTTCTATATTAAATTTTGAAATTTTATATACCACTCTTAAGAGGTTCGTTTGAGGTTAAATATGGATTTTTTAAACTTGCATACTAGGCGATTGTCTTTACCAACACTAAAACATTCACACTGACTCATGTAATCCTTTTTCTTAAGATCCCCAATTAAGAAAGCAATTTTCACATCCATTTATTACAACTTTAAATCAAAATGAGTTGTTAAGGTCATAATGACTCTAAATAAATCTTTATTTGAAACAAAAAAAAAAAAAAGAGGTTTCATGATAATCAATACTTATGAGTGAAACTTTTACTTAAAAGTCTATCGTTATTATCTCTAAATATTATCAAAAGAGTCCCTTTTGGTCTTATAAACTCATTTGCAATCAATAGTTACAACTTTTTCTGATAATTCAACAAAATCTCAAACTTGATTATTAGTCATAAATTTTATTCTTACTTCACAGCATTATACCACAATTTATACTTTTTGAAAATATAATAGAATCATATTTATAATTAATATTAATCTTTTATAGATATACAAACTAGTCATCAAGAATTACAAGTCTCTTTAGTCTTAAACATCTCCTAAGCCCTTTATTTGGTGGATTTTCATTATATGGTTCAAGTATTACAAGTTCCATATTTACTTGTATTGAATTAGGTACTTAATCTTCAATTTGTTGTTCTTTAATATTATCATGCAAGTCTTCTTGAACAACTAAACTTGTAGAGTTGATGAAAACTCTTTACTTTCTTTAAACTGCATATTTCAAAGAAATTCATTCCTATTAAATTCAAAATTCTTAAGAAATTTTACATTCTTGGCTTTAATAATTTTAAATGTATTTTAAAAATAGTAAAATTTAAATCTCTTAGAGTTCATAGAAATAAAATAAATAGCAAACATCTATAAAGTAGTTTTGTTGACCAAAGTTAGCAAACTATGCATGTATAGTTCATAATACATTAAGGTGTTCATATACCTTATAATTACAATTACTATATTGGTGGTTAATTTTTCATAGGATCCTTGGTGGAATCCAATTATGGAAGAACAAGTTCTAATACACATTCATTGCATTGGACAAACCAAACAAGTGAGGATTAAGCATTTTATTATGAAGGTCTATTTTTCTCCCAAACTTGAAATTCATTTAGTATGAACCTTTTTATATTTACCCTATTCCTTAATTGATTACACTGTCAATAAAGTTTTAGTTTTTAATGATTTATGGCCTTAACATAAATGCTTCCATATGAAATGCAAATGTCCGGCCAAGTTAGAAATAGGTACCTTCTTTTCATGCTTTTTATGGTAGTTTGATCTTAAATGTTTACCTAATTGGCATAACAATGTTTGGCAATTTAGCTTACATTCAGGCCTTTATCAATGTACTAAATCTCACTGTTATGAATATAATACTTTTTTGAATTGCAGGGCACGATTAAGGAAAGGATAAAGGTAGTGTAAACACATCATCAATGAATGATTTTTGGTGCCTTAACAGATCAAGAAGTTTGTTGTTCCACAGCCTTGTATGGGTTGTAATTATTGTCAACTAGATTTAAGTGTGCAAGTAATTTGAAACCACTTAGAGGGGAAAGAAAGTAAATCCATTTGGAGGGACAAGAGAGTAATTTGAAGCTATATGGAAGGGCAAGGAAGTAAAACCACACGGTAAACCCTGCACGGAACATATACAATTGGGTGGATGAAGAAAAGAAGAAAACGGTTGGCAAAAATAGACAAAAGAGGAGACGGTTGAAGGGGCTGGACGACTGGATGGCAGACCAGAAAAGGGCCAAAAAGGAGAGTGGACAACAAAGGAACGTCACACCATCGGCACATAAAACGGTCGGGAAAAAATGACTAAAGGAGAGAAGGAACGACACATACCATCAAGAGAGAAAACACGACCAAATAGGGAAAAAGAGAGAAAATCTAGAACGACCAAAGAAGGGTGGAGAAAAAGAGAGAGACCGTCGGCAAAACAGAGGAAATCTAGCTGAACAATGAGAAAGATCCAGCTGGATGATGAGAGAGATCTGACTGGACGGAAAAAAGAGAAACAAACCTACACTGCAAAACAACACACGACGTGAGACCACCAGTCAAAAGAAAACCAGAAACGAACAGGTGAGGCGTGAGACGTGAGACCACTGGCTGGAAGAAATAGGTGACCAAGCCGTGAGACCAATAAAGGGTGACCAGAAAAGGGAGACCATAAACTAGTGACCTGAAATACGAGATTAGCAAAGCTGAAATAAGAGACTAGCGAAGTTGAAACGAGAGACCAAAAAAGCTAAAACAGGAGACCAGCAAAGCTATGATGGGAACGCAATAGAAGCATGGGTGTATGTCAGGAGACAACGTGAGATCAAAATGTGCGATGACGTGACAAACTAGAAGCATAAGGGTAGGTCGTGAAACAGTAAGACCGTGGAACCAGGAGACAGGTGAGACCATGAGACAGTGAAAGTAGGAGCTATGTGAGACAACCTAAAGAAGGAATTCGACGAAGCATTGAAAGAATTCAACATATTTCTAGATTTCTTCAAGAGAGGTTAGAGAGCGTTGGGGTAAACTTCTAAGCGACAGTGAAGCAGTCATTTAATTTAACAGAGGCAAGACAAGTTAGAAGAAGGGTAGGCACAATTAGTGACACTCTTTGTATTATACTTGTTTAGTATTTACAATAATAAAAGGAACAGAGGATTAATACATCCATTGTAACTGGTATTCTCAAGTATAGTGGATTGTCTCGGTAGAGGAAGAGTCCCTACCACCGTAGATATACGGCACGTTAATGAAACCATGTAAATCTCATGTATCCTTACTTTGTTTTATATTTTGTATTTTGAATTAAGTTGTGTGAACACAACAAAAGTATCAGCCAACCCATAAATTAACGAAGACCTAATAGGCAAGGTGTCTGAAAGGTAACTTTGGGGACTATTATGATTAGTATGTAGCAATGGATTTACCTTAGTCAAATCTGAGAAAGAGTTTGCTTTTAAGAAAAGGTTGAAGTTGTTCACATATCAGCGAATTATGGTGACACTGATTCACCCCCCTCTCAGTATCACAAACTAGTAGATCCTAGGCTGAAGTCGAGAATTTCAATTGGTATCAAAACACAGGTTCACTAGTTTGAAACTTAACAGCTTGATGTACTAGTTTGAAAGGTTTCAAAAGTTTTAACTTGTTCAACATACTGAGAAATGGATGCTGGTACCAACACCATCACTACTTATGGTAAGAAGGTTTCAATCTTTAATGGAACCAACTATCATATGTAGAGAGCGAGAATGCAGGTGGTATTTGCAACCATGGGCATGAACGTGGTGAAAGTCATACAAGAGGGTTTTGTGGCCCTAGAAGTCAGTAAAGATCCAACCCCAGAGGAATTAAGGTAGTTTGAGCTAAATGGGAAGGTCTCAAACGTCATCATTTCAGCATTAACAGATGCTGAGTATGCTAAAGTTATGGACTGCAAATCTACTAAAGAGATATGAGACAGATTGCAGAAAGTCTATGAATGTGATGGCAGAATGAAAGAGGTCAAGCTTCAAGTATTCAAGGAAAGATATGAATCTCTTAGAATGCAGAAAAATGAGACAGTCCAAGAGTTCTTCACCAGGGTTATTGATGCTGTAAACGATCTTATAAATCATGGGATGAACAAGAAAGACTCATCTATTGTGAAGAAAATTTTGAGAATTCTACCTAAGAGGTTTGCCTCCAAGGTGGTAGCTATAAAGGAGAGTAAAGATCTCAATTCTATGTCTCTGCATGATCTTCAGTGCAATCTCATTATATATAAGATGAGGATAAGTCAGCTAAAAGCTTTGCAACAACGAAGGTATCAAAGAAGGCAACTTTCAAAGTTATGAAGCAATTGAAGATAAACAAAAAGGAAGAATCATCCAGATGATGATGATGATGGGAAGGAAGAAAGTGAAGGTGAAGTATTGACTTACTTCATAAGAAAATTCAAAAAGGGGGTTTAAGAAGGGAAAAGGATAGTTGTTCTTAAGATGTTATCGTTGTGGGTAGACTGGACATTTTGCTTCTCAGTGCAAAGTGAAACTTGATGATGAAGATAAGGATGGTAATGATGAGCTGAATTCAAAATGGAGAAGGCCATCATTCAAATCAAAGAAGTCCAGCAATAAGACTACCAACCCACAAAAGAAGAAGAAAGGCTCATTCAAGAGTTATGTGAGTCAGATAAAAGAAGCTAATGAAGAATAAGATGAAGACTCATCAGATGAGCATGCCTTTATGGCATCAGCTCAAGGTGGTAGTTCAACTTCTGGAAAGGAATAAGTGGTTGATGAAGAAGAATCAGATCTTAAAGCTGAGTTAAAAGTAACTTCAAAAGAGATAATCAGAAGGGGCAGAACCATAAGAAGGTTGGAGGCTCATATAAAACAAGTTGAAGCAAAGTCTGAAGAAGCTAAAATTCAAAAGGATGAAATAAGGGCTGAGCATATTGGTTGAAGAGAAGATTTGAGAAATAAATTAAAATATGTGAGGACCTTATAGTACAGCTTGGCTCAAGGGCTTCAAAAATTGAAAAAATAGAGAAAGAGTTGCTGAGACTTCAGCAACAACTCAAAAGTAGCAAAAAGTACTTGCAAAAACTTGAAATGATAGGAGAAACAAGTTCTGTAAAAGGAGAGATGAATGTAGAGAAAGTGCTGTAATCTATGGCTGCATTAGCTAAAGAAAATAAGAATGTGCCATAGAAGTTGAAAGAGAATGTTGTGACTCAAAAGAAGATAGTTGAGAATAAAGAAGATCTGAAGAAGCAACCTAGGGTGGCAAACAAAAAGGAAGAAAAGAAAGTCAGCCAGCAAAGGGCTACGGCTAAATAGAAGAAGGAGTAAAAAGTGACTGAAATGAAAGTCACACAAGCAAAGAAGCCAGTTACTTTGCCTACATAACAAGTGATGAACAGAAGAAGACAAGCTATGATCAGACCCAAGAAGAGGCTATTTCAAGGTCATTACCTTTATTATGGAGTTTGGGGTCATAAGGCAAGTAACTACTGGTAGAGAAGGTCAGTATATGTTTCTAACTTAAGAAGATATGATGCTGCATACAAGGGGAGATAATATAAAACTCAAAGGAGAACACATATCGTGAGTTCTTGCACATACTATAAAAGGTAAGAACATACTAACGAGGATTGTTGATAGAAGCCCAAACCAGTAACTTCAAAGAATAAGTTTGCTATATTGGTAGACTTGGAACAATGTAAAAGGTGCGGGTAGGATGGCCATAATGCCAAGAGATGCATGACACTTTTCTCTGAGTAAGAGAAGACACTCAATGGTATAATGAAAACAAGCAGTGCAGTTAAAGCTGAGAAAAAGGAGAAAGTTACCTTCCAGCTAGTTCAAAAGAAGGAATATAAAGTTAAAAGGGAGGTAGCTAATATAATTGAAATTGCACTCAAAGTTGACTACAAGGATAAGTAATGGATCCTTAATAGTGAATGCACTTCACACATGACAGGAGATAAGAGTAAATTGTCAAAATTAAACAAGTTAAGAGAAGGCAGAGTCAAGTTTAGCAATGATGATTCACTCAACATCAATGGTTAGGGGTCAGTAAACATTGGAAGAGGAAAGCTAAAAGATGTTCTGCACGTTGAAGGACTCAGATACAATTTAGCATCTATCAACCAATTATGCAATAAAAACCATAAAGTGATATTGATAAAAATAGGTTACCAAGTAAAGAGTAAAGAAGGCAATACTGTTGTAGCCAGGAAGAGAACAGATGGAAATTTATATGTAATTGATAAGAACAAGACAAGCAGCTGTTTACTCACCAAAAAGAAGAAAATTAACTTTGGCAGAGGAGGCTAGGACATTTATCACAGAAGAACATAAGGAAGCTGACCACTACTCATGCAATTAGAGACATTCCTGACCTCATGAGAGAGAGAGAGAGAGAGAGAGTATGTTTGCTCAATATACTCTAAAGGAAAACATGTCAGAAAGTTGTATAAGACTTAAAGAGTTCAGTTCTGAAGCAGTGCTTAACATTATGCATACTGATTTATGTAGACCAATGAGAACAAAAGGGTTGAATGGTGAGAGGTACTTCATCTTTTTTTTTTTTTTATGATTATTCGAGAAGGACTTGCATTATGCACCTTAAACATAAGTCAGAAGTTCTGAATTACTTTAAAAGATACAAAAGATTGGCTGAAAATGAGAGTGGAAGGAAGATCAAAGTATTGAGGTCAAATCAAGGCACTGAATTTACAAATGAAGTTTTGACGATTACCTTGAAAAGCATGGTATTCACCTTCAGATGATAGCAGCAAGAACACCTCAATAGAACAAGGTGGTAAAAAGGAAAAATAGAGATGTGGTTGAAATGGCAAGAACTCTACTACTGGAATTCAAGTTTCACACAAGATTTTAGATAGAAGCAACATTTATAGCTGTACATCTACTGAATAAAGTCTTACTAAGGCCCAACACTGATAAGACTCCATATGAGCTATGGAGTAGGAAGAAGACAACAGCCAAGTATCTCAAAATCTTTGGCAGTCCATGTTTTGTGAAGAATAAGGAGCAAAACTTGGGAAAATTCAATGCTATGTTTGATGAAAGCATCTTTGTGGGATACTCAGCAAAGACAAAATTTACTTTTACAAGTTGAACATAAATTTATTAAAAAGGCTATACAAGATCTAACTAAATCTCTATCCACATAGCTATTTGAAAAGCATAGAATGAGTCTGTTTGTACAAATGCCTCATCAAGCTTAAAGTTCAGGTGAATCATTCATCTCTACTTTGCGAGTTTCAGATTTGTAATTGGTTGGTAAAAGAGGAGAGAAGGAATAGTGTAGGGGGGCTATTAAGAAATATGAGTGCATATTTAGGGAGAGTTGAAATTGCTACATAATGGCTTTTGTTATGAGTATTGCCAATAATTACAAAAGGAGAGATTGTTGTTTCCACAGCCTTGTATGAGTTGTAATTGTTGTTAACTAGATTTAAGTGTGCAAGTAATTTGAAGCCACATTGAGGGGCAAGAGAGTAATTTGAAGTTACATGGAGGGGCAAGGAAATAAAATCACATGGCAAACCCTACACGAAACATATATAATCAGGTGGATAAAGAAAAGAAGAAAATGGTCAGCAAAAATAAAGAAAAAAGGAGATGGCTGAAGGGGCTGGACGACTAGATGGCAAACCAGAAGAGCAAAACGGCAAAATTCTATTCGACCAACCAAGTGAGCCGACGGCAAAACAAGGGAAGGAGAGAAAATCCGACATGGCCAAAAAGGAGAATGGATGACAAAGGAACGACACACCACCGGCACACCAGTAGTCGTAAAAAGACAACCAAAGGAGAGAAGGAACGACACATACCACCGAGAGAGAAAAAAAAGGCCAAATAGGGGAAAAGGAGAGAAAATCTGGAATGGCCAAAGAGGGGTAAACGAAGAGAGAGAGACCGTTGGCAGAACAGAGGAAATCTGGCTAGACGGTGAGAGAGAGATCTGGTTGGACAGTGAGAGAGAGATCCGGTTGGACAGTGAGAGAGATCCGGTTAGACGGTGAAAGAGATTCGGCTGGACGGGAAGAAGAGAAGTGAACGTACATGGCAAAACAAAGAGTAGCACAACAAAACAACACACAATGTAAGACCACTAGTCGGAAGAAAACTAGAAACGGACAGGTGAGGCGTAAGGTATGAGACCACCAACTAGAAGAAACAGGTGACCAGGACGTGAGACCAGTAACGGGTGGCCAGAAAAGGGAGACCAAAAACTGGTGACCTAAAACACGAGATCAGTAAAGCTAAAACGGGAGAACAATAAAGCTGAAACAAGAGACCAGCAAAGCTGAAACACGAGACTAGCAAAGCTGTGATGGGAGCGCAGCAGAAGCGTGGGTGTACGTCAGGAGACAACATGAGACTAGAACATATGACGTTGTGACAGACCAGAAGCGTGAGGGAAGGCCGTGAAATAGTAAGATCGTGGAACTAGGAGACGGGTGAGATTGTGAGACGATGAAAGTAGGAGCTGTGTGAAACAACCTAAAGAAGGAATTCGGTGAAACATTGAAAGAACTCAACGTATTTCCAAATTTCTTCAAGAGAAGTTAGAGAGCGTTGTGGTGAATTTCTAAATGGCAGTGAAGAAGTCATTCAATTCAACAAAGGCAAGACAAGATAGAAGAAGGGTAGTAAGTGACACTCTTTGTATTGTACTTGCTTAATATTTGCAATAGTGAAAGGGACAGATGATTAAAACATCCATTGTAACTAGTATTCACAAGTATAGTGGATTGTCTTGATAGAGGGAGAATTCCTACTTCCGTAGATGTACGTCATGTTGACAAAACCATATAAATTTTGTGTGTCCTTACTTTGTTTTATGTTTTGTGTTTTGAATTGAGTTGTGTGAACACAGTAAAAGTATCAACAACCCATAACTTAACGAAGACCTAATAGGTAAGGTATTTGAAAAGTGACTTTGGGAACTATTGTAATTAGTAAGTAACAATAGATCTACCTTAATCAATTTTGAAAAAGAATTCGCTTTTAAGAAAAGGTTGAAGTTGTTTATATATTTGCGAATTATAGTGATACTGATTTATCTTCCTCTCAGTACCATAAACTAGTAAATCATAGAGTAAAATTGGGAACTTCATAGAATATAAATTATGCATACTAAAGTTCCAAAAAAAGGTCGCTTGTATAATGAATTGATTTTGTGTTTATTAGGTCAAAAATAAATTTAATCAATTAAGTATCTCTAATTATATTAATCAATAAATATAAATTTATGTTAACAAAAATAAAAATTTTGTAAAATTAGTTAAGTGTTATGGTTTGTAACTTGATTTTTTTCAAAAGTTTAATTTAATATTCATAAATTTTTATTCTATAAATTAGGGTAAAAATTATATCAACTATTAATTTCTATCTAATTTCTTTTTACCAAGATAAGTAATTTTAATTATTTTAAACTTATACTAATTAATTTTAAAAAATTAAATAATTATTTTTTAATTATCACTTTAAAAAATAAAAATCCTCTATTTATCACTAATTTATGAGTTACTTCATGTGCAAGTCATATAATGGAAGACTTTCGATTACACGAAATCAACAGTAGACTTTCGATATCTTTATCTTTCTACACAAGTCAAACAATTGAAGGGAAAAAAAAAATTACAAAACATATGAAGCAAACCCGGGCCATCGCTCGCCCAGCGAGATTTTGCTTTTGTTACCAATTTTCTCCGTTAAGCTTGAAAAACCCAACAAAAACAAAAAAGACGGTTCGATAAAAGATGGAGGAGATGGGGTCTTGTATTGGGTAGAAGAATTGAAAAAATAATAATAATAAAAGAAAAGAAGACGCATACAGCTGGATGAGAGGCAAAGAGGAGATGCCTTGAATTTGGGAGGGCCAAAGGAACTCGGAGAGGAAGAAAGCAAGAAAGTAAGGGCTGCTGTTAACTTCTATGACCAAAAACCGGGTCGCATGGCCTTTTTTTCTTTTTTAAGTAAAATCTTATTACGAGTTTCCAAAAATTGACCAATCCCCAGGGTCTAGGACTGAACAGAAAGCTACTACAACATACAGTTCGCTGAACAAGGAAACTACAAGTTAAAATGGTCAGAGTCAGAAAGAGCGAGATGGCCGGTCCTATCTTGATGTGCGCCAGGTTGACCCAAAAGCAGGAATGATATGGTGGAAGATGCCGCAGATATGGCCGACAAATAGCCCTGCAGTAGTAATCTTCCCCCCGTCGAGGCGTTCTAAAGAAAAAGGGGTGCTTATAATAAGGCCTGTATGGGCCTACGCATGATCCTAAGTCCCCATGTCAGAGAGGACAAAGAGAACGAGCTCTTTCGTCCAGGAGCACGTTGACATGGGGAAAAAGAAAGCCAATGACACGAAATAAAGGTCAAAAAAGGTAAAGGCGAGAGAAGGGAAGGAATAATTTTGCACATTGGTTGACGAAAAGGTGGCGACATAATTGTTTAACATTGCTACTTTTTGATCGTCTACCAGATCAATATATCATCCCAAGCTGCTCTTCTTGTTATCCATTCGCACCATGCCATAGCCAGCAATTATTTGGAGCTGGAGTGTGTGACAAGCCCATTATACTTCAATACAATAGACCTGTTTTGTTCATCTAACTTGCCGCAATGTTCTTGAATTGCCACCCGTGCAAGTCAATAGTTTTCTTCTTTTTTCTTCTTCTTCTTCTTCTTCTTCTTTTTCTTCTTAAAAGAAAAATTAATAAAATCCTTCGGTTCTCACTGGCAGAAAGTGGGGGTCTAATTTAATGGTTTAATTATCCATATGTTCTTCTTCAAGTTCAGTTCCCATCAAAGAAAAGGGAAGGCGTGTCAAAAGTGTGGCCGAGCTGAGTTAGGTTAAGCCAGCTGGGCTTAAGGAATGTATGAATATCGAGCCATTAGTTTCTAAGTTGAAGTACCGAAGATATTAGAAGAACTTTTAAAAAAAAGTTCGATATTGAAACGGAAATGGAATAGTTAAAAACCCCAACATTCATTTTACCCGCTTTCATTATAATTATTATGTTCCATTTATGCTTTAAGGTGCCTATTTCGGTAGAAAGCCTAGCCTATTTATAAAATACCTTTTTTATTTATTAAAAAATTTATTGAACTATAATTTACACAATAGTAATAATTTTTTAATTTTATAAATTTTACAATTTTTTTTGTCATTCTCAACTCTTTTAGGTATCTCACTATGCGAAGTGTTCACCAATAAGAACGTATGTCTTATTTTAGGAAAAGAGTCGCTATAACCTTTTGCATTAAAATAATTTATTTACAAAAATAAAAATTATATGGTACTTAGTACACTTTAGATACATTATTCTTTTTGTTAATTTATTTTTATTATAGCATTATATAATTTTATTTATTATTTTAAAAAAAAATTTAAAGATTATGATTAGAATGGATCTAAAGAATTATTGCATTTGAGTTTATCCAATCGTATGACAATGAAAAATGTGGATTTAAATTTTTCCATTCATAAACTAACATGACATACTATTTAAAAGTTAGAGAAATGAGTTTGCATTTTTATGTTCAAGATTAAGGTACATTACTTTACATGTACAAGATAAGGTAAAATTTTGTACTTATCTTTTAGCTAAGAGAACTTATACTCATGTGAATTAAAAATTTCTTATTACTTTATGCAAACTCTAGATCAAATTTGATATTTAATTATATTAAAATATTTAAGATATATCGTTCCATATGATATATTTCATAATGGAGTTTTCGTTATGCTACATAAGTATAACAAAATTAACTAAATTATAAATTTATATGAGATAAAATCTATTGTGGATTTGTATTTATCCTTAAAGATAGAATAATGACATAGAAGTATACTAAATAAATAATTATTATTTAATATATTATAAAATCCAAGTTTATAACTTTAAAAATTGGTTAGCATTGAGGTAATATGGCTAATAAAAATTTTTATAGATATTCAGTTGTAAAGGAAACTAACACTATAAGTGTTGATATATTATGATAGGTAAACTTATATTGATCATTTCAAGAGCAAATTATATAATAGAAAGAATATATATATATATATATATGTTTAACTAATGAGTTAATAAAGTTAATTTGTTAAGTGATAAAATGATATTACTTTACTTTATAAGATCATAAGATCTAAGACAAATTTGATTAATTATCTAACTAAGCCATTAGGTAGAAAATTATTATAAATTGAATTGGAAAAGGTAGAACAAATACTTATAGAGAATAGTTAAATGTAATAGAGCTTAACGTGTATCACAGGAGATCCTTTGCAATAGGTTCGTATAGGTAATAACAAGTCATTTATTGACCTCAAATGTACTATAAAAATTATATGTCTTTTTTTTTTATAATGTAAATAATGTAAAAATTCAAATTTTAAAGTTAAGTTATACTTTTAAAGAAATTTATAACCTTTATTAGTGGTGTATTATTAGAATATATAGTAAATAAATTCAATCAACTATATGAAATTTGAGTAATACGAGGTTTTAAACAAAATCTTTAGAGTTCTTATGAAAATAAATCAAAATGCATACAACCTAACAATACCCAACTGTATCAAATAACATGATTTTAGAAAATACAATATTGAGGTAAATTCATTGATATTTATAAAGTAATTATGGTTTATAAAGTTTTTTATTTTATTATGTTTTGATATCAAAGTTTGTGCTTATAGTTTTTAGTTTATAATCTTAAAAGTATCAAAGACGATGTGTAATATTTTCGTTATTTGATCAAACAAAATTAGCCTTTTAAAATAATAGATGATTTTTTAAATTTGTATATTTTTAAAAGCTAATTACCATATTTTAAAATTTGATCAACCAATATCATTATATGGCAATTGTACTTGCTATTATACATCCATTATTAGCCCATTATATATATATCATCATTATACTAGCCTTTTATTATTATTAAAATTTATACTTAACATTATTTTACTTTTTTAGTTATTAAATTATAATTAATATAAATTTGTCTCATCCTCTTATTCTTAGAAAATACTATTTTTAATAATTTATAACCTATGATTAGATTAATTAAAAGATTAAATTATTTTTATTACCTTATAATGTGAAGTGCACATAGTGAAACATTTTATCGTATTCTAAAAAAAAAATAATCATTATAATCTATTGCACTTGATTAATTTGTTTACAAAAGTAGAAATTATTCTTAAAGACAATACTTAATACATTTTAGGTACAAATGTTTTATTAATTTATTTTTATTATAGTATTAAATGATTTTATTGATTATTTTTGTACAATTCATGCCACCTTATTTTCCAAGATAAGGGATGTTGTTTCTTCTACCGTCATTGTTCACAAGGGATGTATGTATAGATGATTTGTGCCAATTTCTATAACAACTTGGCTTCTTTCAAGCAAATTTGCTATTTATTGGGCTAAAAGCCTTAAACACATAGTCCCTACCAAGCCTTTAATTGGTCAAAAAAAATTTAAAAAAAAAAAACAAAAGTTTCACCCACACACAGATTTAGAACATATTATTTACAATACATTTTTTTTGCCAAGTTTTTGTCCAAATTTTGTTTTCTTTTCTTATTGCTAGGATGGGACCATGTTGGACCATATTCATGTTTCTTTTCTCTCATGGTTAAGTTCTTGCATAAAAATTATGGTGTTTCTAACAAGTGGGCCTTTTACTTGCCTGCTTGTTGTAATCTATGTTAAGCTACAGTGTCATTCTATATGTACCCCTGAAAAAAAAAAAAAAGAAGGAGACTTGTATATAAGGATTACTTATACAAAATAGATGGTAGCTTTTAAATGTGCATTATTGATGACATTTTTTTATTGCACAAATTATAAATATTGTAGTATAATTTTTCTTTTTTGCTTAAATGAGGATGATGAATTCCATTTTTAATGAAAAAATTTGAAATGATTGTTGAAAAGGTTGATGATTTGTAGTATTGTTTAATTGCAAGTGGTCACAAATAAAATCTCACATTATTGAAAATCAATAGCCACAGTCGGTGGGTAAGATGCAATTTTTACATGGAAGAGTGAACTTTTGTCTTTTTTTTTTTTTTTTTGGTCATATGTTACCATATATAGTTAATTATTTATGCGTATATGCATATGTATTAGGAATTAGTATGTGCTATCCACATTTTTCTAAGATGTAATAAATTTTAAGTATAATATTTTTTATTATTTTAAAAATTAATAATTATTATAACTAAGTCTAAATAATAGACAGAAATTAAGTCAAATTAATGTTAAGAAAAATACATGATGTATAAAAAATTGTGTTTCGACTGAAAAAGGAAGCGTTGGTTACCAGAAATGATAGGAGGGACACATTATTTTGGAATTCAACCAATAAATATCAATAAGAAATATTAATGAAGATCAAGGACACCATTATTTATTGGAATTGAATGAAGTCATGGTGTAAATGGTTCATGGACATTGTTTTTACAATGAATATTGTTGTTAAAAAGTACGCAAAACAAAGAAAACATAAACTAAATCAACAAAAATACTTCAACTTTAAGGTGAATTAACCTATTCTTACTGTAGTTTTATTATAATACTTCTTTCGTGGTCATCATTAGTAATTTTATCAAAAGGAAGTCACTTATGAAGCTTTTTCTTATCGGCGACCATAGAACAACACTTATAAACCATTTACTTGAAAAATCTATTGCATTTAATGATAAAATATATTATTTATTTATAAAAAAAATTATGTATATAAATCTTTATGCTGCTACATCACCATTACTTAATTAAGAATATGCAACTATCCTTGGAATTGGGGCTGCCTACTAAATTGAAAAAAAAAATTAATTGTTGGACATATTGTTCTTGCATTTATTGTATATAAGTAATAAAATAATTATTTTATTAATGAATAGATAATTTCATTTTTTAATCTTTTATTAAGTTTGGTTGCTTTTTATTATGATTATTATTAATAAATGCATATAAGATGTCTTAGCGTTCAATGAAAAACATGTCTATATTAGTCCTTTTCGGTTCTAACATCATGCAAGGATTAATTAAATATCGATAAGTTCTACAATCGTGCCTCGTAGGTAATCACATAAGCAATTAGTGGTGCATGTGGTCCTCCTCCTCGTTAGAAGAGCTTTGTCATGGAACGTCCTTCATTAAACAACGACTGTAGCAAAATCAAATGGACACATTTGAATTAATTGGCTGACCACCTTCAATCGTGTTGATTTATAAGTTTGTACAACTTTATAGAATATAATTTGAAATTTTCTTTTTCTAAATTATGATAATTAAGATCTCATCGTTGGTTGAGCTAATATGAGTTTATAGGTTTAAAACTTAAAGTCATAGTTAAATTCTTCACAGAAGGGAAAAATAAATACTAAATTTTAAGGTAAAATTATTATTAATGAATAAGTAAGTAGATAAATAATATTCACTTAAGTACAGTAATTTATGATGGTTTTTTTTTTTTTTTTTTTTGTATTGACCTCAAAGGAGGATTATTTGAGTGAGATAATTGATCATTGAGATTGAAAGTCTTAGATAAGAGAGATGATGACTAATAATGTAAATCAATCATACTTAATTTCATAATATGAAAAATAATATGTTAAAATCTGAATTTTATTAGAATATGAATTGGTTGGTTGAAATATCCATAAAATTAAGCAAATATTGCCATATAAATTATTTTAATTTAAAAATTTGATGAGAATGGCTCATTTTATCTTAGTTTAAGAAGTAGTAATAATAATAATAATATACATATAAATATATAAATGTGTATGTAGGTAATAAGATATTTTAATTAAATACATTTGATCATATAGTAATTAGAAGATTCTCTAAGTTAGTATATAACAAGCATATAAATTATCCGCTTTGTTTTAGTTGAAAAATTTTAAAAGTAGGGGTAGTACTAAATATTATTTTCTTTTTTTTTATTATTATTATTAAGAGAACAATTGGTTTGTAAACTATACAATAGGATTAGGTCTTTTTATTTTTATAAATCTCACACTCCCTTCATAATGTTAAAATTAAAATTTTAAAATAGAAGTTTTAAATTCTATTTTGAAAAATATATTATTTTCTTAATTAGCGTATAAACCTTGCGTCACGTCAAGGCGTGTTATGACGATTAACGGGCAAAACTATGGACTAGGGCCTAACTTGGGCTTCTAGTACATGGCCTTGTATGGGCTTGACCTTAGGCCCATATATTGGAATTGTAATTAATAGTAATATTGAAAGCAAAGCACCAATACCGTAACTCATCCGCACCCAACCCCAACGTCATCATTGTGTTCTTCCACCGCTGGGTAAGGATTGTTATTGTTTGTAATTTGGACTTTATGCTTTGAAAGAAAACTAAAAGGACAAGGAAATTTGTCAGCGAAATGTCTCCACTAATATATTCTTCACACATATTGCTTTGAATATCAAGTTTAATAAAAAAAATTGTGGAGTATTTGTCCTAAAACTATACTCCCATTTATTTATTAATTTTTAATCACTTTTATTATTTTTTTAATAAAGAAATAAAATGGTAATTTTCTTTCAACCTAACATACTACATATCAAATACAAATAAGAGATTCTTTAAACATCGTGTCTAATTCACCATTTAATCAATATTATTGTACTAAATTAAGTATCTTGAATCCTAATTTGAAGACTTACGTCAATTTCTTATAAATTATACTTTAATTTTTATATTTTTAAATATTTCATGTTTAATCCTAAAAGTTTTTAAAACATTTCAATTAAGGGTAACTTGATTTTTATTTTATGTTTTCACAATTATCTTTATGTGTGATCTTGCCAATGAATATACATTATAATACCAAAGGATCATACAAATTAGGCTTCCTTAATTTACCATTAATTTCATCAGTTAATCAACTCATATGCATATATTATGATTAAAGTTTAATCACACGTCATTACCGCCCCATTGTACCTATGTTTTGTTTGATATAATCAAGAAACTTTGCATTCTTTCATTTACCTCTAACTCTAAGCCAATTTTTATTGTGGTTATGCAAATTTGGATAATGACTTTTTTACATATGGATGACAATTTGGTTTGTATTTTCATTGTGGGTTTTAATTGTATTTTGAAGTGAAAAGGAAAGGTAAATTGAAAAAAAAAAAGAAAAAAAAACAAAAAGAAAGAAAAGGGCAAAAAAATATAATAATAATAATAATAATAAATGAATAATTTTATTAATAAATGTCTATTTACAAAATCTAAATATAAGGTGTATACAAAGCTCATACATTAAACCCACCTATTACAAGCTTAAAAGGGAAAGAATCTCAATTCTTATCAAGTCCTTAGACTAAACCCAAAACCATCCAATCTTTGAGCCTCAATTAAGAACTAGAGAGATTCTTGTTGGGTAAGATTTGCTAAAATCCATAGCATTATTAGGCTTAAAGGGAACCTTGTCCTTCTTAACTCAAAATGGAAGAGAGAGTATAGTTTCTGTTACTGTGGGAGGCCTATAACCTAATAAACTCATTTTTACGAGTCCTAAAATGCAAGGACAAGCCTAAAAACCCATTACATCAAAGTTTAAATGATCACATAAGACACCAATATCTTTAGGCCCCCAAAAGCCCATTCTTTAAATTTAACTAACCTGAAACAATCCACGAAATCCAATATTAAGAGTCGAGAAAGGCTTAATAGCCTAATTTTTATAAGAAGCATTCTCTAATAGGAGTATTAATAAGCTTAGAAGGCTTCCAAATCTCTCTTTTAAGGCCTAATAGTTAAGCTTAAGTGAAAAGCTTGTATAAATCAATAGCTATAAATATTGAAATGCGTAAAAATCTCCAATATTAGCAAAAAAATCTTTAAACGATTTAGAAATATCTCTTATTAACCAATTACTTGGGACCTCCCTTTTTATAAAAGGAGAGGAGCACTCAACATTAAGGGGAGTCATATAAGGAGGAAAGATAGAGTTAGCAGTAAAGATAAAGACAGAGAAAAACCAAAGCAACTAAGAGAATATTAAAGTGCTATGTAAAGAAAGGAGAAAATGTTAGTTTCCCACAAAGAAAAAAAAAAAAAGCTAAAGCATTTATTTTCAATGTCAAAATTTTAGTAATATTCAATAAGTTTATTTAGTAAGAAAGAGAAGGTGTTTCACCTGAAAGAGCCTACGTAAGAAAGTGAATATAAGACTTTATCACATGTAAAGCCAAAGATACTAGCATCCATATTAATAACATTTTTTCTTCTCTTACATTTATAATACCTACAAATAAAAAGCTAATTAAAAATTTAATTAACTAAATTACATTAATTTTAAAGAAATAATTGGAGAAGCCTTTTTTTGGAACTTAATAACTAATCAAAATAAAGGAAACCGTAATTTAATCAATATTAAGTAATTATTAGTGCTTAAGGCTTTATATTAATTCTTGTTTATGTGTTTAAGTTATTGATTACTAAGAATCGTGAAGCTTTGAACCCATATGCACTAAAAACCACAAAAATCACCTATGAACCATATAGATTAAGCATCATTCTTACCAAAGCTAAAGGGGTTATCACATGAAACTCAAGCCTTGAAAAATTGATACCTTCCTACACTCTTAGCAATTTAACCAAAAACCTAAGATTTAGCTTATAATCACCTCCAATTTGAGTTTTTAAACTCCAAAAACATAGAAAATTATAACCTAAAGTACTAAAAACCAAAAGCAGGAGCCCTTATCTACTAAGCCCCTAAGTTTAAACTAAAGATTAAACTTTTTAACCTCAAAGGAACCAAAATCCAAAGTTTATATTTAGGTTACTTATAAAATTAAAATCTAAAATTGAATCTTATGAATAAGAGCAAGGAAAATTAGAGAAGCCTAACACCATTAGGAGAAGAAAGAGAGAGAGAGAGAGAGAGAGAGAGAGAGAGAGAGAGAGAGAGGTGTAATGAGTAAAGAAAAGATGGATCAAAAGGGTTGGGGCTATCCTTAAATGATGTATGAATATATGATTAAAAATGACTTCATTTTGCTAGTAGGAGAAATTAGTTTGCTACTATCCAAAATGACATTATTCTAATATGAAATGACTTTGTTTTATAGCTTGTAGTTGTTATAGCTAATTGACTTTATAGGTCCAACCTAAGATACTTGGCTTGTTTTTTAAGGTTGCATTTTAGGCCCTTTTCCTACTAGTCTAAAACTGATCGAATGTCCAAGATTTAAATTTCTTTATTTTATATTATTTTATTTTATTGATTTTTTGAAAAATTCCTAAATAAATTTCTTTAAAAAGGATTTGAAATGTATTTTTAGATTATGTTTTAATAATTTTAAATATATAAAACAAAAAATAAGAAAGAAGGAAAAAAATCTATATATAGATTCTTTTTACCTAATAAAAGTAAACAAGATATAAACCTTTATTAATTTTTTAAATAAAATTCAAAAGAATTACATTCTTCTTATTTTGCAAACTTAATTTCAAAAATCAAAATGTCAAAATTCAAAATATTCTTTCCTTCGTGTAAAGGATCATAATAAAACGTATCTAAATACTTATAAAATTTTCAAAATATTTCATTTTATTGGCAATGTAAGAGATTATTGTAAAAAGAAATATATCCAAATATCTTTAAAAAAAAATTTAAAATAAAATCTCATTCCTATTGCAAATGCAAAAGATCATCGTCAAATGTATCTCAAAATCTTATTTTGAACATAACCTTGAAGCCATAGAATTTTATTAAAAGGATCTCATAAGCTTAACAAATTTTTAATTAAAGTATAATGTCTATGTAAAAGCTTTCCTTTCTTCCTTTGAAGTCCTACATAATCTTTTTCTCCAAACTCCTTAAAACCTTTATATATATATATACATTTATGACAAATTATACATGTTAGAAAGAGAAGAAAAATAAATTAAGTATTAAAGCAAGAAGAACTATAAAATAAAGGAACATGACAATGATACTATCACTTATAACATGCTTTTGGTTTAGCTACAACTTTTGCCAAGTATACTCATGCTTTTGAATCTTAACAAATACTAGTTTGCTTACCTAAGTCTTATTAAATTTTAAAAATATATAGTCTTTTAAATTAATGACTTATAATGTTCCAGTTACACATAAAATGATTAATGATAACTATAAATTATTCAATAAAGAGACCTAAGCCACATCCAAAGCTTGAAGTCTAAATTGGCACATCTTATCCATATCTATTGCATTTCCCTCCTAAGGTCACATCATATCACACCTAAATGTTAGGATTGTCAAAAGGTGATTAACATATTCCTTAAATACACAATTACTTAGTGTCATTTAATACTTTTATCATATTAATATTTTAATTAAATATAAAGTTTAAAATTATTATTTACTCTATTTTATTTTATTATGTTTATTCTCAAATATAAATTATTAATTTTAAAAATAAGTTCATAATTCCTTATGAATACTTATCTAACTTGGCTAAAGAATTTCCTAAATTAGAATTTATTGAGAATAATGCAACACTCTCCTATAATTACTTCAAAGTAATAAATTTTTTATTAATCACTGAATTATCTCCACATATAAGCAATTATATAAACACAAAAGTAATGTTCTACTTAGGAATTTTTATAATGAGTCAAATTTTAATAAACTTATTTATCTAAAAAGCACCCATATGTTTCTTTAACCATTCATATACTTTAGTTTATTGGATTAACTGCTTTCTTTATAAGAATAAAATATAACATGTGTCAATTTCATAACTCTATCAATTTTTAATTTTAATAATGCATCAACTAAAAATATTTAGGATTAATACTTTGATATAATTGTTATCTTATAATTATGATATAATCATAATTACCTTTACAAAATATATTAATTTTGTTTACTTTATCTTTGAAGTTTATTGATAATTAAATCATTCATATAAATAAGACTAAAGATAAAGAATGTCTTTATTTATAAATTACATGCATGTAGCATTTAATATGTGTTTAAATAACAACCAACTTGTTAATTAGTAAGGCACATATTAACAATTTCCTACTTGCACTATAACCACTCACCTATGTATTTGATACCATAAAATTTCATGTAGCAATTGTGCTTCTACTAGAATATTGGCTTAGTAAGAAGATTTGCTAGATTTTCTTCAATAAGCACTCACTCTATCTTTATATCTTTTCTCTTAACAATTTCTTCAATGAGATGAAATTACTTGAATACATGTTGGATTGTTGTTGAGACCTTTGTTCATTTGGTTGTGCAATGGCTCTATTATTGTCTGCATTATTATCACAATACACCATTATTAACTTAACAATACTACAAACCACACCAAGTTCAATGATAAACTTTTTAATCCAAACCACTTCCTTTGTTACCTTAAATGCAACAATAAACTTAACTTCAATTGTAAAATCTATAGTTATCTATAGTTATTTCTTATTTGAAACTCTTTAACTAACCATACTACCATTAAAAGTAAAGATGTATCCAAACTACAACTTGTTATTGACCTTATTAAATTAAAATAACCTTTCAATAACACATTAACTAAAAATCTTTAATAATAATACTTTGATGTAATATGTATCTTATAATTACAATATAATTATAATTATACTTTGTTACATTAACTCTTTAATTATTTTGTAGAGTTTACTAATAATTAAATCATTTATACAAATAATATTAAAAATAAATAATGTCTTTATTAATAAAATTAAATACTTGAAATACCTAATATATGTTTAAATAGCAACTAATTCATTGGCTACTAATGCACATAATAACAAACGTATCATATAAGAGTTAGTGACTTTTTGTGTATATCATGTATCATTTTATAAAGATATGTACCATTTAGTTCCTACCTTACACATATTTTATACGTAATAGTTAATTAAAAATGTAAAGTAATGGCAAAATAATGACTAGTTATATACTCCCTTCAAATTGCAAAAAATTTCTTTACATATGTAATCAAAAGTCCCTATATCAAGCTTGATCGAGAGTAATAATAATAATAATCCCTTATCAAGTGGTTAATTTCTTTTTCAATTTATATATGAAATAAAAAGTGTGTTAAAGAAAAATTTTGGAGTTATGTTAAGAACTTTAAACTTTCCATATACATGAGTCAAGTTTAAATTACAAAATGAATAGGGACAAGATTTTGCTCTAAATTAGTGTCTTTGGAGGGCTTGATTCCTAAATTTTCTAAAGAACTTATCATATCAAAACAAATCACACAAAAATTATTGACATTTTAATTACTTTTGGTTTAAAAAAGACCAATTTAGAATAAATTTAAAAATATAGAACTCAAATAAATGTAAAAAAATAATAATAACACAATTGAAAAAATTTATAGAAATTTAGAATTAAATTTTATCATATCTTATGAAAAGAATTTACTATGAATCCAAAACAAAATCAAATGAGAAGTTCTTCTCCACCTACTAAAACGAAAAAAATTTATAACAAGCTTTGGTTGCATTACCTTTATTTGTTACTATTTCAAAATACATATGAGTATTCGATCCAGATAAGGTAAATCATATAAAGCAATACATATTTAAACCCAATCTTATGTTATAATTTATAAATATTTATTACAGAATATACATTGAATATAATTCCCGAGTTAGTACGAGGAAGTTAATTCTTATATAACTCTAATTCCAGTATGGATAATTTATCTTTATCCAAATGAGACAAATAGATTAAACGAGATGCCTACAATTTAACATTTATACTAGATGATCATAAGCTTAAAAGGAAAAAGAGCGATAAAGGAATAAGCATTTCCTATTTGCTCCCAACCCACCCAAGAAAAAAACTCATTTGGCAAACTTTTTTTCAGATACATTATTTCCTGATAATTTGCCAAAATTTGTCAAATTGAAAAATTAAACTCCCAACTTCTCATAAAAAAAGTTTAACTCTTTTTTGGTTTTTTCTTTCAAAGATTAATAAAGACTACTAAGATTTGAACCTAAAAATAAAACTTGTACTCTTATGGCTAAGCCTCCTTATAGTAAACATCTTAAAGACACATTTAATAGACTACTTACATTAGGCCCATCTTTGATTGGACAGCACACAATGCTTCTACCATTTATGTCAATTGGATCAAACTAAGTCAAAGGTATATGCAATTTTATGTGAAATAGCTTTGTTTAGGATTCGATTATCTGGCTGTGCTAACCAGGCTAATTTTTATAACCATGCTCTAAAAGCAAAAGGCTACAAAATTACGACAATAATATATCACAAAAGTTGGTTAGTAGCTTACATGTGAACAATGTATTCCTCTGGGAAAGCTTGGCTTCCCGCCTTTCTCGGAGATCAGCCTCCTATGGCATTGGTAGTTTAAGTTTTATCGATTGTGTTGTCTATAAATTTTCGGACGCCAAAAAAAGATAAAAATCTAGCAAAATGGCGACTCCATGGTTACCCAGTTATAATTATATGCTTTCTCATCAATTCATTGATGAGATCTCCATTTGTACTTATTATAATTCTCCTTTATTATCTAATAATTATTTTTTATTATTTTAGAATTAATAGGAAAAATTATCTTTATTATTTTTGAATTAATAGACAGAATTGTGGTTTATCAAGTCTATATAATTGTAATACCTATGGTTTTTGAATTCAATTAAGCAATAATATTATCAAAGTATTTAACTTATTGGAGGTCAATTCCCTTAAAGTGATTAATCTTATATCTTTTTTTTTTTTTGTAAAACCCTTATTTTCAATCCTCAATTCTCAATCCTTATTTCAAATTCATTATTCCAAAACCTTAAGTTCTCATCATCTGGTATCAGAGCAGCGTTCTTAAAGATTCTATTTCTATTCCATAAAAAAAAAAAAATGTTTATGCTCCCTACCCAATAACAAAAGAAAATTTTGGGTATCATTAATTTGTCATCTCACAGTATGTCTTCATACAATTCTTTTAATTTTAATACCAAAATATCTCGTGTTGAAGAATCATTATCTCTCATGCAAGAGTCTTTCAAGAGGCTAGAACAAATGGTATTTTCTATACTTAGAGGGAGTCAAAAGATAACATTTCCAGATCTACTAATAAACAAAAAGAATCTATAGAGTCTTATAGAGGTACCAATCATAACTATACCCAACCACACACATAGGTAGAATTCCCCCTCTAAGACGAGAGTGATTTGGCAAGTTAAATCTCTTGGGCTAAAAAATATTTTCACTTATATCGTACGTCAGGTCTTTTTAAAGTTAAAATTACTTCTATTTAATTAGAAGGTAATGCAATCCAATGGTACAATTAGATCGAAACATGTGGTGAAATTCCAACATAGGCTAAATTCATTAAAGGCCTTCTTGTGCGATTTAGGCCCTCAAAATATCACAATGTTGACAAAGAGCTCGCAAAAATTTGCCAGACATCCATCGTCCTTGAATATCAGAGTCGATTTGAATGACTTGTCAATCACACTAAAGATTGGTTTAAAAGGCAATTAGTAAGAACATTTATTAAAAGTCTTATTATTGATATCTAACGAGAAGTCAAGGCTCGCTAACCATGAACAATGGTAGCATTTATTTCCTTTGCTCATCTGCAAGAGGAGAAGTTAGGTGTAAAAAATCATTGACTATCTACTAAAGTGGCCAGCAAACCTATTGAGGGTAATACCAACTCACCTTCTTTTACTCATCCTTCTAACATTAGATACTTAACCTAAGAACAATTAAAAAAGTGGATGGTAAAAGGGTTATATTGGCACTGTGATAAAAAGTGGCATAAGGAGCACCATTGTAAGTAAGGGAAGTTTTTATTGATTGAACCAGTTGAGGAGACTTAAGAAATAAGTAATGACTACACGAGCCCAAATAGTGATGACATCTTTGTTGAATACGTAAATGAGCCTACAATGCATGTTTTAGCTGGCTACTCAAACCCTCAAACTATAAAGATTAATGGATTCCTCAAGGAATAGTCAGTAATGGTACTAGTTGATTTAGGTAGTACCAATAACTTTATAAATGAGAAGATTGCCAAAAAACTTGCTTTTTCAATTGAGAATTATGATAAGTTTGCTGTGAAAGTTACAAATAAGAGATATTTGACATGTCAAAGGAAGTGCACAAAGGTAAAACTCGCGTTACAAGGTCAGATCGTTTACGTTGATCTCTTCTTATTACTCCTAGAAAATTATAAAATTGTCTTTTGTATTGATTGGTTGTAAACCTTGGGAGATATTACTTAGAATTTTTCTAGGTTAAGAATAAAGTTTCTATTGAATGGACATCCAATGGAATTATATAGAAGACACAAAGGTAAAATTAAAACTGTTAATAGTCATTGAATGCAGCAGGTCCTACAGAAGGTAGGACAAGGGTTCCTAATGCAATTGAGAGGTGCAGAGGTGGCCAAATTACATTCTATATAAAGGAAGGAGGGTACAATACTATTAACTGAATTCTCTAATTTGTTTGCTAAGCATATAGGTTTACCCCTACAAAAGACACACGACCATCATATTCTGTTATTATTTGAGAATAAACTTATTAATGTTCAACCATATCGTTATCCACACTTCCAAAAAAAAGAAATTAAGAAAATTGTTAAGGAGATATTGAAAGCTGGCATCATCAGAATAAGTGTTAGTCCATACTCATATCCTGTACTTTTGGTAAAAAAGAAGGACGATTCATGGATGATGTGCGTGGATTATTGAGCACTTAACCACATCATTGTGAAGGATAAATATTCTATACTCATGGTCAACAAACTATTAGACAAATTAGGAGATGCTCAATTATTCACTAAATTGGATTTATGGCCGAGGTATTACTAAATCCAAGTACATAAGGAAGATATTCAAAAAATAGCTTTTATGACACATGATGGCCATTACAAGTTCCTAGTTATGCCCTTTGGGCTCACCCATAAACCTTAACATTTCAAAGTTTAATAAATGATATCTTTTGGTCATATTTAGGTAAGTTTGTCTTGATATTTTTTGATGATATTTTGGTGTATAGTCCTTCCCTTAAGCACATTTGTCACATTTACAGATTGTGTTCCCTATCTTACATGATAACTCTCTATTTGTTAAGAAAATAAAATGTAACTTTGCTAACCAAACAGTAAAGTATCTTGGTCATGTTGTCTCTAAAGAAAGTGTGGCAGTTGATCCTTCTAAAATTCAAGTAATGCTGGATTGGCCAATTCCAAAGGCAATCAAAGCACTACAAGGCTTTTTGGAATTGACTGGTTATTATCGTAAGTTTGTTCATGATTGTGAAAAGATCAACACTAAATTGATGACTCTCTTGAATAAGGATTCATTTAACTAGGTCAACAAAATAAAGGCGTTTACTCAACTTAAGTGAGTCATGACCACTATTCCAGTTCTTGTCTTACTAGATTTTAGTAAGATATTTATTATTGAATTTGATACTTCTAAAATTGAAATTGGTGCAGTATTAATGTAGGAAGGTTGCCCTATTGCCTTCACTAGTAAGGCATTATCACCAAACATCTTAGTATGTCTGTTTATAATAAAGAGATGTTAGCTATTATTCATACAGTCTCGAAATGACGTCTATATCTCATTAGGAAGCGTTTTCAAATTCAGACCGACCATAAAATTCTAAAATATTTATTAAAGTAACGAATTTCTTTTATGGAACAACAAAAATGAATTTCTAAATTGCTGGGCTATGATTATAAGATCATTTATAAAAAATGAGCAAGAATTTGGTAGCCAATGCATTATCTTGTATTTTAAAGTAGGCTAAAGTGGTGGCACTCTCTATCCCTATCTACAATATAATTGTGCAAATTAAAAGGGAGTGGTTGTGAAACTCGAGAAATTATTGAGAAGTTACAAACAAGTCCTAATTTAGTTGCTCATTACACTTGAAATTCTCAAGATTTAGGAGATTTGGTACTTATTCCTTATTCTTACTACAAGGACACAATCATACAAGAATATCATGCATTCTTAACTGCTGGCCACATAGGATTTCTTTGTACTGACAAGCATATTGGTATGGAATTTTATTAGAAAGGTATGAAGAAAGAAATAAGAAGATTTGTAGCTGAATGTGATGTATGTCAACGTCATGAGAGTAAATCTGTAACATCGCCAGGATTTCTTTAACCTTTACCTATCCTAGAAGAAGTTTAGATAGACATCTCTATGAATTTTATTAAGGGACTCCCACTATTCCAAGATAAATTTATTATTTTTGTTATTATCAATCGCTTGACAAAATATACTTATTTTTGTATAGTTAGTCACCTTTATACTACTGCTAGTATTATTCAAGTTTTTGTTAACAATATTATAAGACTCCACAGTGTTCCTAAATCGATTGTCAGTGATAAAGATAATGTCTTTACTAGTAATTTTAAAAGGAACTATTCTACTTGCAATGGACACAGTTGAATATGAGCACTGCTTATCACCCACAAACAAGATAGACAAACTGAAATAGTCAACAAATACTTGGAAAACTACCTTTGTTGCTTTGTAAGTGACAAGCCAAAAAATTGGATAAAATGGCTTCCTTGAATTGAATAGTGGTATAATACCACTTACCATTCCTCTACAAAGATATCCTCATTTCAAGCAATTTATAACAAGTTCCACCTACTCTTACAAGATATACAATTGGATTATCTCAAGATTATCTCACGTGAATCAAGTTGATAAGGACTTAAAAGACAAAGACAGGTTGCTCCAACTCCTGAAAGACAACCTTATTGTCGCCCAACCCCATATAAAACAACATATGAATATACATTGTATAGAGCGAGAGTTTTTAGTATGAGATTAAGTTTATCTTAAACTCCAACCATATCAGCAATTATTCATCACTATCCGCTCCTCAATGAAATTATCTCCTCGTTTCTTTAAGTCATACCAAATTCTAAAGCGTATTGATCTTGTTGCCTACCATCTTAACTTATCAACAAGATCAAAAATACATCCTGTCTTCTATGCCTCTTGCTTAAAAAAAAAGGTAGGGATAGTGTAGAGACACAAAGCCAACTGCTTGACATTGCCTACACAAGAGAGGTCAACCTTCAGCTACAAGCCATCCTAAACTGACGTATTGTTAAACATGAAAATCAAGCTATTGTCCAAATCCTAATTCCATAAACTAACCTCTTGATTAAGAATACTACCTAAGAGTTCTATCATTTTTTTACAAATCAATTTCCAAACTTTATTACTAATCAACTTTAAGGACAAAGCTATTTTTAAAGAATTGAAAAATGATGCAATCGCCAAGTGTACTTGTTATAATTCTCTTTTATTATTTAATAATTATCTTTTATTAGATGAAATTATATCATTAATAAGCGAGATCATCTTTTATTATTTCCAAATTAATAAGCGAAATTATGGTTTGTCAAGTTTATATAATTATAATACCTATAACTTTTGGATTCAACTAAATAATAATATTATCAAAGCATTTAACTTATTGAATGCCCCCTCAAAAGGGTTAATTCAATCTCTTTTATTTTTGTAAAACCCTTATTTTTAACCCCAATTCTTAATCCTTATTCCAAAACTCTAAGTTCTCATCATTCATCATACATAAATGGAACAAGGAAATCAAGAAAATGGCATCTCATCAATTCATTTAACATATGTAAATGGAACAGGAAATCGAGAAAATGGCAATCTTACTTCTCTAAAAATATGTAAAACCCCGCCCTAATTTTGTTAACTCTTTATAAGTTCTACCCAATCTTTAAGCAATGGATAAATGCACAAATTTCGTGGTGTTGCACACCCTGGAGCAACATTTCCCAAAAGAATTGTTACAAGCAAAGTATATCATTGACAATCCGTCAATGACAATCAGACCACGATTATTAATTTGAAAACACCATCAAATTGTCCACTGTATATGACTCAAAGACAATGGGCAGCATTGTGCTTCATCTTCTCAAATCACCTGCAAAGTCCAAAACAGTATTTACTTCTGTTCACTGGCTGGACGATAATTTCTTTTACTTTGGTTTCAAATATATGATATAGATTTTTTGAGAAATTGTTCTCTGGCTAGCAAACGAAATCAGGCTCATTTTGGTTTCTTGGCAGGTAAACATTTTCTTACGACACAAGTTAGTCATCTCTAAGGCTGTAGGTCTCAAGTTCCAGCTTCAATAAAATCACAAGATCATCTTCCAGTTATCAAGGTGCAAAGTACCGTTGCTAGTAATAGTAGACAAGATGAAGTAGAACTTACCTAACCTGGGTCACTGCCTATGCTACAGTATTTTCCTTGCCCTCAAGTATGAATACATCAGAAAAAATGTCACAACGGCGCCAACAATAATTCCAGCCGTTGTTAGCCAAAAGGCAAACTGCAAAGTCAAATAGGACACGTGTTATGGTAATGCGTCACTTTCAACTAAAACCAGAAAAGGAAAAGCATTGGAAGATGAGACGTTTAAGCTTCAGAATAGCAAAAATACCACATGTTCTTCAAGATAAGACTTCAAGTTCATGCCAAAAATACCTGGAACCACCAACCACTGTTTTTTATTTTTTGTTATGAGCGCAGAAACAAAAAGGAAGAGTTCTTGCAGCATGTCTCCCAAGTTTCAAAGGATAAATTATAGCATGTGCCATGATAATGCTCCTTTCAACTATATATCTTCTCTCATCCACTTAAATCGTTTTTTGGTGAAACCAGAAGAAACTAATTTAGATACCATGGCAAACTAAAACAGTGAAAATGCTCTATTTTGTAGCCTAATTTTCAGCAGATGCCACATTAGTTTGGAATTATGATAACTACCAGATGAGGCAATGGTCACAATTACTGCAACTATGGTCTCCCAGTTATGGAAGCCTCCAGTATTAAATCCTTCAATACTAATTACAACTGTCATCGTAGAGAATGCAATGCATACAGCATATTGGTAACATCAGTGCCATTGGAGCACTAATTAGATGCCAAGACAGCAACAGGACGTTTCCATGCAACTTGAGCACCAATTGCTCTCAGTCAAAATGATGAAAACATGGCATCAATTTCCTACATGGTGACAGCCATACCTGCAACTAGAGCACCTAATGCCACACAAAAAGTCCCAACCTGGAGAAGTAATTCCACTCTGCTCACTTCAAGCCTCCGAGAGCTGGTAGAAGGAAGAGTTTATTTTGGTATGTGGTCAGGTACATACCAAGACAAGAAGCAAGTTCAAGAAAGTATTTCTGATCAGAAAATCAGTGGTATCCTTTTAGCCAGGCCTACACTGCGAGAATGAGGACAATTTTTTCAATATTGAGACTCCTGGGATACAATCAAATGCTCCAGATCCAAGAAATTTTGCTTTCATCCCAGAGGTGAGCAATGAAAGCCAATTGTTGAATGAGGTCAACTTAATGTACAAGTTAATTCTTCAATTTCAATCAATGCCCATGCTTTATAGGCCCAAGGACCCCAATGACTAATGATAGGCTTGAAAAATAGAATATAGTGCCTACCTAAGATTAACAGCAATGGAATCTTCCATTTCTTTTGCAGAATCAAGAAGTCTTTCTGACTGACCATGACAAGATTCACATCTGCAAAGCATATAAAATGTTGTCAGCTTGCTTGCAGACTCACATCTCCCAAGGATAAAGCCCAAGCAAATATTGCTGTGTCAAAATAACATATTATTAATCAATGCATGGCAACTTATTGATATGTGTTTATTATTCTTACTGCTATTATTCTTTCTTAGTGCAACAATTCTTTAGAGCTTCACTGGAACCTTGAATTTGAACCCAGCTAGAAATGTAAATTACTGCTCTTGGTAAAATCTAGATTTCCTCACGAGTTCTACAATTGTGTCTCAGTAGACAATTCTATTATGTCCCCAAATGGACAAGCAAACAGTATGAAGTCAGAACTTGGATAGCATCATCAGTTAATATTCAAAAAAACTTATTCTAATTGTTCCATTGCTTGGATACAGGGCTAATACCATGGTAACATGGATACATCAATTTTCACCTTCCAAATGAACATTCCTCAGAGGCACCAATTATAAGCACCCGACGTTGCAAATATTGATATCATGGTTGAATATATCATGTATGAGAAAGCACAACCACAAAGACACACAGATGGGAAACTACTGACATACTCCTCATGGATGGATTCATTAACTGAATTTAGGACCATAGTCTGCTAACTCTATGGCTGCTCTCACACCCTCTTTCAATCAAATTTTGAGGAGACAATTATTACCTATACGTATGATGAGCTTATTTCATAACAAAATTTGTCAAGGGTAAGTTTAATAGCAAAGATTTATGAGAAGTTGAAATTCTATGATAAACAGAGCATCAGAGGATATAGCACCATGCCAGATATGCTACAGCTAAAGAATTACCTTTGAAGATAATTTTCCAAAAGCATCTCAATTTCTTCCTCCTCTTCTGCACATGACATAGTCAAATCCCGCAAGATATATTCAGTACAAAACTACTTTCAAAAATCAAGAACTTTGCTACCAAGTGACTCCATTATATAGCTTACCTTCAGCAATCTGCTTATCCAAGGGAACAGAACATTCCACATTAACGTTTCCCCTTTTAAGTATGCAGTTTCTTCCCATTATACATATACGACGTATTTCCTGAGGATCCTCCAAAAGATCAAGCAGCATTTGTCTCAGAGCTCCTGCCCTTGAACCCAATTCGACCTTCCAAACATAAGCAAAATCAGTAAGAACCAAACACAGTTTTCAACATCATTCGCATTTCATTGGTTATCAGATAGCATACCAAATTTTGCTTGCTAATACGAAGTTCCTCCAATACATTAGCAGTTAGTTGGTTGGGCAAAACCTCAAAGAGAGCTTGAACCTGAAGCAAACCGCTATTATGGCAGACAAACATGTAAAGAAAAAGACCATAGGAAGACAAATGTCCTTAGAAATTCGTGTGAATCTCAAGGATATTGTGACTAGGATACATCATGGAGATTATTTTTTATTATTTTACGATTAATGTTGTAATTTTAATTATTCCAATTTTATAATTTATTTACTTGTTTAGAATATTTTATTTCAATTAAGGGTTTTAGTAGCCTAACTTTAGGCTCAAATTTAGGAATTTTAATATTGATATTATTTACTCAATTTTTCCTAAGTTTAGAATTTATTATAAATAACTTCTTATATTAGCTGTTAAGTCAGAAAAATTATCCTAATAAATTATGTGTTGCTAGTTAGCATGCAAATGACACCAAAAATCTCTAGAAAATTCTAAAATTTTTGTAAAACTTTAACTAAGTGTTGGCACTAATATTGTCTCTAACTCTCTCTAGAGGAATTACACCAAATGATTAAAGATTTTTAGAGGTTGTTAGTAAAAATTGATAGCTATTTTAAATATAATGTCATTCATGTAGAAAACAAGACAAAGCTTACATATTCCAAACCACAAGATAGTGCAACTTAATGGTAAAAATGATATTTAATATTTTCAAATAAGATATAATAAGTTTAAATTTTGTTCATTAATAAAGATGAGAAATTTATTAGTTATTAAATTTTAAGGTAATAATAAATTTAAAGAAATTTTAGATCAAGTTGAAAAAGATTTAATTCTAATTTTTTCCAAATAATAAATTGTGTAATAATATTTTTCTCAATCTTCCCTTATTGATTTGAGTGGTTTGAGTGTTCAAAGGCCAATGACTTTGGAGTTAAATCCTAGGTAAGGAATTAGTAAGTCAAAAAAGATAAGCACAAGTTGTTGAACAAGTTATTTTTTTAGATGCTTAGGACGCAACTACTAAAGAAAAGATTGTTTGTACCATAAATTTGCGTTATATAAGATTGTGCTATTGACTAAATTAAGATATCTATGGGTCAAAAGTCTTGTTAATTGTCTGTCAAATTATATTAATTTTATTGGGATAAAAAACTTAATCATAATTTGACATTCTTATCAATAGAGGTTATTAAACCACTAAAGATACAGGTAAAATTTTGATTACAAGCTAAAAAGATTGAAAACATCTTGTGTATCAATATATTTATTCTTGTGACATGCAAGATGTTGATTCCTTATTGTGAACTCAAAGATGAGTTTTCTTCGAGTGGAAGGATTTGACTCAAAACAAGTCATAGAAATTTTTTTTATTATTCTACAATTCATGTTATAATTTCAATTATTCTAATTTTATATTTTATTCACATGTTTAAAATATTTTCACTATTTTTATATTGATATTTACTTACTTCCTAACTAATAAGTTTCTTACAAGGTTATTATAAATATGATCTTATATTAGCAATCTACTTAGAAAAGTTATCCTAGTGAACTATGATTTATCATATGAATGATATGAAACTTCTCTTTTAAGTTGTCATCTTCTTGGATTTCAGAATTCCTATAAAGGATCAATCGATTGTTGACCTTTAATTATTCTTTTTTCTTATGCTTTCGTACCACATCATAATAGTCTTGCCTTGAATTCACTTCTCTTAAGCTATGACCTATAAAAACAGTTCTAAAGCCAGTCTACAGAAACCAAAAGGGAAGGAAGTCTAGCAAAGAGAAAAGAAAGAAACAAAATATAAGACATAGTCACTATGTTCCATACTCACATTAGGTTCTATAGTCATCAATCTCTGCTCCAAGCGTTGTACTCGTGAAAGCAATGCTGCCTCAACAACCTATAATGAACCACCAAAATCCTTAAACACCAGATAAAATAGCCCAACTGTCATGATAAATTTAACACAGAATAAATGTTTGATATATCCATAGTCAAGTATAGAAAGGTTGGTGATAGTCATAGCATGTCTGTTGTTCTAAGTGTTTCAAAGAAAGGCATAAATTGATATTCTCATTTAACCTTTTTTTCTTTTTCTTTGAAAGAAACTAATATCATAAAAACTGCATCAGATGCATCTGAAAGAAACATATTTATAGTATAGGGCACTTAACAACTTTGATAACTGCACTTACCTCAAGCTCAAATGGCATGCATGGTCCTCCATTTATGTTTCTTGGGTTCAACCGAGGCAACAAAGTATCTATAAATGCTTTGCCTCCTCTACTGAAAAGGATCAGCACATAGACAAAGTTAACCACTGTTAGTTGAATCTAGAAAAACATAAAATAGAGAGGAAAGGAAGGAAGGAGGGGGAGGAGGAGAGAGAAAGAGAGAGAGAGAGTATATAATATGATGAGCTGTAGGCGCGTGGATTACCAATTGTAATCAAATATAAGGACATGCTCCCGCATTGCTATTGCTCGTAATGAACCTAGATTTAGCAAGATTGCATTCTCACGAACCTAGAAGTGGATCACAATGAATTAGACATAACAAATCCAGTCCTGTTGATATCATTCATATCCAGATTTCTCATAAAAGAATTCAAAAGAATACAATAAGGAAGGAACCATAAATCAAATGACAAGTTTATGCCATATTGCATTCAAGCATAAGGATAAACTTAATCAATATATTAGTGTCTTCTTAGCTATAGAACAGTGACTGCAAACCTCATACATAGTCCCTATGCATACAGCACACAAGCTTAAGTTTCTGTAATGGATCTAGATTGTCAATAAACAGATGAACAACGAAAGGGAACATACTAGGACATGTAATGATGCATAATACCAGCAAAGTAGGCATTGAGTTTGTTAAGAACAAGGATGGATCAACACTTCGGATATCCCGTGGGCGAAGACCTGATGAGAGAGTACTCATTAAAGGATAGAGAGAAAAAACTCCTTACAGTTCCCAAAAATATAAGCACAAGACTTTTTCCTGTAATTCAAAACAATATTGCATTATAAGTTATAATCAGTGCCAACTTGAAATTAATTATGAGATCTACATGGGAAAATGTCATACATAAACAGAATTTAAGACATTAACAAAGAAACCATCTGCATTGATATTAGAATCAGCGATTATTATCCGAATAATACGCTCACCACTAGACTTCAACAATTGCCGTCTGTTTATTTTCCTAGTGGACACCATCCCGTTTGACTTCACCTCGACAACCTTTAGAAGTCAAAAGCAAAGCAACATATAAAACCAAGAAAAAAAAAAGGTCTGTTAGTAATTAGTCAGTTACTAATTAGTCAATTACAGAAGAGAGCTCTGTTCATCAAGCAGCATAAAAATAAATGTGATAAAATTGTAATTGGCAGCTTCAATCAAATAACCAAAAAGAAAGTCTTCGTAGCTGTTACCATAATTTCATACACCGAAAGAAAGAATCTACATTGATCTGTTTCATGCATCTAATTTAGCATTGTTAAATCAAGTGCGCATGCACATGATATGAGAGTCAAACTTTCACCATTTTATACCAATTAACATGTAGGATAAACTCGAAAATTACTGGAAATGAAATAATGAGAGAAAAAAAAAGGTAAAAGTCCATAAAATGAGAAAGAAAAAAAAAATTGCACAGAAAATAAAAATAAAGAGAAAACCTCATAAACAGGATCGCGAATCCCAAGGGAGAGAGAATCGCCATAAGAAGACGAAATACGGACAACTTCTTTGGCGTCCTCTCTGGCTTCCACTTCTGTTTCGGAGAGCAAGACATCCGGATCGCTCCAGCGATCCTCCTCGGCTGACTTAGTCAAGCAACGGCCTCTCAAGGCAACACTGACAGCGACCGGAACCACCGGAGACTTGGCCTTATGAGCGGCAGAGAGCGGAGGAGAGTGGTACAAGAGAAGGTAGTGAGGCTGTGAAGACTGATGAGAGTGGAGCAGTGGAAGCTGGAGGATGTGAGGAGATAGCGCCATTTCTCTCATGCTCAGCGTCCGCCTCCGCCTCCGCCTCCGCCTTCGCCTTTGCTTTTCTGGTCATGCAAATAGTTGCAGAATGGCAGTTTGCTTGAGAGAAATGCGTGTTTGGCTGACTTGGTTTGATATCTCTTGGGAGGGATAAATGAGAGACGAGAGAAATGGCGCTTTTGCAAACGCATTGTCTGCTGTTGACTATTCGTTTAAAAATGGGATTGATTTTAATATTATTTTTTGTGGCCTGGATTTGGGTAGGTATTTTATTTTAGACAGCGAAAAAAGAAAGAAAATCGTTTTTCGAGATTGTGAAGGCCACACACTTGGCGATGTTCTGAGAGCTTGGCTTCATTTTTTGTGGTGGTTCCAAGTCAATGGTTCGGACTCTCCCAATTTATGATTCACGTCAATTTTAAAAATAATAATAATGATTAAGAAGATTGATAAAATAGATATTTGTTCATTATAATTATTGATTATAATGCATAATAAATTAATATTTATTTTGTAATGAAATTTTATATCCTCTAATCAAGCTTTCTTACTTTCCTCTTTTTTTTTTTTTTTTTTTTTTATTATTAATTGGAAGTGGTTGACGAAGATGCAAAATATATGAGCAATTGGGTTGCTAGTTAAGCAACGCTTTTCATGTATATTTAATATTTTTATAATATATATATATATATATATATATATATATATTTAGTTTTATAAACTCCAAATCAATTTAATCATTTTTCTTATAATTTATTTCTAAGTGAATTTTATACTTATTATTTAATATGTTATAATAAATCCATTATGAAATATAATAAATTAAATAGTTTTTTCTTTGGATTGAAGTTTTAATTTGATATTTTAAATATTTTAACTTAAGTATTTTAAGTTATAGAATATTTTAGTTACAAAATTTAAATTTTGAAATTTGAAAAAAGAAATTGAGATTTCGAGTCACAAAGTCAATTGTAGGGATTGTTTTCTTGGTCAAGTGGATAAATATGAAAAGTTCAAAACCCCAAAACTCAAAAAAGTTTTTTTTTTTTTTTTTTTTATAATTAAAATTACATCCATGCGTATTTAAAGCTATTGCCAATTTGGACTGAAGAGACTGTCACTAGCCAACCGCAATTGCAATTGCAAATGCAAATGGAAGCAGAGGCATACGACGTAGTTTATATATATATATATATATATATATATATATATATATATATATATATATTATTATTATTATTATTTAGTGATGCGGTGCGACTGATTGTTTGTTAGTAGTTAGTAAAAAGAGGGGGAACATACCTACCAACACTCACATAAGAGTGTGACACATTAATACTATTAATATTATTTATTTGAGGGATGAATTAGATTAACATTTGAAATTAATCTCTCTCTGTTTTTTTTTTTTTTAATTATTATTTTATTTTATCTAAAGAAATTAATCTTTAATCACCTGTTTTCAAGCCCAGTTGAGCTAACCCAAAATGAAGGTGGGTCGGCTACGGTTGAGGGTCCATTACAGGCCCCGGGCCGCCCTGTGGATCTAGAAGGCGGACGGAAAATCCTATAAATGCAAAAAGAGATGGATAATAATCGTAAACAATTAAAAGTTAAAAAGAAGAAAAGGGACGAAAATGGCAGTAGAGCTAAACTCAAAAGCAGTAGAAGAAGAAGAAGAAGAAGATTGCCAGCAACAAGCAGAACAGAAACAAGAACAAGAGGCAGAAGAAGAGGAAGGAGAAGCGCTTGATGCACCTTCACATCACCCTTCTGCGCCGCCCGACGAGGTTCGTTGCTAACCATGCTACCCAACACGGCTCTTATTTCGCTTCTTCTTCGAATGGTTTTAAGTTTACTGCTTCTCTGAACTGAATTTACATGCTCCACTAGAAGCTTATCTCTGTATTGTGCAAAAGAAAAACCTTGGACATCCGTGGTTTTAAAAAAGAAAAATTCGGGGACAAAAAAAGCTAATTATGAAACTAAATATCAGAAGCTAATTATCCGTGGTTTCATTGTGTTTGTCTGCTAGTGAAAGTGTGTGAGTATATGGCATTAGTTCTGGATGGTGTCAGAAGCTCAGTACCCTGATTTCCAAATTTCTCTGGTTCTTGTGCAGTTGTTTGACATTTCAACAACGGTTGATCCTAGTTATATAATTTCATTGATACGAAAACTTATTCCAGCCACCGTCGGTGGAATCCATAGTGTTGATGGAATTGAGACCAGTGATGACCATTTCAAAGTTCACCCACATTCGAACATGGATGTTGTTGACAATAATTCTGATAAGTCTGCTTGTCGAGAAGGGGAATCTGAGGATTTTTCTAATAGATCGAAGTGCCCTGGTGTGTCAACTACAGATGAGGTTTGGGAAGAGTATGGTTGTGTTCTGTGGGATCTTGCCGCAAGTAGAACTCATGCAGAACTAATGGTACTCAAGCTTTTCCACTCCTGTTAATCCCTCCTCTTCGTCCTTTTATGGCATTACATGATTGTGTTTTTGCGTTGCACCAACATTCCTTAGCGTCTTTCTGATGAAAGCTGGCACTGAATTCGTAGTTTCAGCCTGATCTGCTGTAGATATGTTTTATACAGATGTTCAGCTGATGTTGGTAATTGTATTTACTGGAATGTGTATTGGTTATGTGCAGGTACAAAATCATATCCTTGAAGTACTTTTAGCAAACCTTAGGGTTTCTCAATCAGTACGAGCTACAGTGAGCCACATTATTACTTGGTCTTCAAATCATTTGAATTTTATTTTCAAGCTCATTATTTTATTTGAGATTGATCCATGCCATTAAATTGGATTCTTATTTTGGTCTGGCCTGATGGAAGTGGCTGTTGCCTAGTTTTGTGAGATTTTGATCCTTTCAAATCCAATTCTTTTGGTCTGATGGAACTGGTTATTACCCAGTTTTGGGAGGCATTGATCCTTTTGATTGAATTTTTCTTTTCCTTTACTTTCTTAGGAAATCTTTGACCTCCATTTTGTTATTCAGGCTCTATTATTCAGAGGGATAAAAATATAGAGAGAATGTTCTTCATATGCAGCTTGAGTTTTGTGTGACCACAAAATTCCCATTAAGTTGAAGGGCAAATTTTATCAAACACTGATTAGATTAACCATTTGGTGCGTTATTGTGGAGTTGTTAAGAAACATGTCTGAAAAATGAGTCGGAGATAGATGAGGATGCTTAGATGGATTTGTGCTTATTCTAGGAAGGAATGAATAAGAACTAAGGATATTTGTCGCAAAGTTGTTATAAGTCCATTTGGAGATAAACCAAGGGAGTAATGTAGTCCAAGAAATGCTCCAGTTAAGGGGGGCACCAAATCTAAGTGGATGGTGAAAGGAGCAGGAGAGGGCAACCCAAGTTAGCTTGAGAATTTTTAGTTGGGAAGGATTTAAAACAATTGCACCTCACATCAAACTCAGTTTATAATAAAATGGAATCACAAGAGGCGATTCATGTAGTCAATCCTAATTAAATTTGAGATGAATGCTTTGTATTGTTGTTTGTCCTTAGGAAATCTGCCTTGGCATTCTTGGAAACTTAGCCTGCCACGAAGTGCCAATGAAGCACATAGTCTCTGCAAATGGGATAATTGAGACAATAATCGAACAATTGTTTTCAGATGACACACAATGCCTATGTGAAGCTTTTCGGTAAGGAAGTCTTTGTCATTAATAACTTGAGAACTTTATGTAGTAATTTTTGTTCTTATGTATGGTTGCTACTTGCATGTGTTATCTCTGCAACTTTGTGTTTATTGTGACACAGGCTGTTAACCGTGGGTCTTCAGGGTGGTGAATCTACTTTGTGGGCAAAGGCATTGCAGTCCGAACATATTCTGGGTCGTATTTTATGGGTAGCAGAAAATACCTTACACACACAGCTATTAGAAAGGGTAACTTAAAACTTTTGTGCAAGATATTTGTGTCTATATACTGGAAAACAGCCAATATGTAAGCATGCAGGCCTCTCACCCTCACATGCTCATTTGTAATAAACATCCATGCCTAGTTCTAGTGACAATGCAAAATTGTATAAAACAAAGCTTATAAACTCTGCTGGTAAAAAATATTCTTTGGTGAAAGTACGGAGCCCCTCAGCCTGGATTCCACGAAGCATCCTCAAAATTAGAAGCTTCAGGAAATGGTGATTGATACCAATAGATTGTCTATGTGCCTTTATGTGTGTTGTGTCTGTTCAATGGTTTATTTCATGATTAATATGTTTTGTTCCCAGCAGCTAAATGTCTCCCTCTTTGACAGAGCACAGGTTTAATATTGACTATCATTGAGAGTTCAGATAAAGTTATAAGTGTTCTTACATCTCTGATGAAGCTGAATTTGCCAAATCTATTAGTTGGTCTCTTGGCTTTTGAAATGAGCAATTTAACTGGTGACAGAGTACCTGAAAGGTATGGTTCAACTTTCTTTGTGTTCAAAATATGATGCATTACATGTGTTTTTTTGTTTTTTCATTTGGCTGTATTAGATTCCCTTAAATTGTTGCTGCAATTACAACAATTGTTGTGGTGAACTCATTGGAAAATTGTTTGGCTTGAGTTCATAGTTTTCTTCTTCTTTTACATATTGTTTGCTCATAGCATTTGGCCTACCATAAATTGTTTATCCAAATGTTTGGCATGCTGATTGTAATTACCTCTTAGAAGTCATAATTATGGATGAAAGATAGACAATAGAAACTGCTGGTATTTCCAACAACACTTTTTTTCTTTTTGGTGAAATTCCTTTTGTTTTTGTTGAACATTCCCTCCTTGTCATCAAGTTTTATCCAGCCAGGCCTCCTAATGGACCCCCCCCCCCCCAAAAAAAAAATATAGCTAAACAATGCGATTAAAGTTTGTGTGTATCCTGTGGCATGGAGATGTAACAATTCATATTCTCAACTGTTTGTCCAATAAACCATAGATTATGTAGTGGTTTTTGTTTTACATAGCAAATATTCTCAGCTGTTTCTCCAATAAACCATACTGTATGGAGTGGCTACTCTTTTGCATAATTTTAAGTATTAATTTATAAAGTGGCTATTATTTACACAATTTTAGCAAATACCTTATCAGAGTCATGAATTTCTAATAATTCCCCCCACTCCCCCCAGGCAACCCAGAAGAGATTGTCAAGTATCTGCATGTTACAGTATAATTGATATTTAATATGAATTGTTGCAGGTACTCTGTTCTTGATGTAGTTCTACGTGCCACTGAAGCTCTTTCTTCAGTAGATGGCCATTCCCAAGAAATCTGCACCAACAAGGAACTTTTTAAGCTCGTTTGTCACCTAGTCAAACTGCCGGATAAAGTGGAGGTATCACATATATATATATATATATATATATAGAAAGGCAGCTCTCCTTATGTCTTCTATCTCATTAAGGCTTAGTCATTAGTAGATTGCTGGAGGTTCAACTTTTTAGAGCATCTTTTCTGCAGGTTTAGATTGCACTTTACTACATTGGACTTGTCTGATGTTGTGCTCTTTCAATAACCATCTATTTTGGTAATGTAGTTTTGAAAAACAGAAAAAAAAAGGGGGGGTGAATTTCTTTACTTCACTATTGTTATATTAGTTATAGTTATGAAGTGTAGTTTTTTCCAACAAGGGTTTTGTTGTGGAGTAAGAATAATGGTAATGAAGTAAACCATTGAGGATATTTTTCGTAAACAATAATAGAATGTAATTGGTTGAATTTTTTCAATATACATTTGGCCCTTTTCTGGACTTCGTGGTATGGGAGCTTCATGCACCAGATGCCCTTTTTTCTTTGTAAGTTTATTCTAATATTTACATCAAATAATTATCTTGCTGCAGGTTGCCAGCTCTTGTGTTACAGCAGCAGTTTTAATTGCAAACATTCTGTCTGATGTACCTGATCTAGCTTTAGATTTATCAGAGGGTAAATTTCATCTCCTGTCCATGATAAAATGGGTGACGTTATTGAATATGGATGGCTTATACTAGTCTATCAATAACCTACTGTATTGGAGGTGACACTGTCAATTTGTCCAGATTTGCCTTTCTTATATGGTCTGCTTGATATGTTTCCTTTTGCTTCGGATGATGTGGAAGCACAGAATGCTCTCTGGAGCATCTGGGCAAGGATACTGGTTCAAGTCAAGGAAAATGAGATGAGCCTTTCAAGTCTGCATCAATATGTATTAATCCTAGTGAGCAAATCTGACCTGATTGAAGATGTTCTTGATCAACAATTAGATAATCTCCATGAAGAATCTAAGAATTCAACCAGTTCTGGCATGAAACCAAACGCCAGAAGGACAGCTGTATCCTGTTTCCACCTTCCATAGTTTATTGAGGCCAAATAGAATAACGTATAAATTTTGTTTCAGGCCTAGACAATCATGCTATGTTTATATGTTTCTTTGTTTATGATATTGTTGCCATTTCCTTTACTTCCACACAGATTGGAAGGATAATCAGGATTCTAAATCAGTGGAATGCATCAAGAAAATCTCCTGAGGGGACTGACATGATGGTAGAAAACGACGGAGCCGATGTAAATGTTGGCAAATTGTTGGATTGCTGTTGTCGACATTTTGTGTAAGCTCCCCTAGGGTACCGTTTGGGAGTTGAATCAGTCTTTTTTGAAGCATTAAGCTCGTTGGATTTGTATGTGTAACTAATTAGTGCTAGCGTGCATTTTACTCCTCTCTGGATCTCACGGTAATGAGAAACATTTTTTGTAGTGCATGCTTGTATGGAAACGCACCTTAAGAACCTTCAGCTATGTTCTTTGTAAGGTTAACGTACGAAAGATCAGATTGCCTTTTAATGGTTCCCCTGGTACGAAAACCATGCTATGAGTTGTTCCAATCATCAGTCGCTGGCTCTCACATTTTGAATTCTAATCAACGACACTAGTCGCAGGGGATATGAAATCTTCTGGATTAAATTCTTTTTGGATACGAGTGTGACACCATACCTTCAAAAAGGAGAGGAACGAAAAGGACATATCATCAACTTTTTGTCTTCAATATATCACTAATTCTTCGTATAGTTTCAAACTTGTCATGAAATGTTACAGCTTCCTTTAGGGTGCTGACACGATGCCTTAATGTGGCACAATTATCCCACTTAGTTGCTTCAAGGCATTCCATGCTCTCGCGCGGAAACTTGTGGTAGAAACCAACTACTTCGTATCTATGCCTCTCCATCAAAAGCCTTTAATGTCTAACATAGTCATAGAATCAGTGCCTACCAACTATATGTAACCAAACTAATTAAATCTAACAAATAACCACTTATTATCAATTGAATGCAGTGAATATCCAGCTGTCCTATTCTCTCTCTCTCTCTCTCTCTCTCTCTCTCTCGAGTAACTTCACTTAAAGCATAATAATAATAATAATAATAATAATGCTTGCACGGAGGCTATGGTTGGACCTGCAGTGGTTTAAGTCTGATGATAAGCTCAAGTTCCTTTTGGCCATCACACCAATTGCTTGCTCGTATTTGTGACAACCACAATCCTAGTCTCCGCCAAATGTTATATACAACACACAAGCTATTCGGATTGTTGCCCTAAGCAGTAAAAAGCCTCAATTTATCCAACCCTAGCTGAGAAGAGAACAAGTGTAGAGCACTTCACCCACAAAAAACTTTTGCTGCAGAGACTGAATTCCTTTTCAATGTTTGCATAACATTAGCAAACTCACAAAAATTCTTCAATCAAGGGTTGATAGAAAAGTTTATAAGCTTCCATAACTTCGAGGTACCACATGGCTTCTCGATCCGGGAATAGTGAGAGATCAACAATTTTATGAACCTGGCATTAACACAATTCAAAAGGACCAAAGCAGGAGAGTTCTAGTTACTGCCAAAGATCCTTTGAATATTATAGTTTATATTGGCATTTAAACAAACCCCACCCCACCCCCTTTTTTTTTTTTTTTGAGAAATTGTACTGTAGTGGGTATTATCTTTTACCAAAGAAAAATTCTTGAGAATTTTGATGCTTAAATTAATAGAAAGGTCTAACCAAGACTGTCACCCTTATAACAAGTAGGAAGAGCGTCACACTACAACACAAGGCGATGAGACCATGGAGTTTGGGGAGGGTAACCTTAGCCTTGTTTTCACAAAAAAATGTTAAGAAAAAAATATTTTAGGTCACCCTTCAACGAGTATCAAAACTTAACCTCTTCTTAAACAGATTTTGTTTTATTAACTATCTACTTGGAACCAAATGGAATGGTACATAAAATCAAAACATTTGACCAAATTGAGATCTTGAAATTTACCTTCATCATGGGGTTTTCATCCTTACGGTCAAAATACCCTCCAACAACCATTACATACATTCCTGCATAAATGCACCCACAAATAAACAATTAAAAAAAAAAAAAAAAAAGCGCTTTGTGGGTGCGCAATATTATTGGTGCCTCTGCTAGAATGCGCCATCCAGCGGTGCTAAAGTACACCAACAAGTAACATACACCGAAAAACTACTCAAAAAAAAAAAGCCAAAAAAAAAAGTGAGAAAGGAACCTATGTCCCACTGGAGAAAGCGGAACTCGCCGGAGAGGGAAAGTTGGATAACGCCGGTACCATCGTCGAGAAGCAAACGGCCGTCGCCGTCGTTATAGACCAAAACCCCCTGGCAGTTGAATGGTTAGAATGCGGAGGAGACAGACAGGAAGAGAGAGAGAGAGAGAGAGAGAGAGAGAGATTAATTAAACCTGCAATTGCAATGGCAGAGAGAAGGAAAATAAAGAAAACCTGTAGCCAGGCGCGTTGGAAGAGAATGCCGCCAAGGGTGAGGGCGTTTTGAGAAGGATTCTCGCGGACGTCTTTCAGTTGCACGCACAGCAGCTTCAGCGCTGCTAGGCTGTAATCCATCTCTCTCTCTCTCTCTCTCTCTCTCAATCGATCGAAAGTGACAAAGTCAAAAGGTACCCTGTCACACACTGTAACGAGCCAATTTGATTCCTTCTTTAGGGCTAGATTTGGGGCTGCCTCGCGTCTGGTTCCGGTTTGAACCAACGGTTCGGAGTAAGGAGCTGGCGGTTGGGTCCCAGTTCCGATTAATTGGTTCGGTTACCGTGTAATATCTAGTTCCGTTTAGCCTGATTCGAATTTTATTTTAAAATTGTTAATCATATTTTCAGAATATAATATAATATATATATATATAATAAAGAAAATTAATAAAATAATTTTGTTTAATCTAAACTTACATATATATACACACAAACACATATACACACGATATTGAATCAATATTGAGGTACTCGGAAGTTGAGTCAAGTTAGAAAAATTGATCCATCCATGTATTTGGTTTACCAAAAATCAAGGATGCCATTTGCCATGGAGATGATGGAAGAACAAAAACCATATACACAAACATCAATTGAAGACAACTTTATTGATTCCCTTAGTCACGAACAATTATGCAAACTAGGAAATGTCAAACTCCCTTTGTAGACATTAATCTATCACAGGTGTCGTGAGGGGACAGTGATAGCAAGAAATGGTCTGAGATGCTGTAAGCCTGTAATTATGTAATTAAAAGATGATGGAAATCCCGGCAACCAGCAAACCATCTGCTAAAATCTTGTTTGCAGCCTCTGATGGGTGAAAACCGTCCCAGAACACATACTCTGACGCATTCTTACATGTTCCCACGGACTTGGCATTGCACAATATTGACGTCTCCACCAACCCTGTTCCACAACAAGCCTTTCTTGCCTCTGCAAATCCTGCAGGCCGCACAACATTGTTAAATATCCAACGTACAGTCAGTTACGGAACGTCTAATTGATTATAGAGAGGCATATGTTTTTCATTGTACCATTGTCCTCAGGCTTTGAAACAAGATTGTAGAGAGGTTGGTAGATGTCGAGAACAACCAAATTGAGGCCCGAAAGCTTGTTTTGTAGGCTTTGAGATGTTACGTTCAGCTTGCTATTGAAGGAAGCTGCATTCATGTTAATCTTTGCCACGCATTCATTGCTTTCGGAGCCAAATATGGTGATAGCCGCCGGCAAACATCCGAGCGGCGGCAATGTTGTCACCCCAATTTTTCTTGCTCCCAGATCATACAAATCCTGTGCATAATGTGACAATTTAGCAGATGAACAAAGTTTAGTTGGAGAAATAACGTGTGCGTGATGTGGGACCTGAATGAAATTTGCGTAAGATTGCATGAGGAGATCTGAGAACTGATCAGGCGTGTAGGCCTCATAAAGAAGGGGGTCAATGTAATAGTTTTGTAGGAAGTCACTGCTTCCAGAGCTAACAAGGTAGACTGCTCCTGATATAATTGATGTGGCATTGGATTTCCCCGCAATTTCCACTAGCTTCATCTGATACTCTTTGAAGTGCTCTAGTTGCCCACTCAATGGGATTGTGTTCTGCACCTCCCGAGTGTGAAAGCATAAATCAGTAGTATACAAAGGTAGGCAGTCAGAAAGCAGTTTTTAAGTGGAGACTCAAGTCTAAAAATAAAAGAAAAAAGCAAATATGCAAAAGCCTAGCGCCAAGTGTGATTTGTGTTTGGGTCTCCAAGAAGTTACATATAGCTTTGATGTAGCGTTATAGTAACCAGAAGCGCCGGAGGCAAAGTTTGCTCCAATCAAGAGATTGTTGCCTTGAGCTTCTTTGCTGAGATATGCTGGCGGGTAAGAATTGAAGCCTATGTTCTCGGCTGTTGATGAAAACAAATGGGAAGTTAAAAAGGCTAAGTAGTGAATCACAAAATCGGACAGATATAAGGGAGACAACATGGTGGCATTTCGGTATAGGGTACCAGTGAAGTCTGAAGCAAGCTTTCCATTGCAGAATCTGCCAGTTGCGGAGTGATTGACAAAGTCTCTACCATAAGGTTGGAAGTTTGCTTTCACAATTGTGTCCAAGTGGTTATTATTGCCCACGTCAACAACCGAGTCCCCGAATATGAACATCGCAGGAACCAATGGTTGAGCATTGGTAACAAAGGGCACCAGAGCAAGAACAAGCACCGAACAAGAGAAAAGCCTGGAAAAGTTCATATTGTTCAAACTCTTTCCACTTTCAAGCGACACTTGCTTGTGTGGGTGTATGCCAGTGTTTATGTGTCCGTGAGGGGTGAAAAGAGTATATATAGAGCACGAACGGGGACGTGATTCAGTTAGCCAATGTCAAACAAAAGCCGTAGTCAAATTTTAATAGTCCAAAGCAATTAGCAGTGGTTCCAACTAAACAAAATTGACGTGTCTTGTGGAGCTACAATTTTAGCTGTCCTGGCTTCCCAGACAGCCTCTTCAATTGGCATCCTTTTTGAAGTAAAAGAGTGTGGAGCATGCAACGACGGCTTAACTTTAAAGCTTTGATGCTTGAATTTGGACTTTCGTATCTGCGACTCGCAGTTTTTGGCTGGCTTACCATTTTTCACCTTAATTTTTAGCTCATGTGCAGCAGCTCTTCAATCACTGTCAGATCTGCGGGATAGGCTACGTTTTTATTACAAACACGGTATTTTGACTTAGGCAGTGGCAAACTTTTCGCCTGTGACCAGCGCTGCGGCTACTTTGCCCTTGGTGCCTTGTGTTTTAGAGTTTTTCCACTTAGGACACTGTAGTCATTTTGTCATCTGGAGTTGCTTCCCTTACGGGCATTTTAATTTTTATTAACCGCCTCCTTTTTGCATTTTGGACACCATGGGCCTCCATCGTTCCTTCCTTCCTCTCAATTTGCAATCATGAACGGGTCAATAGCTTCTTTTCCTCCAAGTAGCCTCTCTCTCTCTCTCTCTCTCTCTCTCTCTCTCTTCACACCGAGTAAGAAAACTATCTCTAACCCTAACTTACCTAAGAAGCAGCTGTGTACTCGATTTAGGAGAAGAAGAAAAAAACCCAAAATTCACTACTAGCAATAAAGAGTCTTATTACCCTATTCTTGTTTGATAATATTTTGAATGCTTGTATATATGCAACTTACATATTTAATTGTTGTTGTTATGTTATATTGGCATTAAAACATTACACTTTATGGAAATTTATAAATTTTTACTCAATTTGTAAATAATTAATAAGAAACTTTTTTATTTACGTTACTATATCTCTCAATATTTTAAGTCAATATAATTAAATTTAATATTTTATTCAAAATCTTTCAACCACGTATTACTTACTAAATTATTTTTTAGAAAACACTTATAATCTATCACAATTTCCAACTCTTAAAGATTTTTTTCAAATAAATATTATCACTTACTACAACTAAGTGCATACAACAAACTTTACTTTTATTTACATAAGGATATCCAGTATGCTTCTTACTTCTCCATATTACTTCTCCATATAATGGTCTTAACATTAAACAAGCAAGCAATTTCATCTAATATTTTGCACTTATTCAAGTTATTATTCCTAATAATAACTTAACACGTATAACTTTTTTCTTTGTATTATTCCTAATGACATAAAGTGTAACTTACTGTTGTTCCTACAGTCTTGTATGAGTTGTAATTGTTATCAACTAAGTTTAAGTATACAAAAAAGTAAAATCACATGGAATGGTAAGAAAGTAAAAGTAAAAACACATAGAGGGATAAGCAATTAAATCCGTTGCATAAAGGCAAGAAAGTAAATCTGTCACGTAAGTACTATTAGGGTTTTATAGAGGAGTATATAAAGATCATTGGAAGACAACAAATGAAGAGGTCAGCAATTAAGCAAAAATGGCAAAACCTAAAGCAAAACCATTCGGCAAACAGGAGGAAGCATTGACCAAAGAGAGGAGACATCCAAGTAAGGAGATAACCGCCTAAACACAAAGAAGAGACGTCCAAGCAAGGAGACAACTGGCCAAACATAAAAGAAAAACTGTCCAAACAAGGAGACAACCAGCCAAACAAGGTGAGCATACATACAACCCTACATGGCAAAGCATAACCAACGACAAAGGGATGGATGGCCAGGTAAGGAAGAGAATGGCCAAGGTAAGGTGAATGACAATAAGGAGAAGACATGACTAGACAGTAACCAAAGGTGAAAGAAAAACCTAGTGTGACCAGCCAAAAGAGTATACACAACAGAAAATAGGTGTTAATCGGCTAAAAAGACAAAGCAAAGCAAGAGGAGTCGGCCAAAACCTAGAGCAACCGTCCAAAGCCAAAGAGGAAAACCTAGTGTGTGACCGACCAAAGAGAGAAAAACAAGGGAGGAACAACTGGACAATAAGACCACCATCGGCTGAAAGAGAGAGGACGTCCAACCAACCTACACGGCTAAGCAAAGAGGTGAATGGCCAAATTGGTGTGAACAATAAGAAGGAGAATGACCAACCAATAGTGGACAGCCAAAGTAAGGTGGATGGCTAGGAAACAGCACACGGTAAAAGGAGATAACACCAAGGGATACCTTGGACAACAAGAGAAAACCGTGTGACTCATGTAAGAGAGAAGACAGCACACCTTCTATAAGGGAAGAAAGGAGAAACCGTGACAGAAGAGACCACCGGGAGAGCAAACCAAGTTAACCAGAGGTGTGAAACAGACAAGTGCAAACCAGAAATGGTAGTAAGGCGTGTGACCCGCAAGGCATGCAAACCAAAAACGTACGTGGGATATGAAATGCCATACCAAAACCATGCGTATGACCAGCAAAGGGTGTAAACCAAAAATGTGCGTGAGAAGTGTAATGCCAAACCAAAAACATGAAGCAGACCGTAAGACATGGAACAACAAACCAGAAACGTAAGGCGAGCCATGAAACAAGGAGACAGATGAGACCGTGATACGATGAAAGTAGGAGCTATGTGAGACAATATAGAGAAGGAATTCGGTGAAAAGAGCGTTGCGATGAATTTCTAAGTGGCAGTGGAGCAGCCTTTCAATTCAACAGAGGCAAGACAAGTTAGAAAAAGGGTAAACACAGTAAATTACACTTTTTGTATTGTATTTGCTTAGTAATTGCAATAGTGAAAGGAGTAGAGGATTAAGACATCCATTGTAACTAGATTTCAATGTATAGTGGATAGTCTCGGTAGAGGGAGAGTCTTTACCTCCGTGGATATACGTCACATTGATGGAACCACATAAATCTCGTGTGTCCTTAATTTGCTTTACGTTTTGTGTTTTGAATTGAGTTGTGAACGCAGTTAAAGTATCAGCTAATTCATAACCTAACAAAGACTTAAACAAAAACATCTGAATTATCTATTAGGCAAGGTATCTGAAAAGTGAATTTGGGGATTATTGTGATTAATAGGTAACAATAAATCTATCTTAGTCGAATTTGAGAAAGAGTTCGCTTTTAAGAAGAGGTTAAAGTTGTTCACTTATTTGCAAATTACGAATTGTGGTGATACTAATTCATCCCCCTTTCAGTATCACAAACTAGTAGATCCTAGAGAGAAATCAGGAACTTTAATTGGTATCAGAGCATAGGTTCACCAGTTTGAAATTTAACTGTGTGGTGTACTAGTTTGAAGGGTTTCAGAAGTTTTAACTTGTTCAATATACTAAGAAATAAATGTCAATACCAGTACCAGCACTACTTATAGCAAGAAAGTTTTAATCTTCAATGGAACCAATTATCATATGTGAAAAGTAAGAATACAAGTGGTATTTGTAACCATAGGCATAAACGTGGTGAAATGCATACAAAAGGGTTTTGTGGCTCCGGAAGAAGGTAAAGACCTAAGCCCATAGGAATTAAAGCAGTTTGAGATAAATGGAAAGGTCTCAAACGTTATCATTTTAGCATTAACTGATGCTGAATATGCTAAAGTTATGGACTGCAAATCCGCCAATGAGATATGAGACAGATTGTAGAAAGTCTATGAAGGTGATGCAGAATGAAGGAGACTAAGTTTTAAGTGTTCAATGAGAGATATGAATCTCTTATAATGCAAAAGAATGAAACAGTTCAAGAGTTTTTCACCAGGGTTATTGACACTGTAAATGACTTGAGAAGTAATGATAAGAACAAGAATGACTCATCGATTATGAAGAAAATTTTGAGAATTTTGCCTGAGAGGTTTGCCTCAAAGGTGGCAACCATAAAAGAGAGTAAAAATCTCAATTCTATATCTCTGTATGATCTCCAATGCAATCTCATTACATATGAGATAAAAATAAAGTCAAATGAGAGATCATTAACATCAAAGGTATCAAAGGAGGTAGCTTTCAAAGTTATGAGACACTTGAAGATAAAAGACGAGGAAGAATCATCTAGTGAGGATGATTACGAGGAGGAGGAAGAAAGTGAAGATGAAGGGTTGGCATACTTCACGAGGAAGTTCAAAAAGGGGGCTAAGAAAGGAAAAGGACAGTTGTCCTTGAGATGTTATCGTTGTGGGCAGACTAGACACTTTGCTTCTCAGTGTAAAGTGAAACTTGATGATGAAGATGAGGATGGTTATGATGAACAGAATTCAAGATGGAGAAGATCATCATTCAAATCAAAGAAGTTTAGTAAAAAGATTGTCAACCCACAAAGGAGGAAGAGAGGCTCATTCAAGAGTTATGTGAGTCGGACAAAAGAAGCTGATGAGGAGGAAGATGAAGACTCATTAGATGAGTATGTCTTTATGGCATCAACACAAGGTGGTAGCTCAACCTTTGAAGAAGAAGAGGAGATTGATGAAGAAGAGCCAGATCTTAAAGCTGAGCTAGAAGCAGCTTCAAAAGAGATAATCAGAAGGGGCAGAACCATAAGAAGGTTGGAGGCCCATATAAAACAAGTTGATGCAAAGTCTAAGGAAGCTGAAAGTCAAAAGGATGAAATAAAGGTTGAGTATATTGACTTGAAAAAAAGATTTAAGGAATATATCAAAATATATGAAGACCTTACAGTAGAACTTGGCTCAAGAGCTTTAAAAATTAAAGAAATGGAGAAAGAATTGCTGAGACTTTAACAGCAACTCAAAAGTAGCAAAAAGAACTTGTAGAAACTTAAACGATAGGAGAAATAAGTTCTACAAAAGGAGAGAAGAATGTAGAGAAAGTGCAGCAATCTGAGACTGCATTGGTTAAAGAAAATAAAAGTGTGTCATAGAAGTTGAAAGAGAAGGTTGTGACTCAGAAGAAGATAATTAATAATAAAGAAGATCTAAAGAAACAACTTAAGGTGGCAAACAAGAAGGAAGAAAAGAAAGTCAACCAGCAGAGGGCTATAGCTAAATAGAAGGAGGAGAAGAAGGTGACTGAATTGAAAGTCACACAAGCGAAGAAGCCAACTATTTTACCTACACAGCAAGTGATGAACAAAAGAAGACAAGCTGTAATTAAACCCAAGAAGAGGCAGTTTCAAGGTCATTGACTTTATTGTGGAGTTTGGGGTTATAAAGCAAGTAACTGCTGGTGGAGAAGGCCAATATATGTCTCTAACTTAAGAAGATACGGCGTTGCATACATGGGGAGACAATACAAAACTCATAGGAGAACACCTATCATGAGTTCTTGCACATATTGTAAAAGGTAAGGACACACTGATAAGGATTGTTGGTAGAAACCCAAACTAGTAGTTTCAAAGGACAATTTTGCTATATTGGTAACTTGGAACAGTGTGAATGGTAAGGGTAAGATGGTCATAATGTCAAGAGATGCATGACACTTCTTCCTGAGCAAAAGAAGGCACTTAATGGCACAGTAACAAGCGATGCAATCAAAGCTGAGAAAAAGGAGAAAGTTATCTTCCACCTAGTTCAAAAGAAGGAATATAAAGATAAAAGGGAGGTGGCTAATATAGCTAAAATTACACTCAAAGCTGACTATAAGGATAAGCAGTGGATCCTTGACAGTAGATGCACTTTACACATAACGGGAAATAAAAGTAAATTGTCAAAGCTAAATAAGTCAAGAGAGGGTAGAATCAAGTTTCGCAATGATGATTCACTCAACATCAATGGTCAGGGGTCAATAAACATTGGAAGAAGAAAGCTGAAAGATGTTCTACACATTAAAGTACTCAGATATAATCTAACATCTGTCAACAAACTATGCAATGAAGACCATAAGGTAATATTCACAAAAACATGTTGCCAGATAAATAGCAAAGAAGGCAATACTGTTGCAGCCGAAAAGAGAACAGTTGAAAATTTGTATATGATTGATGAAGAAAGAGGTCTTCTTGCAACTAAGACTGTTCAAAAAAGAAAGTCAAAGAAAATGTGGAACAACGCTTATCAAGAAAATCAAATTATAGGTGACCCATCAGCAAGAGTTACAACAAGAAAAAGAATTGTGGGAGCTACTGCTTTACCCTCACAAGTTGAACCTAAATCTATTGAAGATGCTACATAAGATTTAACTAAATCTCTATCCATAAAGCTGTTTGAAAAGCACATAATGAGTCTGTCTGTGCGAATACCTTCTCAAGCCTGAAAATCAGGTGAATCCTCCATCTCTACTTTGCGAGTTTTTCAAATTTGTAATTGGTTGGCAAAAGGGGAGAAAAGCAACAGTGCAGGGGGAGCTATTAAGAAAGGGAGAATGCATATTTAGAAGGAGTTGAAATTGTTGCATAGTGACTTTTGTTATAAGTGTTGCCAATAATTATAAAGAGGGGATTGTTGTTCCCACAGCCTTGTATGAGTTATAATTATTATCAATTAGGTTTAAGTGTGCAAGAAAGTAAAGTCACATGGAAGGGCAATAAAGTAAAAGTAAAGCCACATGAAATGGCAAGAAAATAAAAGTAAAGCCACGTAGAGAGGTAAGAAAGTAAATCTACCACGTAAGGACAAAAACATAAATCCACCACATAAGCCCTAGTAGGGTTTCATGGAGGAGTATATAAAGGCCATTGGAAGATAACAAATGAAGAGGTCAGTAATTGAGCAAAAATGGCAAAACCTAAAGCAAAACCATTCAGTAAACAAGAAAAGGGAGCATTTGACTGACAAAAAAGAAGAGACGTCCAAGCATGAAGACAACCAGCCAAACACAAAGAAAAGACATCCAAGCAAGGAGACAACTGGCCAAACACAAAGGAGAAATTGTCCAAGCAAAAAGACAACCAGCTAAACAAGGTGAGCATCCATACAACCCTACATGACAAAGCATAACTAACAGCAAAGGGGTGGATAGCCAGGCAAGGAGGAGAACGACCAAGGCAAGGTGAATGTTAATAAAGAGAAGACACGACTGGACAACAACCAAAGGTAAACAAAAAACCTAGTGTGATCAGCCAAAAGAATATACACAGCAAAAAACAGGTGCTAGTCGACCAAAGAGACAAAGCAAAGTAAGTGGAGTCGGCCAAAACCTAGAGCAACCGTCCAAAGCCAAAGAGGAAAACCTAGTGTATGACTAGCCAAAAAGAGAAAAACAAGGGAGGAATGGCTAGACAGCAAGTGCTGGACGGTAAGACCACCACCGGCTAAAAGAGAAAGGACGTCCAACCAACCTACATGACCAAGCAAAGAGGTGAACAGCCAAATAGGTGTGAACAGTAAGGAAGAGAAGGCCAACCAAAAGTGGACAGCCAAAGTAAGGTGGACGACTAGGAGAAAACACGGTAAAGAGACAACACACAGCTAAAAGAGACAACACCAAGGGATACCTTGGACAACAAGAGAAAACCGTGTGATTCACGTAAGAGAGAAGATAGCACACTGTCCATAAGGGAAGAGAAGAGAAACCGTGAAAGAGGAGACCACCGAGAGAGCAAACCAAGCTATCCGGAGGTGTGAAACGGACAAGTGCAAACCAAAAAAGGTAGTAAGGAGTGTGACTAGCAAGGCGTGCAAACCAGAAACGTACGTGGGACGTGAAATGCCAAACCATAACCGTGTGTGAGACGTATGACCAGTAAAGGGTGGAAACCAAAAACGTGCATGAGACGTATAACACCAAACCAGAAATATGAGGCAATCTGTGAAACATGGAACGATAACCCATAAACATGAGGCGAGTTGTGAGACAAGGAGATGGGTGAGACCATGAAATGATGAAAGTAGGAGCTGTGTGGGACAACGTAAAGAAGGAATTTGGCGAAGTATCAAAAAGAACTTAACATATTTCTATATTTATTCAAGAGAGGTTAGAGAGCATTGCAGTGAACTTCTAAGTGGCAGTGGAGCAACCTTTCAATTCAATAGAGGCAACACAAGTTAGAAGAAAGGTAGACACAATAAGTGACACTTTTTGTATTGTACTTACTTAGTAATTGCAATAGTAAAAGGAGCATAGGATTAAGACATCCATTATAACTGAAATTCTTGAATATAGTGGATAGTCTCAGTAGAGGGAAAGTCCCTACCACCGTGGATGTAAGTTACGTTGACAGAACCACGTAAGTTTCGTATGTCTTTAATTTACTTTACGTTCTATATTTTGAATTGAATTGTGAATGCAGTTAAAGTATCAATTAATCCATAACCTAACGAAGACTTAAACAAGAACATATGAATTGTCTATTAGGTAAGGTGTCTAAAAGGTAACTTTAGGACTATTGTGATTAGGTGGTAGTAATAGATCTATCTTATTCGAGTCTGAAAAAAAGTTCGCTTTTAAGAAAAGATTGAAGTTGTTTACTTACTTGTAAATTACGAATTATGGTGATACTAATTCACCCCCTCTTTCATATCACAAACTATAAGATCTTAAGGAGAAGTCAAGAACTTCACCTGGAATGCCCATCAAGAATTCCAATAAAGAGTAAATTGCATTTTCCATACATGTATGAAATCGAACCTTTTATTAGCTTAAATGTCCATTGTATAACTCACAAATGTAATACCGCTTGCCCTTTATAATACTAAATTATGATATTATTACTATTTTACTATTTTACTATTTTACTTAAGAAGTTAATAAATACATTATAAGATTTTGATTCCTTAATTTCATTATAGAGTGTCAATGTAATTACATTTTTTCAATAAAAATTTTCATGAATTTTTCTTAAACAATTCACTAATTTGTAGCATTAAACCAAAGACAATTATATCCATGTTGTTCATTTTCTCCTTCTACCTTATAGTAAAAGGTAATCATTTATTGGAATATTTAACCACTAATATGTTGTCACATGAAGATATAGAATTACAAACCAAAGACTAAAATGCTTAACATGCAAATTGTAATCATTATGGATTAATACAAATCCACATAAGAAAATTTTCCAATGCAATTTCAATTCCATAAACTAACTAACTATTTTAAGTTAAACATTAGATGTTAGAGTTTGCAATTTGTACACTACTAAGTTATCATAATAAGCTTTAATATGCACTCTATGTATATATGTTTTAGTTAATTGCATCATCTAATGAACCCTCAAGAGTAAAAATTAAGCATTAGTTTTAAAGTTAACCATTATTTAATGCTATCAGTAAATTCATTTTTTTTTGTTTTTTTTGATAAACAAATGTTATTTATTTTGTAAGCTTTCAATCATCTTATGGCCATAAAAGTTTAATTTTAACTAAAATTAGAGGGTAGATAATCAAATGTGGGGACTAGTAATTGTGCCATATATTTAAACAGCATGAATATTTTAAAACCCTAAGATTCATAGGATGAAAGGTCACCGTGTGGGGTGAGTTAACTGCACGCACCTATGCAGGTTTGTAGGGTAGAGATGCACCCACCATGATTTCGCAAGGCTATTGCAAGAGGAGAACGGTCCATTGATTAGGCAACATTAATAGTGGTTTTAAATGAACAAAAGAGGTCGGCTTTCCTTTTTCTAACTGGGCTACTCCAATCCGAAGCTTTCTCAAATATCATTTCTCTAAATGGGAGTTATTGTGTTCACAGAAAATGAGGGCTTAGCCTCCATTGATGCATGGCATGATGCATCTCTTGGCACGACAAGAAAGAGAACAACACTGCTAAAACGGATAGAATGAAGGAAATGAATCTATAGGCTGGGAGATCCAAGCCAAGGAAATGTTGAGATTCCTATTATTTTATTATTATTATTATTATGGGCATGGTGTTTAATGGAATTCACAACATTTCGGATTATATCATACCAAAAGGATTTAGTATAGTAAAAGGAGGTGTTAAAGAGGGGAAATGACAATAAAATAAAATAGCATATCTTTATTTAAAAGTGGGTTAGAATTTACAAGTCTCGAGGCGAAGATTATAAAATCAGAGGCCTAATTTTAAGCAGGATGTATAGCAAAGGGCTGCGATGAAAACAAGCGATGTGTGAAAAATCACCACTGTTTGCAATGATCACAATTACTCCCTCCGTTCCAATAATGCAAGATTTGTAAGACCACGTGGATTCATACCAAATAATGTAAAGAGGTATCTCAAGAATAGGGACATCACTAATATTAGACCAACCAAAATTGCCGAGTCTGTGGTGCTAGAGTCTAGAGATTACAAAGAAATGAATTGCTTCGCTAAGGACTCACATAATCATGTAGACAAGGTTAGAAGATTGTAATAGGTAGAGGGTGATGCCAAAGCTGTTAGTATTATGTTCTTGGAAATGCAACAGAAAATGAGGGACTTTTATTTATGCTTTTGAACATGACAAAGAGAGACGGCTAAAAAAAATATTATTCCGGGTCATCATTCAGAGCAAGGCTGCACGCTAGGAGTTAGAAAATAACATCACTGCATGTCATTCCGCCGCCATTGCTGGGGTTAATCATCACGGCCATCAATACATGTAGGAAAGGATTTGTCGACGAGGACTTATGAGGGGGTGCTTGGCACCTAGTTGCGATGCATGTACGACAAAATTTCAAGTTTATTGCGATGTACCAGTGCAATGCTGCTACGAATGTTGTCTACAAGAGTTTTAGCCGAATTTGAGATAGCGTTTGCAGCATATAATGTCAAAAATTTTCGATAAACAAATTTGTGGAGAGTGACTTATGAATCATAAACTCGAGTGATTTTGAAAAACAATGAATACTATGGTTGATAAAAAATACTATCTGCGAGGGATTTTATGGATTAAAACATTGTATACAAATTTAACAGGAATGGGCTCTGATGTGTGTTAAGCCTGGTTTTTGGGCAGGGATGTCGAACCCCTGTTTTTGATAGGTATAGTCATTCACCCATCATGCTTAAGCAATTTTTTTTTTTTCTTTTGGAACGATATCGAAATACACTGAGCAATAATAAGGAGAATGAAGCATATACAAAAATTTTCCGTTCTAACAAGATAATTCCTTGTGTGACAACTTTTGAATTTGAGAGGTATTTTCTAAAAGGTGTGCAAACCACATTACCAGCCAAGTCTGTCATCAATTTAATTATAATTGGGAAATGGGCACAAGGTTCGTGAAACATTAATAGTTCATGTTGATGATAAATTTCATGTTTTTTTTAATAATAGCCATTTTAACTATTATAGGGTCCACATCAATATTTCACATGTATATTTAGTTAAAAAAAATTATTATCGATACCATATATTTTTTTTTTCTACTTGTTTCTCATCGATATGATAATATTTTTTACAGACAGGGAATGTTTTAATAATTAAAAAATTGGGTTTTTATTTTTATAATTTTAAATTTTAATATAAATGAACAAAATTTATGAAAATAAAAACCCATTTTTTGTGGGCGCTCGGATGAGGAAACAGGCAGACCGACGGTTGATTGACATACGGCACGCGCTTAAACGCACGTGGCCCAGATAGCTGGATTTTCGTGTCGGTGGCATAGGGAATATTTCCATGGGCGACAGCACTCGGGATGGTTGTGCACAAGCGCAAGCAACGAATAAAAAGGATCTCTCGTGATCGCGTCAACGCATGCATACCAAACACATGCAGAATAAAATGCATCCAAACGACGTCGGACAATCAGAAAAGCACAGGACAAGGAAAAAAATCTAAGGCAGCCGAGTCCATTACGTTGTCCGTAACAATTTTTTTTTTTTTTTTTTTTAACTTGTTACTCTAATCAATGATTAGATATTGCTGTATAAGAATTCCGGTCTACAGATAAAAACATAATGAGCAGACCTAAACGTGATTTTTTAAGGAATAATGCAATAGACCAATAGTTTCTCGTTATTATATGATATGTTCAGCTTGCAGATCGACGTAATAGACAGATTATTCGGAAATAACGTGTTCACTTTCTTCAATTTTGCTCGTGGGGTTTTGATATTTCTCCTGTTTTTGACAGGTGGTAGGTTCGTGAGATTGAAGAAATCTGATAGCGTGTGTAACTGGAAAAAGAAGGAAGTAATCCAGGACAGCCTGGTGGGTGTGGAGAGAGAGAGAGAGAGAGAGAGAGAGACCTTGTCAATTATTGTGAGAATATGTTTTGTCGGAACATGGAACGTGGAACAATAAAGAAGAGAGGAACAAAGATGGATGCTTCCAAGCTAGGCCTTCTTTTTTATTATTATTATTTTTTTTATTTTTGGAAATTGTCCAGCTGTATTTGATGCATCTCCACTTAATTATTATTATGATATCAGCGATGGATTCGTTACGCCTTTCCTCCATAAATTAGAATTTTCATATTTGAATTTATTATAAATAGAGACAATCAACAAGGAAAAAAAAAAAAAAAAAAATTGCGTTTTGGACATAGAGCACAAGGGTAAATCTTTCTTTATGTAATAAAAAAAGAGAACACTGCATCTCGTTTCCCATGTCTATCACCGCATTCCATGACTGAAAGGGGGTGATTCGAAGCAAACATAATACCATGAAATGACCTTTTGCCCCCCCCCCCCGGCACTCTTATTACTTGGTGGCCGCTACACCTTTACGGGGGCGCCTTGGCCCTGGAGGTGAGTGATCTGGCTACTTAAAATATGCATTTAGGGCAGGTGGGGTCAACTTAAGGGCTTCGAGTCGCTTGTAACGACGTGGAATTCGTGGCTGCTGCTGTGATACATTATGACTGATGGAGCTGATTTAATTATGTGATTGATATGCAGGGGAAGCTGCTGCATTATGTGGATATTATCGATTGTTTGATACTCTCGGAATGCACAGACGACGACGACTACGATGATGATGAAGATGATGTTCCTTCATGTATTTGCCAGGATGGAAGTAAATTTTCGTTTTGTTATGTTTAGGGTCATTTTAGTACTTTCGTGTCAATTATTTTAATGCGTTTATGTCCATTATAATAATATTTTTATAATTATTTCAAATATTTCCGTATTCAAATCCAGTGGATAAAAGGTGGAAACCGTTGAAAAAAAAAAAAAAAAGTGGTAACAGTGCCATCCACATGCCAACGCCCCATCGTCAAAGAAAAGAGTTTGACAATTTATAGATAAATAGCAAAGTGAGGAGGAGATTTTTTTTTTTTTTTTAATATATATATATATATATATATATATATATATATTTTTTCTCATTTTAATATTAAGAGCAAGCAAGCAAGCAAGCAAGCAAGCAACATCACCTCTTTAACTTTTATTCTAAGCCTCACTTCTTAGTTTAGCTTGAGGTTGTTGCTTTTGTTTTTCTTTTTTCTTTTTTTTTGTCAACTATTTTATCATTAAATTATGTAATTAGTGTTAATAAAGCAGCCATTCTTTTAAGTCACAATCTTATCGATAATTTTACATTACGGTATGTGTCACTACATTTGGAGTATGAAAACATTTTAAAGTCATAATTTTTTTATAATCTTATGTTCGTCAAAATGCGATAGGATATAATAATTTGGTAGTCTTTATACAACCCACCATGTTGTCGCGTTGGGTTGGGATAAGATTTCAAAACACCCTTTTCTTGTTAAATGTTTGGGGTACAAAAATCATATTAATTAATTATTATATTATATTGTCACAATATATTCGTACGTTTTTATCTATCCTCATGTGTTGCACAACGTCACAAAAGATTCAGAAACGCTTTTTAAAAACTAATGGCAAGTGTGCTATTTTTACGTGCGTGAGCATATAATTGGACATGACTGTGGCGAGTACCCATCGGACGCGTCCATCGAGAGTAGCATTTAAGGGGAAGACTGACTCTTGCAGGGGGGGGGGGGGGGGGGGGGGGAGGGAGGGAGGGAGGGAGGGGAGGTTGGGGTGGGGTCTGTGGTCACGAGTCCCGTCGTTTCGTTTTCCAAGGAAAACTTAACAAAATTCAATAAATTTATAAAATAATATATATATATATATATATATATATATATTTAATATTATAAAATTTTACTGTTCACAAAACTGCGTCCTTCCGTTTCCTCCTCCTATAAATACTCACCGCTCCCGCTTCTTTCTCTCAATCGGAAAAGCTCTCTCTCTCTCTCTCTCTCTCTCTCTCTCTATCGCCATCCATTGAGCATTCATTGCCACTGTTACAGCCACGCCTTCTTTCCTCTACGCGCGCACCACGACACACGATTATTAGATACAGAGGAAGCTAATACAGGAGCTCTTTGATTTTCAACGGGTTGTTAATATGGCGGCGTCGGTGAGGATGGATCTGGATGGGAGGCCGATAAAGCCGATGACAATATGCATGATCGGTGCCGGAGGTTTCATAGGGTCCCACCTCTGCGAGAAGGTCCTTGCGGAGACGCCGCACAAGATCCTGGCCCTCGACGTTTACAATGATAAGATCAAGCACCTGCTCGAAGGCGAGTCCTCGAGGCCCTATGCCGACCGGATCCAATTCCACCGACTCAATATCAAGCACGACTCTCGCCTCGAAGGCCTTATCAAGATCGCAGATCTGGTACGGACAAATACACACACACACACACTCTCTCTCTCTCTCTCTCTCTCTTGCTGTTTCTTGGTTTGTAGCCGTTTTTGGTGTTAATGCGGTGGAATTGTGTGGTGCAGACGGTAAACCTCGCGGCGATCTGTACGCCGGCGGATTACAACACGCGTCCGTTGGACACGATTTACAGCAACTTCATTGACGCGCTTCCTGTGGTAATGCTTGCATCACATTGCTTTCTTTCTATGCTTGTTTGTATTTTCTTTTCCTATGTTTGTCATTGTCGCTTATGGCCGACGCTTGTTACTATAGTTTAAGATCTGAGTTGAAATTTTGGGAGATTTGATTGTTGTTAATTCTATGCAAATGTTTTTCTTGCTTTGTTTCGTTCATCATTGTTTGTCATTTTCGCTATTTCTAGCACATGTTTGTTACTGTACTTCTCAATAGGAGTTGAAAATTGGGGAGATTTGGTTGTTGTTGGGTCTATTCAAATTCAACATTTGTGATTCGATGTTGATTTTTTATTTTTTGGTGCGTCGTCTGTTATGGTTAGGTCAAGTACTGCTCGGAAAACAACAAGCGTCTCATTCATTTCTCCACTTGTGAGGTGTATGGGAAAACGATTGGGAGCTTTCTTCCTAAGGACAGCCCTCTTCGTCAGGTGAGCCTTCTTCTTTCAAGTTATAGCATTCCAATTCACATTGGAGTTTATTTCTGTGTAAATAGAGATAGCTGGCCACCTTTTAGATGCGCATACAATTCAGGTCTTGTAGGTCTGGTATGTGAATACAATCCAATTTCACAGTCTCGTTGGATCGAATTTCTGTAACTAGATTCTTTTTTATTCACACATTTTGATGAAAGCAACTATCTCAGTGACAGAATTTGTAGTTTGAGCATTCAAAGATCTCTGACTTTTGGGACCTCTCTCCTCATGCAGGGTAATTAATTTATAATTATTTTTATATGTAAGGTTTAAAGATTACTGGCAGGTGTCACTTTGAGATTTTAATCAAATGGTTAGACTAGGAGCCACATTGGATCTTCATAAAACTTCAAACCCCTCTCTTAAAACTCTTTTTATGCAGATTATATTTGGACATGGTAGATCACTGGAGTATCTGTTTGACAGTCCACTGTATAGTGTTTAATTCTTGCAAATGATCTTACTCATGAGCATTATTAGTTGATTGTTCCTGGTGTTTTATTGTGGCAAATCTTGCATGGTCATTGAGGATAAGTTTGATCAATCTGTGTTTGGTATTTTTGTGCCCCAGCTTGATGTTTAAATCAAATTGTGATTTTTAAGGTTTTGGTTGCCCACTTAGATGGCAGGTTCATAATTTCTTGATTATCTTGATATTTGGGATGTTTGTTTGCAAGTTTGTATGGATACACAACTATTAGGTGTTTAATTTAATGTTGGATTTCATGGTTATTCCAATATTTAGAGGCATGAAATTCTTAATTACGTTGTGGGCTACAATTTTACTTTGGACAGTGTTATGTGGAAACTGAATAGAAATTTTTAAAGATCAGATCCTAAGACTGGCATTATTCTTGCTTTCATATCAACCAAATCTGAATTAGTTCCTGTGTTGGTGCTCAAATGGTGGCAGTTCCTACAGTTTTGATCCAGAAAAGCATTAATGTAATCAGTCATACCATGCTAATGTGTTTTGTTGATGACATAGATAAATTAGGAACTTGGGTTGTGTAGGCCAACTTGGATACATGAAATACCTGGTACAAATCACAGCATTCTAGTCCTGTGTTGTTGGGTCTTGTGCAACTAATTGTTGAATAACTTAATGTTTTGGAGTTTGGTATTTTTTTTTTCTTTTCAGCTTGCTCTATTTGTCATAGGAAATGAACCTGGCTGATTGTTTATACCATATTGTAACAGGATCCTGCATTCTATGTTCTTAGAGAAGATACCTCACCCTGTATTTTTGGTTCCATTGAGAAGCAAAGGTGGTCATATGCATGTGCAAAGCAATTGATTGAGAGGCTTATTTATGGTGATTTATCCTGTTCAGTGATGTGACTTAAAGATTTTTTTCACATTTCTCTACTAAATTTATTCTCAATTTATTTCAGCTGAGGGTGCAGAGAATGGACTCCAGTTCACCATTGTGAGACCTTTCAACTGGATTGGACCTAGAATGGACTTTATTCCTGGTATTGATGGCCCAAGTGAGGGTGTTCCTAGGGTTTTGGCATGCTTCAGCAATGTTAGTTCAAGTTTTCTGTCCCTTGATTTTAATCATGTGATTTTTTTTTTTTCTGTTGCTTTAAATCTAACATTTGATGTTTCTTTTCCCCTTCTTTCAGGCTCTCCTACGTCATGAGCCACTCAAGCTTGTGGATGGTGGCCAATCCCAGAGAACTTTTGTTTATATCAAGGATGCCATTGAAGCTGTTCTCTTGATGATTGTATGTTCTGATCAGCTGTTGCTATCCATTCTTACCCTTCCTTCCCCAACATTGTTCATAGCTGAGTTGTGCGATCTCTTATGTAGGAAAATCCGGACAGAGCCAATGGTCAGATTTTTAATGTTGGCAATCCTCACAATGAAGTTACCGTTAGGCAACTTGCTGAAATGATGACAGAGGTAGATGATTCATGATGGTCTTCTGACTGTTTCTCTAGATAACAATAGAAATACTGGAATTAATATGCTGCAAAACAGGTCTATTCTAAGGTAAGCGGAGAACCGCCGTTGGACATACCAACAATTGATATCAGCTCCAAAGAATTTTATGGCGAGGGGTACGATGATAGTGACAAGCGAATTCCAGACATGACCATAATCAATCGGCAACTTGGTAGGGCCTTGTTTACTCCGGCTGCACCATAATCGGTTTGACCTTGTTATGACTATGGTGACTTTCTGGCTGCCTTTGTACCAGGTTGGAACCCCAAGACTTCTCTGTGGGACTTGCTTGATTCAACCCTCGCTTACCAACACAAGACATATTCTGAGGCCATAAAAAAGGTTTTGGGAAAGTCTGCAACGAGCTGAGGAAATGTGATGTTTGAACAACTTGAGAAGAACAACTCTTGGTTGGGCTGATAATTAGCAGCAGGTGTTCCAATTCTTTTTTGACGGAATCCTAAAAATGTATCGTTGGATTACATACTCAACAATTATTATTTTTTTTAATCTTCTACATGCCTTAGCTCGATGATGTCTCTCCAGTTTATCAATCCTGCAGGAACTTTAGGCACTATTTAGGTAAGCATATGACGATGTTGTTGTAATGTGTAACCAGAGCTTGGGGCATGATAGCATGATATAGCGGGGGTGTTTACTCGGGGGGGGGCGGGGGTTTGCTCGTTATTCCCCCTTGTTTGCCCATGGCAGCGCTGTATCGATTTGTTGAACCTCATGCTTCTGTTTTCGTAGGTTGTGTTTGTCAATTCAAGGTCAGTAAGTTCATTCTCTTTCTGCGAAATTGCAACTCTGGGACATGGTAACACGCCTCTGCCAAAACCTTCCATGTTTGATAAAATTGTTTTGCGGATGTTAAGAAAACGAGCTAGAGAGTGGTTGTACAGAATGTTTTGATGGGCTTTTAATTTATCTTCATCTTCATCTTCCACCTTCTAATTTATAATTAATGTGTCATTTTATTTCGTGGTACTGGATACTTTTGAGTGCATGGTAGAAATTATTTTTGGGGTCTTAATTGTGGTTTACGCTGATTTTATTGAGGTTTAGTAATAAGGTGAAATTCAGTGTTTAGCAATACTCGTATGGACGAAGAAAGAGGAAGCAAGCTATTTCAAGCTTAATGTTACGGTCATTATTTTTTCGTAAAAAAAGATAAGGTGTAGGATGTACATATCACATTTGTAATATTTATATTCTTTAAAGTTTTTCGTTTTTACCCATTATATTCTATCTCGTTGATATTTTTACACGTACGCTAAGTTGAGTTCTTTATATTATATGTTAAGTTGAGGGTTTTATAATAGAAAAAAATAAATTTTAATATTATCTGTCACAAAATTATTTAAAAATAATAATTTATTAGAGTATATAATATTTATGTTTATATATAGTTTAAATTATCTTTTTTTTTAACAAATAATCCCGAGAATTAAATAGTATTTACCGTAAGGTTTACATGCGACGTATTTGAATTCCCCCCAATGGCCAAAATCAATAAAATCAGAGCGCGTGAAACGATACGCTAAAACCGCGAGTTTGAAATTTGAACGTGAACGCTAAAAATTAAAAACTTGCGGGCTCAACGGTAGCCACTCAATCGGACATTTTCTTTTTGGGCGGGGGGGTTTTCTGGGGACCGACGGGTGTATGAACTTGTGTTATGGGCTCAGATATGTATTGATTTTCATTATTTTGAGCGAAGGTATGTATCCTTTTTTTTAAATGAATATTAATTGACGCAACGGGGAAACGTAATCAACAACAAGAAATTAATAACAATGATTGAATTCCAAAGAACAAAAGACACAAGTCGCCTTCAAAAGGGGTTTTCTCAATTGGGGTAAAGTAAACCTTAAAATATATATAGTGCATACAATTATATTAAAATTACGAAAATACCATTTTATAAAATTTAATTAAAATTACGAAAAGCCCTTCAACTTGGATTCGGTTTTGAAACATTTCGCAACTTCTTATCCTTTTCTCACTTGTTCATATACTCCTCGGCTATCTGGTCCACATCATTCTCTCTCACCAGAGAAGAACTCGACCTCGAGTTCTTTTCAGGATATAAAGGCGTATCATCTGGATGGAAAAGAGATAAATCAGCTACATTGAATGTCTTGGATATGTTCATATCATCAGGAAGCTCGACCATATAAGCATTGTCGTTGATTTTGCGCACAACTTCATAAAGACCATACTTCTTTGATTGTAATTTGTTATACTTGCCCACAGGAAAGCGTTCCTTTCCCAGGTACACAATCACTTGATCACCAACCTCAAATAGTTTCTCCTTCCTGTGTTTATCAGCAGCTGCCTTGTATGTCGCATTTGTCCTCTCAATTTTCCTTCTGACCTCTTCAGCGATAGTTTGATACTGTTCTGTCATGTTTTTAGCTGCTATGCTAACTTCTACCCCCCTTAGGTAACTTTAACAAATCCAAGGCATGTTGTGGCGTTTTGGTGTAAAGCACTGAAAAAGGTGATTTCCCAATAGTTCTATGAACAAAACTATTATAAGCAAATTCAGCTTGGGCCAATGCTTGATCCCATTGTCTTGGCTTTTCACCACAAATACTCCTGATCAAATTTCCCAGTGTTCGGTTGGTCACTTCAGTCTGCCCATCAGTCTGTGGGTGAGCTGTGCTACTAAAGTTTAATGAAGAATCAAACAGGAACCACAACGTCTTCCAGAAGTGACTAAGAAACTTGCTATTTCTATCAGAAGTAATGGACCTTGGAACACCATGTAAGCGCACCACTTCTTTGAAAAATAACCTAGCAATAGATTGGGCATCTGCAGTTTTTCTACATGGAATAAAATGAGTCATCTTAGAAAACCTGTCAACAACAACAAACACAGAGTCAGCACCTCGTTGGGTACAAGGTAAACCCAAGATAAAATCCATCGACAAGTCTTCCCAAATGTTCTCAGGTACTGGTAAGGAAGTGTATAACCCCGCATTTTGAGATTGCCCCTTGGAAGTCTAACAGATGTAGCATCTCTCTACAATCCTACCAACATCTCTTCTCAGTCGAGGCCAAAAATACCTTTCTGTTACAGTAGCTAAGGTCTTATCTCGACCCAAATGTCCTGCTAAACCTCCTCCATGAAGGTCTCTAATCAACTTCTCCCTTAAGGAGGACTCAGGAATGCACAATTGATTTCCCTTCATTAAGTACCCCTCATGAATATGATAATCATCACAAGGCTCCTTACTAGCACACTTCCTCCACATCTCCTTAAAATCACCATCATCTTCATATAACTCTTTTATTCTTTTAAAGCCCACAACCTCAGCACTTAAGGTGAATAACAAATCAGCCCTCCTACTTAAAGCGTCAGCCACTTTGTTTTGCACACCAGATTTATGCATTAACCTGAAAGGAAACCTTTGTAAGAATTGAATCCACCTAGCATGCATATCCTTGCTTATCCTGGTCTGACCACTCAAATGTTTTAATGCGACACAGTTTGAGTAGAGAATGAATTCCTTTCCTACCAAATAGTGTTCCCGTACTCTCAAAGCTCTCACAACAGCATAGAACTCTTTATCATAAGTTGCTCAATTCCTCCTAACCTCACATAACTTCTCACTATAGAATGCTATTGGTTTCTTCTCCTGTGATAGCACCGCACCGATCCCTACCCCACTAGCATCACAATCAACCTCGAATAGCTTATCAAAATTAGGTAGTGCCAATACAGGGGCCTTACATAACCTTTCCTTTAGATTCACAAAGCTTGTGTCAGCCTCTTCACCCCATTGAAATTTCCCTTTCTTCAGACACTCAGTTAATGAAGCAGTAATTGTACTGAAATGTCTTATAAATTGCCTATAAAAACTAGCCAATCCTAGAAAACTCCTTAACTCAGTAACAGCTTTAGGAGTAGGCCATTCCCTGATTGCTCTCACCTTTTCATCATCCACCATGATACCCTCACTGCTAACCATAAACCCCAGAAATAACAATCGCCTTGACATGAAGACACACTTTTTTAAATTAGCAAATAATTTATTCTCCCTCAATACAGCCAAAACACGCCTCAAGTGTTCAATATGCTCTTCCTCTGATTTACTAAATACCAGTATATCATCAAAATATACTACTACAAAGCGACCATTAAAGGGTTTTAATACCTGATTCATCACACGCATGAAGGTATTGGGCGCGTTACTGAGGCCAAATGGCATTACCAGCCACTCATACAACCCCTCCTTAGTTTTGAACGATGTCTTCCACTCATCGCCAGGCCGAACTCTAATTTGATGGTAGCCACTCCTCAAATCAATTTTGGAAAATACCTTAGCTCCGCTCAATCTGTCTAACATGTCATCCAATCGTGGTATAGGGAATTTGTACCCGATGGTGATCTTGTTGATAGCCCTGCTATCAACACATATTCTCCAGCTCCCATCTTTCTTAGGTGTCAATAAAGCTGGTACAGCACAAGGACTCATGCTGTCTCGAATGAACCCCTTGTCCAACAACTCTTGGACCTTCTCCTGCAGGACCTCAGTTTCCTTAGGACTCATCCTATAATGTGGTAAATTTGGAAGACTTGCTCCAGGTACCAAGTCTATGTGATGCTGAATATCCCTCAGGGGTGGTAGTCTCTTAGGTAAGTCATTAGGAACCACATCTTTATACTCTTTTAATACTCCCTTAACTGCTTCAGGGACCTCTTCACGTGCATCTTCATCCCCAACTATCATATTCTTAACAATGAGCGCATGAGCCACTTTCGACTCTTTCAAATCCTCAACCACCTCCTTCTTTGACTGGGCAATAGTCAAGAAAGAGCGTTCCTCTATCTTGCGAACTCTAGAGCGACCCTCTAACTTCAAAGGTAACAGAGTATACTTCATACCCTCCTTTTCTAACTTATAAACATTCTCTTTACCTGCATGTTGGGCATTCACATCGAACTGCCAAGGTCTCCCACATAGTAGATGACATGCATCCATGTCAACAATATCACAGAAGATTTCATCTCGATACCTCCCTATAGAAAATGGCACCTTGCACCTCTCCTTTACCTCAATCTTTTCGGCCGCCTTGATCCACCCAATAGTGTATGGGTATGGATGTTTCTCGACAGGCAACTATAATTGTTTAACAACTTCTCGCCCGATGATGTTTTCACAACTCCCACTGTCTACAATTAAGTCAAACGCTTTACCCCCAATTGTGCACCTGGTGCGGAACAACTGGTGTCGTTGGGTATTTGTCTCCTGTTTTGGTGCTAACATCATTCGTCTAATCACATAAGCTGGTTCCACTTCACCATTCTCCTCCTCATCATATTCATCCTCTTCATCAGGCTCACAACACACATCTCCTTCATCATCCCTATTTACAATATGAACACTCTTCCTACTAGGACACTCATTAGATCTATGACCAGGCTTATTACAACGATAGCACTTACCCAAGATTGGTCTGGCATACGGGTTATCTTGCTTCTGGATGCCCTTAGACTCCATAGGCTTCTTCCCTCCAGCCCTTTCATCCCTCTTGGCATTATCTTCACCAAATTTACTCGACAAATTCTTATTCTTTTCAACACCCACTTTATTGGCAACATCACTCACGAACCCTCTTCTTCCACTTGTATATCTAGTACTCTGCTCCTGCAACATTAACTCAGCTCGGAGAGCCATATTTTTCGCCTCATTCAAATTCCTCAAAACTGCAACTCCTATTTTGTCCTTAATTTGCAACTTCAACCCATCCACATATTGTGCAACCTGTTGACCCTCACTCTCTCTCAAGTCATTCCGTTCCGCCAACCTCATAAACTCTGCAGTGTACTCATGAACAGATCTAGGCTCTTGGCAACATCGTTGATACTGCTGGAACAGTATTTGCTCATAGTCTGGAGGTAAGAAATCGCGTTGTAGTAATTGTTTCATACAGAACCACGTTCTCACTGGATGTCTCCCTTCTCTCTGTCTCCTAGTCTGCAGCCTCTCCCACCAGGCAGAAACTCCACCTTTCAATCTGCAGGCCACCAATCTAACCCGTCGATCTTCTGGTATCTCCATGTAGTCGAAGAACCTATCAACATCTGCTAACCAATCTAAGAACTCCTCAATATTAAGACTACCATTAAAATATGGAATATCAACCTTTAAACGGTAGTCACCCCTATCTCCTTGATCATACCCATAGTAGTTCCTTTGATACCCTACATCACCACCTCGTCTCTGTGGTTGCCTCACTTCATATATAAACTCATCCTCCTCAGCAGATTCATCATCCGAAATTTGCGCAATTCTATTAATAGTTTGAGATCTGTTAATTGGATTAACATACCTGTCTCTTGACCCAGGCATATTACCGCTAATATTCATAGAGTCAAAGCGCTCAATCAAATCTTCAAAATGCTACTCTAAGCGTTGAACTCTTTGATTTAAAGCATTGAACTCTGTCCTAGGAACCCATTGATTGGCTCCTTGGACTCCCGTATTCTGAACACCGTCAAGAACACGACCGCCATCCACACCTTGATTGATTGACATCATCGCAGGAAATTGCCAGGCTCTGATACCAATCTGACGCAGCGGGGAAGTATAATCAACAACAGGAAATCAATAACAACGATTGAATTTCAAAGAACAAAAGGCACAAGCCGCCTTCAAAAGGGGTTTTCTCAATTGGGGTAAAGTATAATACATTCTGCCTCTCACTAAGAAACCCTAAAATATATATAGTGCATACAATTATATTAAAATTACGAAAATATAATTTTATAAAATTTAATTAAAATTACGAAAAGCCCTTCAACTTGGATTCGATTTTGAAACTTTTCGCAACTTCTTATCCTTTTCTCACTTGTTCATATACTCCTCAGCTATCTAGTTCACATCATTAATAGACTATAAATTCGGCTAGTCTAATATAAAATTATGGTTGATAACCACTAAAACCGCATTAATTAATTATTCTAGTGCTAGTAGATTTGTTTGGAACATTCATTCAAAAAAAGAAAAATCCCAAACTTCGGGCATTTGATGTCATTTTGAAAACGGCTCAAACCGGATGGTGCACAATTTTAGTGGAAACAACTTTATCAGTTTGACGTTGCAATCCGTGGACAAGATGGTAAACATTTCAACAACAAAGAATTTTTAAAAGACGAAGTAAATTTAATTTGCCAAAGAAAAATCATTACAAAATTTCACAAATCCCTTCCGCGTTTGTCAAAAAGGATAGAAGAAAAAAACAAAAGAAAAGTGAAAAGACGTGATCCAGAGGTTGAATTATTTTTGGCAACCGGGAATAATATATGATCATGTGATACTGAGTTAATTATTGTCGGTGTGGCTCCTAATTTTCTCGAGAAAGGGTGGTTTTTCTTTTTTTTTTGGGGGGGGGGGGGGGGGGGGGGGGGGGGGGGGAGGGGGGGACATCAGCTTTGATGAAGAAGGCTACTAAAGGTTAAAACTACCCAGCTCAGCTGTGCTGGTTGATTGTCCTCGACAATCCAACGCGGAAGTATTGTCGATATCCTTGAGTTGAGTTGTTAAGGGAGTCCGCGGCCTTCGTTTGATATACATATGTGTGCGTGTGTGTGTGTGTGTTATGATGCAAAATTAAGTTGCAGAAAGAATGGTATTAGTTAGTTATTTTGATTGAAAATCGTTTGCAACAGAATCTTTTATAGAAGTACGAATCAATTATTTTTACTTAAAAATTACGAAATATTAAACAGGGCAATGGATTCCTGGAGGACCCAAAAAGAATTACTAATAAACTAATTCATGCGATTCGTTTAAAACAAGTTATGTCTGAGTTGGTTATATACTCAACTGCTGACAGTAGTAGCTGCTCTCTCTCTCTCTCTCTGTGTCTCTGTGTTCTGCCGTCCACAAGGCAACAAATTGGCCTCACGAAACAATTTCCCAAGAATCTTATGGTAGGTACTGGTTTTGCTCATGAATTGAGGCAAAAACAATAAAGAATTGAATAAACTCTGTAGCGTTTCTGGATTCACGATATTTAAATATATGCATCCAGGGATCAATTTAGAGTTAAAAGAGTTCAATCGTTTATGGCTCGCGAAGGGTGACGCCCAACCCAATGGACGCTGGTAACGATATTCGAATCGTCGTTGCAAGGACAATACTTGGGGTAGTTGAGAATCAAAATGGGTCTCTCCCCGTCACTACAGGTCGTGAACATGCCTGTAGGGGCCACGACAGAGATATCAATTGGCTTCTTTTGATGTCAGAAAAACAAAAAAAAAAACTGTCCTCAAGAACTTAATTTATGAGTATGATATGATTTCGTCTTAGAATTACGGTTTGATCTTCACAACCATTTGGTATCATTCTCTCTCTCTCTCTCTCTCTCTCTCTCTCTCTCTATATATATATATAGAGAGAGAGAGAGAGATCCAGAGAGGGTGGTGGGGGTTGGTTGGGGAAGCCATGCGTCTAAAACTTTGCCAAACTTGGATCGGAAAGCATCACTGAACGAAAATTTTGCCATTGTTAAGTGTTAATTATTTCTTTAAGGACCAAAACCATAGAAGTAAGCATAAATCCACATCATCATAAGCTTGTTGCGAAGAGTGGAGCCCAAAATGATGACAATGTTAGAATGCACCTTTTCTCCTTTTCCTTTTTCTTCTTAATTATGATGGGTTAATGAAAATTTAAGATGCTCTTTTGTACATGTAAGTCATTAAAAAAAAAAAAAAAAAGAGAAAAGAAATAGGCATTCCTTATAAACTTTTTTGAGCTCAAACATTAATGATTAATAATGTTCCTTTCCATTTAAGAAAAAAATATACTTGAAAAGTCTGACTTTAAAAAAAAATATTTGGTTTAATAGATTATTAGTTTAATTATTGATATGATAATCAATCTAATAAGTTATTTTTTTAAAAAAATGATATTTTATATTATATAAAAATAAATAAAATTTATGTGTGTGTATATATATATATATATAAGTATTATTAATAAAAATATATAAAAAATTTATCAAAATTCCTTCCTAGCCAAGGGAAAGGAACTTTTTTTTTTTTTTTTGAAGTTTTAATCTTCTATCTTTTTTTTTTTTTTTTTTTTTTTTTTGGGTTGTGGGGTGGGGTGGGGTTGGGGATGGAACAAAACTTATGGTGAAATCACATATTTTTATTGTCGTCAGACCTCTAATATAAGGTGTGAGTTCTTAAAAAGCATGCGAGAGAGAAGAAACCCCAAAGTCCAAAGCCAAAAACGCACGCGGACTCGATGATGGCTGCAGGCCACCTGGGTCCTCGACAAAAAGAGCGTGAGACATGATGAATCAATCCCCGTCATGATTTACTTCCCCATATCATTACCACTGTCTTTCTGTCCTGCCGCCCGTCATCAGCCAGCCGGCCCTCTCTCTAGAATCTTGTGCTTTGCTTCCATCCCTTCCTTCCTTCCCCTCCCTGTTTTTGTTTTCTTCTTTTGAAAACTCTTCTCAGATCACTTATATTTTATGCAAAAAGAAAAAAAGGCCTTATTTTCATTTTCACTTCGCCGAATCTTCTTCTTTCTTCGGAGTTTTGAATTTACTATTTTCTTTTCTGGGAATTGAATGGTTCGTGTTTGGTTTCGGTTGGTGGCTTTGTCGTTGAGAAGTTTTCCCCGGGAATTAGCAGTTTTCGACTATTCTCATGGACACCCACAGCCACAGCCCACCCACTTGTACTGAATATTATTACAAATCTTTCTTTTGACCGTAAACATTATTACAAAATTGGGTGTGTTTTTTCTTAGCTGTAAAAGAGGCCCACTGCCACAGGGCCACATTTTGACTCTGTAAATACCACCTAAGTTTTGTGCCTCTTGTCTTTGGCCTTTCTCTTCTCTTTCTATCTCTCACATTCCCTTTTTTCTTTTCTTTTCTTTTCTTTTCTTTTCTTTTAAGAACAAAATTATATATATATATATATATATATATATATATATATATATATATATATATATAACCGTGATGCTGCAGTTATGCGTGTGTTTGTTTGCACGGCACCTATTTATATACCCAATTGAATGATTGAGCTTTGAGGAGAAGAAAAGGCTTCTTCTTCCTCTTCTTTCCGTCCCGATTAGTCCTGATCATGGCCCCCGCAGGAAAGGTCACTGGGTTTCACAAAGAGGGTCAAGACTGGTATGTTACAGTTGTTTCTCAAACCCTTTTGGCATATTCAGTTTTATTTGGTTCCAGGTAGTTTTCTTGGTTGGTATGTGTGCTTATCCAAGGCCAATTTGAGTGTATTTCTAATCCTGGTTAATGTGGATGTCATTTGGTTGGTTAAATTGTGCGAGCAATATGTTTCATCAGCTGTGTGTCGCGTAAAAGTAATAGTTGTTGGCTGTGGCTGGGATTAACTGATGAAAGTTTTAGTTCTTAATAGAGATTAAAGGACTTTTCTTTAACAGTATGCCATTACCTGGTGGGTTTGGCAGGGTCTGCACTGGAGGGCTGCCAAGTGATATGACTGTTGTTGTGGATGGTGTCAACTTCCATCTTCACAAGGTCAGTTGAAAGCAGATGCTTCCTCCATGTACAGGCTTTGGGATCTTGAGCAAGTGATTGTATCTTTCTTTCTGCTCAAATTATACCTATATCTAAGATGAATTTCAAATCTCTGTATATGACTTGTGTCTGTGGTTGTTTCCATTTTCCTGATTTGTTTTTGATTTTTTTTTTCCCTAAATGTGCTTGTATTGCTGAGAGTGATATAATTTCATGGAATACAGATGTTATATTCTTTGGCAATGTCCTGTTTATGTGGACATATTTCACATTCTTGAAACCTCTATCAACCACTAACCTATAACTTCTAAATTAATTTCCAATTTTCTTCTCAAGGCCTTGGCCATCCAAGACATGGCATTCCCATTGCAGTATGCATTGCAGTAGTTTTATATTCTTGCCTTTTCAAGATCGTACTTCTACACTGTTGCCTCCAATAGAAAGGCAGGTGAAGAATTTGATTGTAAAATGATTTAGGCTCCTAAAAGAAATTGTGATTGATTCAAGAATTCCGGAGCACTATGTTATGTTGCTTCAAGTTCTGGTTAGCCACTCCTTGTATGTCATTTAGTAAACCAATTTATTTAGTGAACAATATTTTGGGACAGGTCTCCCTTTGCTAAAAGTAGCAAGTTCTCTAGCATTGTAGTTACCTGGTGACCAACATAGTCACTTAAATTGTTTTGATGGAATGATGAATTTTGTTGGACGTGGGAGAGGCAGAATACACCCTATACTTTGAATGGCTGTACATGCTGTCTATTTCAACCACGTAAACTGAAATATGTGAATCTAGTATATTTGGCACAATTGAGCTTCGTGATGCATTGATGGATCATTAATTGTGAAATTTATTCTTGCATATGCAGTTTGTATTTCAGAGAATTTTCTAGGGGTTGTCAATTCAAATTATAGATGTGTGCTTGATGGGCGCCAAGTTTGTAAGTGGCTGGTGACATGCACTTGAAATCTGTTCACTTGCAAACAGAAAACAATAGAGTTTTATTGCCTATTTTTCTTGGATAAAGAAAAAGAAAAAAATTTTTGAGAATATTTTATACTTCCTTTTTCTTATTTATAACTCAATAGAGAATCTCAAGGATTTTTTTTTGCGGGTGGGTTCGATTTTTGTTTTATTAGTGAATCAGGAAAATTTCTGTAGCTGTATACTCTGTTTTCTTAGTTGTCTGTTCAACAAGTGAATTGACTGTCAAGAGTTATGAGCCCTAAGATTTGGCCTAGTATGAGATCTTTGGCTTTATTCCACATTTTTGCTGCATTCCAGTATATTAGTCCAAGTGACCAATTATCAAAGGGTCTCACTTGCCTTCAAATTGTTGTATTTGGGTCTTAATGGAAACCTATGATTGTCCAGTTCCCATTGGTGTCAAAATGTGGAAAGGTGGCACACATATGTGAAGAATCCCATGAGCGGGCTTGGACAACAAGGCTTGAAGAATTTCCTGGCGGTCCTGACACATTCTTAATTGCAGCAAAATTTTGCTATGGGATGAGGGTGGAATTGACACCAAGAAACATAGTCATGGTGTATTGTGCAGCAGACTACCTTGAAATGACAGATGAATATGGAGAAGGCAATTTGCTCCCTAAATCAGAGAATTTCTTCCATAGAAACATACTGCACAACTGGAAAGAGTGTATATTGGCCCTTCAAGGTTCTGATCCTGTTTTGCAGAGGGCCGAAAAGCTCCAGATAACAAGCAAATGTTTAAATGCTGTGTCTATGATGGCATGCACAGATCCTAGTTTGTTTGGATGGCCCATGATGATGTATGGCAGTTTACAAAGCCCTGGTGGTAGCATCCTCTGGAATGGCATAAACACTGGGGCAAAGATCCGAAGCACTGAATCTGACTGGTGGTTTGAAGACATTTCATACCTCAGTGTTGTTTTATTTGAAAGACTAATCAATACAATGAAAGCAAGAGGCATAAGACCTGAAAGCCATGTCGGTGCAATAATTTATTATGCCAGGAAGTACCTACCAGGTCTGGGACGGTGGCAGAGCAATCAGAGTGGCAAACCTAGAACAGTTGCCAGTTTTAGTTTGACACCTGCCACAGTTGATCAAAAAGTTTTGATAGAAACCATTGAAAGGCTTCTTCCAGAGAAGAAGGGAAAATCCTTCTGCAGATTTTTGCTGGGTCTGCTTCGTGTTGCACTGATATTGGGTGTCAGTCGAACATGTAGGAACGCTTTAGAGAAGAAAATAGGGATGCAACTTGAATTGGCTACCATGGATGGTCTTCTTATTCCTACTTATTCAGATTCTGACACTTTGTATGATACTGAATGTGTTGAACGGATTGTTCATCATTTTATGTCTTCAGAATCAAGGTTAACATCATTTTCTCCTTCATCCATGGACCTTGAGACATCACCTTCTTGTGAACCAGTATGCAAAGTTGCAAAGCTGATAGATAACTATATGGCAGAGGTTGCTTGTGATGTGAATTTGAAACCCAGGAAGATACGTGCTCTTGCAGAGGCCCTTCCAGAATCATCGAGGGCACTGCATGATGGTCTATACAGAGCATTGGATATATATATCAAGGTTTGAACTTACTGGATCTTCTCGTGAAGTAAAAATTTCTTCTTCTTATAAAATAATTTTAATTAATAATGGTACTATGCAGTCACACCCTTGGCTCTCAGAGAAAGACAAAGAAGAACTTTGCAACACGATTGACTATCAGAAGCTCTCCATTGATGCCTGTGCGCATGCTTCTCAGAATGAATGGCTACCACTTCGAGTCATCCTGCAAGTCTTGTTCTTTGAGCAGATGCAGTTGCGAACTGCTCTTGCTAGCTGTCTGCATGTCTTGGACGCTGAAAGTGCCCCAACAGTTCCAATGACTGTTCCCGGTGACATGGCTGGCCGGATTGTACAGAGGGACGGATGGGTAGCCATTGTCCGTGAAAACCAGGTTTTGAAGGTAGATATGGAAAATATGAGGTCTAGAGTCGGGGAATTAGAAGAAGAATTTACCAGAATGAAACAAGAGATGAAGCGGGTATCAAAATCACATAGCTCTCTCAGTTCCCCACGCTTAGTTGCCAGGAAAATTGGGTGCAAGTTTCTTCCACGACCCTCAGATGCCCAGCCACACTCTGTTGATAGCACTGGACGCACTCCAAGGGTGTCAGTTGAACAAACACTTCCTTCTCGACATTCCAGACACCGAAGAAGTCTTTCTTTGTTTGATAGCTGACACCTAAAGCCAAACCCTTGTAAAATGATTTATTTTTGAAAAAGAAACAGGGGACCAGTGTGTTGAAGGCTGGTGCAAATTGAAGCTCCTTTCTCTTTCAGCCTTGGCATCTCTGAAACAGAAAAAGCAGAGAAGGTGAGGCGGGGGGGAGGGGCAGGTTTGTAAAGAATGTTGTGGATTGGCGGGGATGTGATTAAGTCTTTGAGCATAAAGAGTAAAAAAGCATCATGCTCCAATCCAAATCTGGAGTTGTAAGCATGTGCCACACCAGATTTTGAGTGGAGCTACCATACATCATCATGTTACAGTCTTTGGGGAAATCAATTGTAGCTGTTGTATCTAATTGTTGGTTTTACAGTCACTTTTGCTCCCCTTCCTTTTACGTTGTATTGATGTACAGCCCTGCAGAGTTGCTCCATTTCATTATGGGATATATAAGAAGATCCACGGTTGCAATTGTGTGATACTCTTGAGTTAGACACAAAACTCTTTTGCGGCTATGAGGCTATTCTTTGGATGTTTTTGAGCATCCAGATATCCAAGCAATATTTAGAGCTGCACGCGTTATAGGCGTTGGATGCGTATCTGCTTGCAGATTATCAACTTCAGCTTGTACGTTAGCCTTAGCAAGCTTCCTTTATGGTGCATACCGTAGGTAAGTAACAGTGGTGGTGGATTCAGGAAACATATACATACCATCACGTGCTAGGGTGACAGAGACATATCACGGCGCCTTTTCTCTCCCGTCGTTAAATAATTCATCTTTTGTACAATTGTGTGGTCTAACACCAATTGGCATATTCATGTTTTCAGTCTTAGTTTTTTTTTTTTTGAAAAAATATTTTTTATAAGTGAGTTTCATATCTTTCAACTATTTCAATTTAGTCTTATGTTTCTTTGAATCATCAAAACATTAAAACTGTAATTTGACAAGACCAAAATTAATATATATATGTCAAACTTTTATATCAAATGTTTGTGCACATACTTCATAACATCAAACAAAAAGAAACTTCAAAAATAAATCATCCTTATTTTCTTTTTTATGGTATCTTCTTTGCTTAAGTAAAAATCATAAAGTTTTCATTCTCCACATCAATAAAATCAATTCCTCTTTATAGTATATCGATTCTTATTTCAACAAACCACTTTCATTGCTTCACATTATCTTGTGAGAAAATAGAAAAGTCATGTTGTGGTATCGTGGAAGGAAATTCGTAATGTGCATGTTAATTAAAACAACTCTTTACTAGAAATTGCGATTTTTAAATTCTGATGAAATATCGATGCAACAAAAAAGAATTATATATTTTTAAACTAAGAGATGTAAACTAAACAAATGAGAAGGAATTCAAGATATAAATTTCTATAATAGAAATTGAGACTTCAATTATTAGGATTTTTTTATCATTTGATATGTTATTTTTATTTTTTATTTTAATTTCAAAAAAAGGGCTACCAAAAATGTGGATATAGTTTTTTTTTTCATTGTTCATTTTAACCAAATTCTATTCACAAAATGATTTGATTGAAAAAATTTGAAAACATATAACACTAAATTAAAATGATTAAAAATATATAACTTAATTATAAAAATTTTAAACAATTTAGAATTAAAAAAGTGAATTTCCTAATAATCATTAAACAGAAAGTTTTGTTCTTTTGAATAATAGCCATGTAACAATTATTAAAATTAATTACAATCTGTTACATATTAGAAATTATTATTTAATTAAATAATTAAATAATTAAATATGTATATTTACAAATTATTAATGAGTTAATATTTGAGTATAAGTTAGACTAATTAAATCTAGTTTAATATATAAATACTAAGTATTTTATTAATTTGATAAAAATATTATATAATAATTCAAAAGTACACATAATAATATAAATAATGTGTCATTATATAATCACAAACATATAAATCTACTTAAAAATAAATTTCAAATTACACTCAATTAAATTAAATTCTATTATAATCGTAGTTGTCTTATAATTTAGATTAACATAAACATTCTACCTTAATTGATTTAGTGATACTCTCAATTTCAACACTTGCTTAAACTTGACAAATGGTTTATATTTTAATAGTTTCATAAGAATGTTAGAAACTTGGTCTTTAAACTTGCAATATGTTAGTTTAATCTTCTTTTTATCAATTTAATCTCTTAAGAAATGAAAATGAATATTAATATCTTTACTTCTTCTGCACATAATTGGATTTTTGGTCAAATTAATTACAAAAATATTATCAACAATTTTTTTTTAGGACCGTCAATTGAAATATAAATCCCATTCAACAAATTATGTAATCAAATAGTTTGATGAGCACTTAAAGCTATAATTACATACTTTGTTTTATAAGTTGAAAGTATAATAATAGATTGTTTCTTAGGATACTAAAAATAAGTAATAGTTTCAAAGTTGAAACAATATGTATAAGTACTTGGATGATTATCCACATACAATAGCATAATTTTTAAATGAAAAATAACATAAACCATGATTATAAGTTCTTTTTCTTTATTGCATAATCTAATTAGCAACTTGCATATGAGAGTTGTGTGAATATTATAAAAATTTGCTAATCAAATCAACTTTATAAGATATATTAGACTTCATAAATATCATGTATTTCAAACTTCTAATAATTTACTTAAAAAGTATAGAATCAACAAATACTTTATTGCCTTTCTTAGATAATTTGATGTCAATTTTCATGAGAGTTCTTACAATATTACAATTATGCATTTAAAACTTCTTTAATAGCATGTAAATGTTTAGATATGTAATTTTTTTGCTTCATTAACTCCTATAAAAGATGATTTACTCTTTTAAGTTCCAAAAATTTATTATTTTAAAAAAACTTTTCTAATTAAATTAGAAATGCATATATTTCTTTATACTTATCTTATTGTAAAAGATTCCAATGTAATGTTTTTGAAGTTATGTATAGTGTTTGCAAACCTTTAAATTGCTACGTATTTCTATAAGGTATCATATGTTGTTCTTTTTGCAAACCTTTTCTAATTATGATATAAATTGGAAATAGGTGCTATAGTAAGAAATGCATTTCCAATGGAATACATAATGACCTTAACTTCCTTACACCTTTTGAAAAAGTTTGTCTTTTAGTAAAAGATCCTTTTAGGTTTATACATATTGGTTAAAGTTTTCCATAAAAAAGCCTTTTGCTTTAGTATCGTTTTATCATGCAATGAATTTAGAAGTATAATTTGTCATTTATTTTTTAGGCAATGTTGTAATACTATAAGTTGCTTTAATGTATATTTATAAGTGGCACTAAAGTTATTTTGGTTGTTTAATGCATATAAAAAAAAGATTTAGTATAATGAAAAAAGTTACTTCATTATCATTGGTAATCATAAATTTTAGTTGCAAAAGTGGTCATCTTGCAAAAAATAAAAAATAAAAAAGAGGCTATTTTTATTATGTACATATAGCCTTACACTTGTTTTGACTAATATAATCCTCTAATTATTAGTAATTAGGAAATGAGGTTGCCTAAATGCATTATAAGGTGTAATTTTGTATAATGTGAATATTCACATGTAAAGATGCTTTTAGGTATCTTTATAGACAATAAACATGTAGGTAGATAGCTGGATAAAAATAAATTGGATAAACACTTATAAACATTTAAAAGTGTGAACTTTCATAGTTTGAAAGTTTAAAGTTGAAACAATTATGTTGTAAAAGGCATCTCTACTATGAAAGCACCACTAATGACCATTAAATGATAGATCTCTAGTGGCTATAATTGTACCTACTAATGAATGTATGTACCATCCCTTCTATAATGTCATTTGTATAGTCTAAATTGCAAAACTTGCCACATGTACTAGAACTTTAAAAATCTATGTAATTTAGATAACTTTATCATTAAATGTAATCCCAAGGTTAACAAGAACTTATAATTTTTAAGAACTAAAAAACAAGATTAATACATTAGTTACCAAGTAACAACAAATACAATAAAAGCCTTATATGATAGATTGCATGTGTTGTAGTGTACAAAAGGGAGTATTTTAAATAAATAGGGCATAATTGTCATAATTCACATTAAATGGTTTATCATGTTATGGCATTATGATAGAATCATAAGAGATTGTCATCATTATTTGTGTATAACGATTAATATAATAAGATTACAATAAGGACAAGTGAGAGAATGTTAAAATACCAATTTGTCATATTAAAATATTCTTAAATAATATTTTTATTAAGAAATCAATCATAATGTGACTTGATCAATAAGGAATAATGTTGTACATTATTGTACTATGAAAGATTAGATATATATACATATTTTTTATCTAAAGGTGTATAATTAAAGTAAAGATTATAAGAGAGAAATTAGTTATTAAGTTGAGGTCAACTCTCTAAATGTATTAATGACTTTAATTTTTGTAAAACTTAAGTATACTATTTATAATTTTATTTACATGAATATATTTAGTTTTAAAATTTAAAAGTTAAGGTTTATATTGGTAGATTTATTAAGAAATCTAACACAATGTTCTTAGCATTCTATGTAATTTGTTTGTGTGATTTTTTATTAGGTCTTTTAGGGCTATAGAATGTCCTTGGGAAATGAGCTTTTACCTTTTGAAGGCAAGGCTAATATTCCTTTAGATCAAAATTTCTTCTTCATTCAGCATTTCTTGGCAAGTTCCTTAATGTAATAATGGTTCATTGCTAGGGTGAATGAACTTTTATTTGTGGATGATGTTTATGCCATTATGGCTTGACTTCCAATATCCTTTTATGGCATTTATTATATAGTGGAGCCCCTAAGGCTTTTTATGTGAGAAAAGTCTAATAGATTATTTAGGTGGCTTTGTTATGTATTTGTCTTATGGAGTTGATAGTTTTATAGTAGTATATGAGGTAAATTGCTCTATCTTATCTCTTATTTGTTGTTGAAATTAAGATTACGTATGATATTTTTATATTTTGAAGTTTTTTATGTTTGATAAATGTTAATTTGTTTGAATTATCTTTTTATATCTTGATTATTTGATTGATAACATGTTAAACTACCATCCACTATTTTGATTTATTCTTTATTAGTTAAAATGCTTAAATTTAAAATATACTAATTGTTGGTAAAGATCTTGTATTTTATTAAATGTCTTATTTAAGGAAATATTGAATAAGATATTATAAAAAGGTGGAAAAAATCATGATAATTTAAAATTGATAGATTTTTTGACAGGTTAATCGTTATCATTAACCAGGCTACAAGGAAAATGAAAGGAAGTGAAAAAGAAATAAAGAATTTAGGTTGACCAATTAAATTAATGTTGTAATTGATAGAATACCAAGAAAAGTTTTCTAGTTATGAAAAACCAAAAGTTATCAAGAATTAAGATTTATCAATTGATAAGACTAAAAATCAAAAGTAAAGAAAGTCAAAAAGTTACAAAAATTTTGATCTGGTTGATTGGTTTAAGTGTTATGGTCAATTAGTGTTACAAAATAAAAGATTTTTTTTAAGATTATGATCGATTTCTTTTATAAAAAAATAAAATCATTATGACTAGTTATTATTTAAAGTTTATAAGATAGTTTAGAACCTTTTTTATAGATACTGTAAATATCATAAGTAATTATATTTTGCAAGATGAAAATCAAAGAGGAAAAAATAAAGAAATAAATAATCAAAAGTAAATGTCTTAAAATTGTAAAAATATAAGAGTGCTTTAGTAATAAGAGTTAAAGTGTAAGTTTTTAAGTGTCAAAAAACTATTACGTTCTTATAAAAAATTCATGGAAGTTTTGTGTGATTAAAGATTAAAAGACAAAGTGTAAAAAGTTGTCTTTATTTATCATGACATAATTAACAAAATACTATAATGTTCTATATTAGACCATCAAAATTAAACATTAAATCTACTTATAATATATATATATATATATATATATATATATAATTTTTAAATCTCAATATGATGAGCTTTATTGATATAATTAATTTAATATATATTAAATGAAAGTGAAAAAAAAAAGTAACAATTATAGCTTATTGAATTAGATATAAGGTATGATTTAAAGACACATAAGCACACACCTTTATCATGACTTTAGCTTTATAAACAATATAAAGGAGAAAATTTGTAGGTTATGTTTTGTTATTTTGGAAACAAAAGATTATTTTAGGTACATTAGAATTTATTTAATGGGTAGATTAAATTTCATCTATCTTGACTTTCAATAAAATAACATAAATATGCATACTAAAATGACAAAAATGAAATTTGGTAGGATTGTTCCCAAATTATACCTTATATATTTGTAATTAAATATTAAAATTAAGAACATTATTATGTGGATATAATTTAGGGAGATACAAGTAGAGTAGGAGCATTTTTTTTTAATAATTTTGATTGATTATTTTAAGCAAAATGAAAATAAAAAGAAAATTTTTATTAATTATTTTATATTTGTGATTTTTTTATGACACTTTAAAATTAAGTCAAATAATTTTTTTTAAAAAAATTAGATACTTTGGCATTTTAGTTAATTGGTTGTAGTAAAATAAATATTTTTTTGACATTTAATTATATATGTAACAATACATGTTTATAATTTTAATTATTTATATTTATATTTTAAGATTATACTAATTCTCAATGAAACTTTGGTAAACTCAATTTGACAAATTTGTTTAATAGCTTGAATTGAATAGAGTTAAGTTTAGTTGGGTTCAACTTGTTAATTAAAACACATTAATCTCAAACTCAAAATTTGACTAGTTTGTGTTTTAAATTCATAACCATAAAAAAAGAGTAAAGATATATTTAAAAAAATTAAAAATTAAAAATATATTATAAGTATATTGATTATTATATTTGTAGATAAAAGTAAAATTTTTAATTATTTTTAATATTTTATTTAATTTATTTTATAAAAAAATTATCATTTAAATACTCAAAATTTGTTATTTAAACATTATTAATTTTAAGTGGATGTCCTTGTCATTAAAATACTAAATTACCTCCTCGAGTTGGTAAGACACCACGATGCTTGTCCAGCGAGGGTTGAGAGGGAAAATGCCTGTCACCAACCTTAAGAATTTCGCTAATTAGATTTGTTTAAGTAGGAAAGACGTCGAAAGCAAATAAACAAAATTAAAGGGGTCAAATTGCAACTAAAAATAAAATTCTTCTCCCGCACTAGCCCGACGGCTTTTCCAAATTTCTTCCCAGTCCACCGTTCCCTCGACTCTCCGTCTTTCTCTAAAATCTGTGAATTCTCTCTTTCTCTCACTGCATCACTGCCTTCTCCTTTTCTTTCCTGTTTCTGACAATTTTTTTTTCCTCGTTCGAGGAGACTGGACACACAGATCTCCGTCGGCGATCGCCTTGTGCTGCGGGATTGGATCTCATTTACGGTGGTCCCCGTGGATGAGCCGAGCAGAACTAGGAAGTCTCCTCTGCCTTCGCTGTCGCTGGATCTGAGATTGGGACATAAATGGCTCTTTCAGGCATGAGAGGCCTCTCCGTTTTCATAAGCGACGTCAGAAATTGCCAGAACAAAGAACAAGAACGCCTCCGCGTCGATAAAGAGCTCGGCAACATCCGTACTCGCTTCAAGAACGAGAAGGTTAGGCTCTCTCTCTCTCTCTCTCTCTCTCTCTCCCTCCCTCCCTCTCTCTCCCCCTCTTCCTATTCTTTCTAATTTTTGGTAGTTTTCTTGTAGGGAATTATGAAATGGTTTCGATTTCTTGGATTTGGGCTCGGGTCATAGTTCTTGTGAGCAGATTTTCTTTGAAATGTTTAAGTTTAGGTTCTGTTACATGGAATGTATTCAGTGAAGAGAATTTCCTTTGTTAGCAATAACATACACGTTAGTAAGTTAATTTAAGGTCCGTTGAGCTCATGTGACTGAACAGCGTGCAATTTTTTCTTCTTTATTTACGCTTTTGAAGTCTAGATGGGATTTCAATTTTCCTTTGTAGTAATGGTTTTTTTTAGCTTTTAATTTGGGGTATTGTGAAATGAATTTTGTTGCTTGATTTTGTTCAGGACCATTGATTTTTGTCAACGCCTTGGAAATTTTGATTGTGGAATTTCTCACAAAAAACATGTTCAGTGAAAATAATTTTCTGCTTCTGAAAAAACTAATTTTAGAACTAGATTAGTTATGCTGTCAATTAGCTGTGGGGTTGATAAAGCTATATATTCAGTGAGCTTTATTTGCATTTGTAGTGCACAACAGATGTGAATGGAATTTGGGTGAATTGTGCTTATCCAGCACAATGGTATGCAAATACAATTTATTTTATGTTTTTGAAATCTATTTTGAGTTTTCAATTTTCTTGTCTACTAGAGCCATTAGTTCTTATATGTTATTCATGTATCATTATTAATCAATTCATCGTTTTAAGCTGTATCCCAGTTTCTTTTGATTTTTTTGATGTGGACCCATCTTGGGATGGCACCTGGGACTGGAGCTCTTTAAGCTTCAGAACTAAAAGTTGGGGGCATTGGATATTCATGAAACTTGTTTATTTATTTATTTATTGTTGAGGGGGGCTTAGCCTGGTGCCAACATGCCTGGGAAGTTTTAGCAAGAATTTTGGTCTTATTGTAGATCACCCCATCTTGAACCTGTAATTTAGGGTTTGTGCATGTTGAGATATCAGTTTGACACTGGATCTGTATCTTATTATGTCACACTTAAGTTTGTTCTTGAAATCTTCATAGCACCCTCCATCCAGTATCCTTGAAAGTGACAGTGGTTTCTGCTGAATGATAGACATTATTTGCGGGGAAAGTGATGAGAAAATCACAAATGCGGAAGGTTTGAGTCATGGATAGAACCTCTTTGAAAAGAAAGAGTTAAGACTGCTTATATCTGACCCGTACTTAGACCTTACAAATGTGGGAACTTCATGCACTGGGACACCCCTTTTATAAAGTGATGAGAAAATCACAATATGAAGTGAACATGGAAAGGCTGTAGCTTATTGAGTTAGGGCTGGGTTTATTTATGAGAACTTAATGACATTTTTGTGTTCTTCTTGAGACTAGTTAAACATGGCTGAATCTACTGGTTGTGATGGACCATTCAAAACAGTCAGAGTTCATCAATCGCAAGCAATTGTGCATGCACACTTCATGTCCATGCCCAACGATATCTCTTGTGTATTTCTTACTCATTTTTTTTTCTTTTTCATTTTATGCCACATGTCAAGTTAAACTGGGAAAATTATTATAGTTTTCTCTTTGAGAAGTTTGGAAGTTTGTTCTTGTGATTTTTGTCTACAAATTTAATTTTTCTTGCTCTTTTAAGGAAGTTCTTTGATTCGCCATTAATATTATTTCCTTTTAGATCCTGTATAACTTCTCTCTTAGGGGCATGTTTGGCATGGATTTATTAGTAGATAAATATATCATCTAGGGAATCTTTGGAGTGCATTGGCTCAACTGGCTTTGGAGTGAGACCCTCCACATTTAGATGTGCTCGAAAGAAGCATTAAATGCTACCATGAAAATTCGACCTCAATGATGGCCTTATTGTTGGCTTGCAAGATTTGAATACTTCTTCACCTAGTGGATCCCTTTGTTTCTAATATCATCCCAAAATTATTTATGTGTTTCCTCTTCATGATGGACCCTTTTATTTTCCCATGTGATGCTCTGTCTGGCGGTGAAAGCTAAAAACTAAGTTTAACAGGCTTCTTATGTGTGCACAGCAGTCAACCATGTTTTTTGTGATGCATTTACCTTTTTCCTAGCAATCGAGTAAGATTTATCATTTCAGGCATCTTGTTAATGTCTCATTTTGTCTATGTTGGCCAACGTTGACAACACTAGGCAACTGACATGGACTTTTGCTCATTTTTCTGTGGTTTTCTGTGAGGATTGGTATTTGTGTGGTATAGGTTTTTAGTTTCTATGGTGTAATGTAACAGTGCTAAGAAATTAGTCTCCATCAATTAGCCATCCACATCCATATTTTCTATTGCCTCTAGGTCTTTCAGATCCGTTGATGTTTTCAAATTCTGTCCTTTTCTATATTTGTTCTTGTATGCATTTTTCACTTATCATACAAGGGGGCAATCTTATGATGATTTCTTTTCTTTTTTTTTTGGATAAATAATGCTATTATGATAATATTTGAGTGATTAAGTTTTTTATGGATGGATTTTGTGTTTCAACAGGGTCTAACTCCTTATGAAAAAAAGAAGTATGTTTGGAAAATGCTTTATATTTATATGCTGGGTTATGATGTGGATTTTGGTCATATGGAAGCTGTTTCTTTAATATCTGCTCCAAAGTACCCAGAAAAGCAGGTACTTTTCTTCCCTGCATTTCATGATCTTCAATGAGTTGTAGTTTTGTGGCTGCTGAGTGAATGGCTTGTATAACTTGAATCAATGAATAAATGTAATAGCACCTTTTTTTCGCTGCAATGGCACAATGTATTCCAATTTTATGATAAGTTTCAAGCTTTCATAAGCTACAGATGTACTTCCATATGTGTGTAGTTACTAAATGTTTACTTTATGGCACAAACTGAGACTAGTATATGGCATAAGGGAGGCCTTGAAGATCTTGCTTAAAAATATATTTGGGTGTTGTGCAAGATATCCATTTCACATGGTCCTCAGGAGTTAAACTTCTCATGCAGGCATTATTCACCCCTTGGTTGTGCTTGTTTGGTTTCCTTTTCCTTGATGATCTGGATTTAACAACTGCATCAATATAATTGACTTTATCTTGCTAAAAATGGCTGCAGGTTGGCTACATAGTGACATCAAGTTTGCTCAATGAGAACCATGATTTCTTAAGATTAGCAATAAATACAGTTCGTAATGACATCATTGGTCGGAATGAAACCTTCCAATGCCTTGCATTGACCATGGTATGACTAGAAATTTTTTTCTAGCTGGGAGTTGTTAGTTATTATTCTTGTACAGTGATATCCTTTTTCTGTTTTTTATTTTTAAAAACTTTACTGGAATTGTTTGTTAGGTTTAATAAGTGCTCTACATCACACATAAAATTGATTGAGTTGTGTAGATCTTTTTCTTGTCTTTTTTTTTTTTTTTTTCTGCGTGTGCTATAACCAAATGAAGACAGATGGTGATTTTATTAGAGATTTTGTTTGTATTAGCAGTGCCTTTTGATCCCTCTCCTCCCTTGACTGTTTTGCTTTTATTTTGACTTTTTTAATTTCATGGCTCATAATTCAAATAATTGTGAGTCTAATTTTATGTACTTAGTCATCTGTTTTTCATTTTAGGTTGGAAATATTGGTGGGAGAGAATTTGCTGAATCATTAGCACCTGATGTTCAAAAGTTACTTGTAAGGATGCCACAGCTTTTCAATCTTAACTGGCATACAGCTGAAATAAATTGTGATGCCCCCCTATATTATTTGTTTGGTTTCAGATTTCTACTAGCTGTAGACCTCTTGTGAGAAAGAAAGCTGCATTATGTCTGCTGCGCTTGTACAGAAAAAATCCTGATGTTGTTAATGTAGATGGCTGGTATGTGTGATGTGCTCTTGAGGCTGTTAATCAATATTCCTTTTGAACCTACGTAAATTTGAATTATCCTAATTGCTGCCAAATATTTCAGGGCGGATCAGATGGCACAATTGTTGGATGAGCGTGATCTTGGTGTTTTGACATCTTCTATGAGCCTTCTTGTTGCTTTAGTGTCAAACAACCATGAAGCGTATTGGACTTGTCTTCCAAAGTGTGTAAAGATACTAGAACGACTTGCTAGGAACCAGGATATTCCACAAGAATATACATATTATGGCATCCCATCACCTTGGCTTCAGGTATGTATTCTTTATAATTATCTGTATTTCTTATAAATGCATCGTTAGAGAAGTTTGCTTCTTAAATAAGTTAAAATGGAATGTTTTATCAAAATGGTGATTCTTTTATATTTCATCCATTGTCTTCTTTTAGTTATTAATTGAATTTTAAATAATGCAATCATCTCTTTAGGTTTGAATAATTCAATCATTTCAATCTGCAGGTTAAGACAATGAGGGCTCTTCATTATTTTCCAACCATTGAAGATCCTAACACTAGAAGATCATTATTTGAGGTTTGACCCTGCTCCATGAACTTAATCTGATATTTCATCATGAACCCTGTGTGAAATCTTTCATGTTTCCAGGCTGATATTTCATTAGGAGCTAACTGTATGAAATCTATCTTCATATTTCCAGGTTTTACAGCGGATATTGATGGGAACAGATGTTGTAAAAAATGTAAATAAAAACAATGCATCACATGCTGTACTCTTTGAGGCCCTTTCTCTTGTAAGTTTCTAGATGATGTACCCTTTTCAATATGTGAATACATTACTTGCAGGGAAACTTACTTGTCTTTCTATCTCTTCCATGTTTTCTTTACTTTCTTTCCACATCTTTGAGAGGCCTTTTCCATCTCTCTTCTCAGCAAATAGATCTGTCATGGAACTTTCTTTCATTTAAAAATTTGGAGAGGCTTCTTGTTGTGCTTTGTGTATTCTGATTACCCCATTGTAGGTCATGCATCTTGATGCTGAACGGGAGATGATGTCTCAGTGTGTTGCCCTTCTTGGGAAATTTATTGCTGTGCGTGAACCAAATATTCGGTATCTTGGTTTGGTATGTTCTGAAACTCTTTAGTTAGTTTTATGGTTTCTTCCCAACCTATTTTGCTGAAGCAACTAAACAAGCTTTACAAAGTTGAAACTTTTATGTCTATGGTTTGATGGGTAGATTTAATTGCATCATATAGCCTTATGATGGGACATTACTTTTTATTGTTGCTCTTCAACAGGAGAATATGACTCGGATGTTGATGGTTACAGATGTCCCAGATATCATCAAAAGACATCAGGCCCAGATAATCGCCTCCTTGAAAGATCCTGATATCAGGTTAAGTGGGTTGCAGTTTCTGTATTTGACACCTTCTGGATGCTGTTACTGATGCATATGCACATTGTAATTTGGCACACTGATACTCTTTGGAATTTGGTATGCCCTCTCTTGTGAGGCTGTTTATTCTAGTTCATGTGAAAATTTATCAAGGGAGCTCATTTTAGATCTGAAACATGGGTAAGACATGCACTTTAATTCATGCATATTACCTTTATAATGATAAAACTACAGAATGCATGACTCAAATTCTGTCTAATATTTTATTGTTTGGGTTGACTACATTTTTTAGCTAATGCTGACTTCCTTTTCTTTTATCCAGTATACGACGACGTGCTCTGGATTTGCTTTATGGCATGTGTGACATTTCCAATGCAAAGGACATAGTGGAAGAACTGTTGCAGGTACAAGTACATTGTGGTGACATTTCCTACGTGACTTAGTTGAAGAACTGGTTATTGTCGAATAATGCTATCATAATGCAGTGAGAAAAATGAGTATGCTACTGATGTTTTTCTGATATTCAGTATCTCAGCACAGCAGATTTTGCAATACGTGAGGAATTGGCTCTTAAAGCTGCTATTCTTGCTGAGAAGTTTGCCCCCAATTTGTCTTGGTGAGTATGTTTTCCCAGTGTAAAGATAAGGAATTTTAGTACAAAAGCAAATGTGGAAGCAAGGTTTAGATGAGTTGTAAACTTAGCAAATACAATATACTTGTGTTAAATTCTAAATTAACAAAAACTAATCGATTCTTGGCACCAAAATAATATATGACCAATGTGGTTTTATGCTCTTGAGAGACTTCTATTGGAAATAGTGAAAGAGAACGGTGGATGCATCTGACTTGGGTTAGTAGTGGGTACTTTAGCCTAGTCAGTAAATGAAGACCCAGAGGGTATGACACATTACATTGAGCTCGTCTTAGGCTCTTTTGAAGTTGCATTCTCAGGAAGATGGAACAGGACACATAATTGCTTATTAACAAGGGGAAAATGCCATTAATGATGTGAAATGTCACTGCTGCTACTGCATAATGCCAATCTTGATGTTTTGATTCACAATTTCCTGTTCTTGTTGGATGGGAGATGAACAATCTTTTCTTTGTGGACGACTTCTGCACCTTTCTAATCACTTTAGTTGTTCCAAATGGACTATCAGTTTAGCATAATGAGTTTTCATGGCTATATACCATAATAAATATTAGAAGGATTTTCCTTGTAGCTAAACATCCTAAGCCACATGCAATTTAGTAATCTTTTACCCTGCAGATCTTTAGGGCATTTCTTGGATTTTGCTCGGTTCCCTACCAAAATATTAAGTCATCTTTTCACTGTTGAAAACAACAGCTTGCACATTATTTGTCATTCTCATATGTTTGTTCTGTTTAAATTCAGGTATGTGGATGTGATCCTTCAGTTGATTGACAAGGCTGGAGATTTTGTGAGTGATGATATATGGTTTCGTGTTGTGCAGTTTGTTACAAACAATGAAGACCTCCAGGTAATTTAGAAGTTCAGTGCATAGACATTACTCCATCCTGTTTCTTGTCAAGGTGTTCAGTTAATTCACAACTTGGACTTAAAAAAACATTTGATCAGCCTTATGCAGCAGCAAAAGCAAGGGAGTATCTTGACAAGCCTGCTGTTCATGAGACAATGGTTAAGGTGTGTACTGTTGCCATTGACATGTTCACTATCAAAGCGGACATATGATAAATATATTATACAAGAAAAAAAAAAAAGGGGTTGTACAAATGCACTCTTTATTTTGGCACTAATGCATGCATGCAACAGGTCAGTGCTTATCTTTTCGGAGAGTACAGCCACCTTTTGGCCAGAAGGCCTGGATGTAGTCCAAAGGAGATATTTAGCATTTTACATGAAAAGCTTCCTACTGTACAGTAAGAGCAGCCAACCTTTGTTCCACTTGCTTGTCATGTGCTTGTATTGTTTTCATTTGTTCCATATCTAAGGGCTTTGAATACTTATGCAGAACTTCAACCATATCAATCCTTCTTTCAGCATATGCTAAGATCTTAATGCACACTCAACCCCCTGATCCAGAACTACAAAACCAAATCTGGGTAATATTTAACAAGTAAGATATACATTTTTCATCTTTTCTCAAATATATGGGTCATTGTTTTCTGATTTGTTGATGTTGACACATGTTTGCATTTGTGTAGGTACGGGAGCTGCATCGATGTTGAGATACAACAACGTGCTGTTGAGTATTTTGCATTAAGTAGGAAGGGTGCAGCTTTAATGGATATATTGGCTGAAATGCCAAAATTTCCTGAGCGTCAGGTATGTTATGTATTTTCATTTCACATATCAATTCAAGGAAACTTCCTGCTACTTGGTTATGATCTTTGAATTCTGGATGGTTTCAAAGTATTTAGTTTAAAACTGTTCATTGTAACTGTGGTATTCTATATCTGCAATTCAGTCTGCCTTAATCAAGAAAGCTGAAGATACTGAGGTTGATACTGCGGATCAAAGTGCTATCAAGTCACGGGCTCAGCAGCAAATGTCAAATGCTTTGGTTGTGACTGACCAACGCCCTGCCAATGGGTCTCCAGTATCTGATCGCCAGCTTAGCCTAGTAAATGTGCCCAGCATGGATGGGAGTTCAGTTAGTATTTTTCTCTTCAGATATATGTTAAGATTATACAATGTCTACATGCTCAGAATTTGCAAAATAAGAGTTGCTCATTTTTTCTTATGTTTCACCGTGCATATTGGATAGGAGCATAGTTTAGCAGACCAAGGACCATCCCAAGCAAATGGGATTTTGACCAAATTAGATCCCCAGCTTCCTTCAGCAGATCTACTTGGCAATCCTTTGGTTCCATCATCTATCGAAGGTCCTCCTGCAGTTGATACCCAATCTGAGCAACCTGCAGTCTCTGGACCGGAAGGCAGTCCTACTACAGTAGATGGTGCAGCTATTGTACCTGTTGCCAAACAAGCAAATTCTGTTCAGGTAGTTGAATGTTTGGTATTGATTTGTATTTCATCATAAGTTTTTTCTCCTGTGGCTTTAAGTTGAGTGAGGAGACTTCCAACATCTCTTGTCAGTAAATTTCTTTGATCACTCCTGACACAATGGTAGCCATTTTCTACATGATCCATTGAACTAGTAGTCCTTAATTGATTGCAGATTTACTCATTTTGTATTTGGTTGGAAGAAATATGCAGCCACCCTTTTTTCTTTTTCTTCACTCCGAACTCTTAATGTGTTTGAGAATTCAAAAAATATGTGTCATTGTTCATTTTATTTTATTTATTTTCAGCCAAGGGGGAATATAAATGAGAGATTTTATGCTTTATGCCTAAAGGACAGTGGTGTTTTGTATGAGGATCCATTCATTCAGGTATCAATTTTGTTCTTTGTCCATATCCCATTGTTATGTCAAGTTATAGGATCAGTTTTCCACTTTTACTTTTTCAGACACTTCACTGTATTGAGTTGCCATAAAATTTCTGAACAGTCCACAAGAACTACCTAATTTTCTTGTGAAATGTCTCAGATTGGTATAAAAGCAGAATGGCGGGCACAACATGGACGTCTTGTCCTCTTCTTGGGAAATAAGAACACTTCTCCACTGATTTCTGTTCAGGCCCTAATATTGCCTCCTGCTCATCTCAAGATGGAGCTCTCGTTAGTACCTGAAACTATTCCACCCAGGGCACAGGTGATACTGCTTTTCTTAACATCTTCAAAGTTGATAGCTTACTTGACATTTTATCTCCGTCTTCTCTTTATTCACAGATCCTTTTTACCATTTCTTGTTTGCACTTTTAGGTGCAATGCCCTCTTGAGGTCATGAATCTTCGACCTAGCAGGGATGTTGCTGTTCTTGATTTCTCCTACAAATTTGGCACCAACATGGTAACAAGTTGATTGTTTTCAGTGGCGCTAACTTTTGAAAATCTTTTGATTTTATCTATACCCTCAGTTGTGCTATTTTGATGATCTCATAGGTGAATGTCAAGCTTCGGCTTCCAGCTGTCTTGAACAAATTTCTTCAGCCTATATTGGTTTCTTCTGACGAGTTTTTCCCTCAATGGAGATCACTTTCAGGACCACCCTTGAAGCTTCAAGAAGTGGTAATGCATACTCTGCCACTTGTTTGGCGCAACATTTCTTTGTTCTGGCATAAATCATGTGAAACCGGTTCAGTTCTTAGAATTATGTGCTCAAGTCTTGTGTAATTGATGATCCATAACTATTGAGTTTTGGTTCTCCGAGGAGCAAAGAATCTTGATTTGAATTCTCCATGACCATACAAGTCCAATTGCAGGAAATGAGATTTTAAATGAGTGTGATAACCTTTTATCATCATTCTCTGCACTGACCTATATCTACTGTGCCTATATTTCTCAATTAATTGCACAGGTTAGAGGCGTGAGGCCACTTCTGCTTATTGAGATGGGGAACTTATTCAATAGTTTTGGACTAATGGTTTGTCCAGGGCTTGTAAGTCAAATCTTTTTTCTTCACATGGGTCCTTTTCTTTTGCATCATATGGAAGATTATGTCATTCACTGTCTCTTTTTGGGATTTTAGGATCCAAATCCTAATAACCTAGTTGCTTGTACAACCTTTTATTCAGAGAGTACACGGGCCATGCTTTGCTTGGTAAGAGATTGCTCTTCTTCATTTTGGTTTAATTATGCTGAAGCAAAGGTTTTGAAGCTCGAATGTTGATTTCCAATGTTGGGATTGGGGAATGAGGTGGAGAGATACCCAGAAATTAATTTTGATGCATGCCCAGATGCTCATGAAATAAATTTAAAAAATGGCATTAATGCATTTAACAATTCTTCCATTAGTGACATTAATTTTCTAATGATCTGGGTTGGTCAGCCACCCGATTTTTCTTTTTCCTGACATTGATATGGAATCAAAGCTGATTCTTTGGGGTTTATAATATGTAATTATGTATTGCTTGCCTGCACTACCTGTCATCCAATAGAATTTGTGAGGTGCCCTTTGTGATGCAATATTTCAGACTAGGATTGAGACAGATCCAGCAGATAGAACACAGTTGCGGATGACAGTTGCGTCAGGAGACCCTATGCTTACATTTGAGTATGTATTCTGATATCCAGTTGACCTGATTTGCCGGTCAGTCACTAGTTCTCATGTATTCTAATATGCACAGGCTGAAGGAGTTCATCAAGGAACAATTGGTTAGTGTTCCTATGGCACCACGTGCACCTGTGCAGGCACCACCAGCACCTCAAGCATCTCAACCACCAGGTCCTCCAACAGCCTTAACAGATCCTGGGGCTATTCTGGCAGAGCTGCTGTGACACGGAGGAGACAGGTGTGAAAATTTGTTCAATACATGCTTAATAAACATGATTCATTGGACTGGGCCACCATTATATGCCCAGTGTTCAGTGGTGGTTGACGAAATTCATGATGCAAGGGGCTGGCGGAAGTAAGGGTGAGCGAATTTGTTATCACCTTATAGAGGAATTTCTAGCGGGGTTGGGTCGGGATTTTGACATTCTTTAGCACAATTGTGGAGTGCCCAGGGTTGATGGGGTTTTCCGTGTCCTCTTCCTTTTTTTATTGTCATTTGGGTGAGGGACTTCTCTCTCAGTTTTACCAAGTGGTACGAAATTTGGCAGCATCGTAAGATATTACACGAGGCAGTAGAACAGGCTTTTAGTAGTTTGTTTGCCTTTGAATGTGAATGAATTATTGTCTTCAACAAGTGAAATTAAAGAGTTATCGACTTGATTTTTGACCAGACGTGAAAGGCGTCAGATTCGGGATTGAACAAAGGTGATTGTAAACAAAGCCCTAAGGCAACACCTAAGAAAGAAAAAAAAAAAAGGGAGATAACAACTGAGTTACCGACCTGCCAGAGCAATGAAAGTGAAATTCGAAGTGTAATGAAAAAAACCGGTTGCTACCTACTCGATACATTTGCGCTAATTTGTATTAAATTGATTGCTGATTCCCGGGGTGCCAATGCTCTTTCTTTGTCCCTTTAAGTTTAGTCAATGTGCAAGTCGGAACCCAACTGAAACGAATGGAATGACATCAGTTCAAACCGTTCTCCGTAAAAATTCAGATGGAATTTTGATTTCTGTAAGCAATACAAGCAGATAAGCATGTCAATAAAAAAAAACAATACCTGCTTATCTTTCCAATTGAGAGAACATAAGGTCAGCATTTCCATCAAATATATTAGGAAATGATATTTCGAGCCTATATTCCAGCAAACACCAACACTGACAAACACGCTTCAGCGCTGGAAAGGGGTGCTCTTCCCTGCTTCCAAACCATGGTAGCTGCTATTACTTACGCGATAGTATCGTGGAAGCCTCAAGTAAATGAGAATACCAAAGGGCACTCACCTTCCCTTACTAAATGCACAATTTCAATGTGCAAGCTTTTTGAACCAATATTTGTGAAACGTCGGTCAGTTCAGAACTCGTGTCTGCAAGGTGCCTCCGAGACTCACCATAAACACATCAGAACCAAATGATCAACAAGAACACCAAGTCAGCTATCGCCATTCTCGGCAATGACCACACCTCCAGGGGTTTTCTGGAGGGGAAGACTCAGTCCAGGGAGAACAATGACTGTGCATCACTAAGCCACATATTTCACAAGTAAGATCAGGAGAAGGTTCTAAGTAAGAACACATCTTACAAAGCATTGCCTTAACATTTGATTTTTGTGGAACTGTTGATTCCAGTTGATCAATGGATGTACTGGTCACATGCTGCCCTGAGACTCCAAGTGAAACTGAACAAGAATGATTGTCGCAGTTTACAAACACATTTTCAGATGCATCAAGTCCATCCGAGTGCTCTCCATCATTAGATTCCAGCAACTCCGTAAATGAGAAATAGGTCTGTGGTTCAAACTCCATATCCTCATAGTTAACACCTTCATAGTCAAATAACGTCTCACCTTCAAGGCCATTGTTGGGAACATTCCATTGCGCACAAGATAATTCCCCTTTTGGAGCTATGATGTTATTTGTTCCAAGAGTAATCGCTGATTCTGCATGGTAAGTATCATTGTGGGATATACCTTCAGCAACTCCTTGAATTTTTCCATGTCTTCTTACTGGTAGTTTTTGTGGCCCATGTCCCGAAACATTCCATTCAAAATCTACCCCAGAATTTTCCTCAGTAACTTGCTCAACTTTTGAAACAGAGAACAGAAGAGGATTTTCATCTTGTGTGACCACCTCCTCCACAGCATCCATTGGAATAGAAGGCTCACACTCTTTGGATTCAGGTAATCCTTGTGGCCTGTGTCCAGGATAATTCCATTCAAAATCTACTCCACGATTCTCCTTGCTAATTTGCACAACTCTTGTGACAGAGAACAGAAGAGGATCATCATCTTGTACGAACAATTCCTCCGTGGCAGCAATTGGAATAGAAGGCTCATTCTCTTTGAATTCAGTGGTGGCTCCAGAGTCAGAGTCAGCTTGCATATATTCCTCCTTCAATGCCTTCTTGCGTAGTTTCTCGGCCTCCAGCTTCTCACTTTCAAATCCATCCCTGTAAGGACACTTGGGTGGCCTTATCCTACGACACCTGCAACACTTGAAGCCCACAACATCTGAAAGTCTTGACTCGGGAAGTTCCACAGCTTCAGCATGAAACCAATCTGCACAAGAAAAACAAGTGCTTCTTTAAACAAAGAGCGTGAGCCTTTGCAAGTAAATAATGAATGCATAAGTCTTACTGTTGCAAGTTTCGCAGTGAATATAGATGAGATTGCAGTTATATGGCTTTCTGCATAGATTGCAGATGGGGCCAGACCCTTTTCTATTTGCATCTCCCCTTAAAAGGATGTTTTTAAGCCTAAAATCAATGCCTGTTTCATCATTGTGCTTCTTCTTCCAAATGACACCCCAATTGCATGAACGACTTCGGTTTTTTGTTGATGAACTAGATGAAGAAGTAGCTTGTTTTGCTTCAGAACATTGTTCCTGGCTTCCAACAGATCCTAATGACTTGTGAATTCTAATCCCTGTCCCTTTTGTAACCGTCAATGCATTTTGAAATTCCTGTATTGGCAAAGGCAGGGGACTAGTTGGAGATTCATTAGTGCTTCTGTTATAAGCACCAGCTTTGGCGTTGTTGCACTGCTTGCAGGTGATCAAGAACTCAAGATTCTCTTTTCCATAAATTGGTGAACTTGTAGTACAGTCTCCATGACAATAACCTAACCAAGATATGACAAAATGAAGGCAATTAATTCTAATATTGTAACCAATCAATGACTCACCAGCTCATTCAGCCAAAAACGGGAGTAGATCTAAGATGGTGAGGTCCCTGCAAGTGACCTATTTGTGATTTTTTAGTTTATCTGCCAAATCTAGGAATTCCATTCCTAATTGCTACAATTTTTTTTCCAGTGGACTGAACTGCAACCGCTGAAACATGGAATATTTTGAAAATATACATTTATTAATAACAGGACTGAGAGATCTGCTGTGAACCAAGGAGACAAGCAAATAATTATCTTTGTCTAGAGATGCTAGAAACTTCAGCAACCAGTGGTATGAAAATAATAGCTTCAAGAGTATTTCAACAAATGGAGAGCTTCAAGGTCACACCTTTTTTATAGGCACCTGTTTTTTTTATTCTTGGCCAATCTATTTCTAATTGAATATGGTAAGATAACAAACATTGCCCTTATTCCAGTGATCATTTATCAAAAAATAAACAATGGAAAGCTAAAATCTCAGGGCCAATTAATGATTAATTGGATATATATTTGTTATTGTTAGAGTAAATGTAATTTATCCTCACATCAGCAGTCAATGCAACTTCAACCCACATGCAGGAAGAGTACATAATGAGATGCAACTTCCAAGTGCAACAAAAGATGCCTTCTTTGAAAGATCCCGCAGTTTTTTAAGGCCCAAATATAATTTACACTATAAAGATGTGATCGGTCACAAAATTTTCTCACTATTATACCCTTATCTTACTTATTGATTATGACTAAGTTAAGCTTGACTTTTAGGTGGCAAATTTTTATTGGATGAAACTTACTATTATATAAATATGCTAGCAAAATCAAATTATTTATTAAAACTATAATCACATTGTTCAAGGAAACCTAGATGCTTCTTTTTTTTTAGGAAAGAATAAAGTTCTATCTCCTTTCAAGTATCGACAAAACCAGGAGCAGCCCTTGTTTCAAAGAGTAAATGTACTTTATCCTCACATCTGCAGTCAATGCAACTTCAACCCACATGCAAGAAGAGTACAAAATGAGATGCTACTTCCAAGTGCAACAAAAGATGCCTCCCTTTGAAAGATCACAGTTTTTCAAGGCCCAAATATAATCTAGACAATAAAAATGTGATGGGTCACAAAATTGTCTCACTATTATACCCTTATCTTATTTATTGTTTATGACTAAGTTACGTTTGATTTTTAAGTGGCAAATTTTTATTAGATGAAACTTACTATTATATAAATATGCTAGCAAAATCAAGTTATTTATTAAAACTATAATCACATTGTTCAAGGTAACCTAGATGCTTCTTTCTCTAGGAAAGAATAAAGTTCTATCTCCTTTCAAGCATTTGACAAAACCAGAAGCAGCCATTGTTTCAAAGAAAGAACAACAGGTTATTCACATATTTGAATCTGAACTAGAAGAGTTCAGATTTGGCTTTCATTTGAAGTTTCTCATTATTTAATATTGTATTGCTATCTAAGAAGTTTTCCTATCTACCCTATATCATAAGACCATCATCTACTATATTTTTCAAACAAATCAATCCATATTCCATTATATTTCAAATCTTTGTTTGACATGATTTTACATAGGATTATAATTAATCAAATTATAATAGAAGTTTGCACCAGCAGAAAAAAGGGAAATTGATTGAATGAAATAGAAGTTATTAATTACAATTCAATATCTATAATATCAGACCAAATTCTACTATTAGAAAGAATGATGCCGAATTTGTATTCTAAAAATTTGGGTTCATGATTTCTAATGACATCAAAATTCTTTATTAGTTATCCTTTTGAATGTTCTCTTGCTTTTCTACTATATAATTTCTTTTTCCAATTGAAAGTGTTAATGATTTTTTTTTTCTAAAATAAAAATAACATTCTTGTGCATGAGACTCCTACATTATGATGTTTGGGGAAGGATTAGACGTAGGCAGAGGTTTAGGGAGGAAAAAAAAAATCCAACTTGCAAGGTTAAAGAACGAATGAATAGTAGCTTAGTAACTAGCATACCTTGACAGGCATTGCACTTAACTGCATACCTGAATATCAAGCACAGAAGAGAATAATTAACCAAAGCAGGTTATTAAAAAAATCTAAATATTTTCATAATGCAACACAACAATTACCTGAGCAAAACATCACATTGACACGAAGCACAAAAACACTTTTCCAGCTTGTCTCTCTTACAAGTAAGATACAAGAAAATATCCTGTCGAGAAGCTTTCAATTGCTTCTTTTGCAAATCAGACAACTCAACTGAGGACTTCATAGCAGATGGAAATACTAGTTTTTCTGTCTTTTCCTCAAATTCTTTTATCAGATATAAAGGAACGTGTGTTTCAGAAAACCAGTACTTGTCCATTCCATCTTCACTTTGCTCTATTTCAATTATGTTCTTCAAGATACGGGAAGGGAGATGTTTTTGACTCCCAAATGCTACTCCATATGTAATCTTGTTTTCTTTAATTTTCTTGTCACAAATATCTGCATTTCTGAAAAATGATGCTTCTGCCTCTAGACCCTTTGGATCCTGGACATTCTGCTCAGGACGAAAAAGATCACTCCATCTGATATGAAGGTCCAGATATCTAACCTGAAACAAGTTCCACAGCATTAACAAAAGTTAGACACCCAAAACTACTGGAGAAATTTACTTTCAGATTGAGACATAATATACTGACATTAGAAGACAGGGTAACAAGAAAATATTGGTGTTGCAAAATCCAGAGACCTGCAGTGCAAGTTGTGATGCATTCTTACTCCTTTCTACTGCAGCTCTCCAAACCAACTGTCTGCTTCTTTTAGGAATCTCGGAATCATCAGTGTAATAGATGCCAGCGATCTTTCTTGAACCACCTAAGGAGGTGAAAATCACAAGTTTGCATTTTTTTTCCAGGTACATAACAATCAGGAAAATGAAGAATTCACACTGTAGAACGAGCTAAATATCAGCTCCTACAAGGATCAATGGGGCCCAAACCCAGGCTGGATTTGGCTGATGCAAATGCACTGTGACTGAGAAGCTAATTGTATCCAAAGATCCTCAAAATGGAGAAAAGATATGTTTTCAATTCCTGGAAGAACAATGAAAGCCAGGGTGGAAAATATTACCTTCCTGCACTGCCCTTTTGGCCACTGACTGAGGCAAAATGGCCTTGTGGAATATAAGCCTTGAGAGCTTATCTCCACGCCACCAGATGAAACTCTTGTCACTGCAATCATCAGGCGTAACATCAGATATAGCAGATTGTTTCCTGTGTCGTCTCCCACATGGACCACGTTTTTGTGCATACCCACCAGTCATTCCTGCATTTTGAGCCCCAGAAGACTCAACAAATGAATCATCCATCACCTTAATCCAATCCCCAGAAACAGCAATCAAGCGGATGCTTTGCTCAAGCTGCAGGTAGAGAGCATCAGACTCATCAACAATGTGAGAGCACATAAGAACTAGACAAAGGAAAAAAAAAAAAAAGCATTGCAGCCTTCAATGCTTCATTGGTATATATTCTCGGATAGATGTCATTAGATCACTTTTAAGATACATATTCAAAAAATTGTCCTTGTATGCAATGTCATGCAGGAGTAAAGTCACAAAGCAATGGACATGGAATTGTTGCAACAAAAACCAAAACTGTAACCGTATAGCAAAGATCATTCCCCTAAAGTATAGCAATTTACTGCAGTTTTGGAGGAAAGGTATTTATAAAGGTGATGGGATTAGCATAGTTTAGAAGATTCTATATGTTAGACTTTCAAATGTACATATGATGAAAAAAACTTAATCATGAAGGAAATTTTCATAAAAACTGTTGATTAGGATAAAGAGGTGAGAAAGGATATAAAGTTGGTGGCATACAAGAATGTTAAGATTTTAAGCCAACCAATTTCTTTTTTTTAAAAGGAAAAAAAAAAAAAGGACATACACTTCCCATTACAAAATCCAAAAAAAGATTCCCTGTAAACAAAGTTACATATGGTCCACCAGGCAGGATTTACAGTGATGATTAAAATTTTATCACAAAAATTGTTACATTAATCTGATACCACTGAAGAACTACTACATGACCCATGCTATCGCTTATGAATTCATGTAACCCTTGTAAAGCAATATGGTTATCCTAGTTTGTGGAAATGACTCAGTGGCCAAAAACATATAATTATTCTGGCCTTATTTTTGTAAATTTGGATATGCCTCAACCAAAACAATACTTTTCCAAGAAAGACAAATGTCTCAAGGTTTTAATCATTTCAACAGACAATCTCTTGGCATATCTTAGCAATTTCTGCAACTAGTTCACGTGCATTAGCTTTGCATGCAACAATATTATGAACATGAAATTAACACTATGTAATATCCTGTGGTGAAGTACAAACTAAACATGAAAAAGAACAATAAAGGTGTCTATATGCTTGATTTACTTGGTCAATAGAATAGGCCATCAACTGCCACTTGTCTTGGAATTGAGAGGATGTTATCCCAAAACATCGAAAAGATGAACTTGCTTTCTGAATCAAGAATAGATGTGGATAGGGTAACTTATACATGATAAACTCGTCTTCTGTCCAAAGAATGGACATATATAGTGTTCATATATTCATTTCTAGATTTTTAAAGGCATAGAATCTAACAGTAAATATATTATGACCCAAAAACCATGTGACATAAATCACATGATGTTATGTATAAAACAAAGAAAAATAAGGCAAATGCTAAGGATGTCAATGATGACTATATGTTTATACATTTTAACCAACTGAAATCATGTAAAAACCACACATTTGTGTGAGAGAAAATAAACTTACTTCAAGCAAAGGGCCAATTAATGCACTACAAGTTGAAGCACCTTCTACTCGTCTACGCCACTGTTCTATGTAGCTAGCATTTAGAAAAGGGCCAACCGTAAGGCCAGACAAAACCTCACCCATATATAAAATGTAAGTTGAGATGCTACGAATACTGCCCTCCCCATGCATTATAGGGCGAAGGCCACTGAGGACTTTCATGGTTCCTTTAGTAGCAGTTAAGGCAGCTGCATTTAACATACATGCCTTTTTACTGGTAGCAGGGATCTTACAGGAGTAACACCAACCGCATCTCTCTCTTGGCACATCCATAAGCTTCTTTTCATAACTTGGCCAGAAAAACCGAGATGCTACTGTTGAAAATGCTTTTACTTGCAATGAAATATCAGCTGCAGCCTTCCTAACACTGCCTGATTTAGCAATGTCTGAACCCCGACTTTCTTCAGATGAAAGAACAGCTAGACAAGCAGCAGCAGATGCTGCAAAATCCCCATGCATGTAGTGATTTATGTAGGCATAGGGTTTAAAAAAAGCTCCAACATAGAAGCAATTTTTCGGCAAATTTCCCGCATGATTGGCATATTTGCTTTTGGAGAACACAATCCCAGGTGCACAAGAGCCATTTGCATGAGCAATATGGCTGCCATCAATATTTATGATTGTGCATGAGGCAAGTTCAACCGCACTAGATTTGTCAACCAAGCTTTGATGGGTTACATCCAAAAGATCAGTTTGTAAATGAAGTGAACCATGAGCCTCCATTTTGATCTGCTCAGGTGGCATCATGTTCATAACATCATAATTTTTTGTTCTCGCCGCATCACCACTGTTCACAGTGCCATGAGAGTCATCTTGAATTGATGCATTCCCAATGTTATTAATACATGAAACCGACACATTACCTACATTACTTCCAATCAAAGTATTTCTAGTCTCAGTCCCAATGGCATCCTGAATCCTATGGCCATTGTTACCACCAAAAGGAAGAGATGCAATGGAGTGTCTGTCATCTTCCTTTATGGATGTTATATTGGATCCTCCTATTGTTTCTGAAGAAAATAATGCACTTGGCATAATTTTCCAATACTCTGCAATTGCCTTGGATATCTCCTCATATAGTGATCTAAGTTGCATTGATGCAGAGAGTGCATGCAATACATTTGGAATGTCCTTATAATTGTAGTACCTGACACTCAAATCTCTGCCAATCGTAACACTGAAATTGAAAGGAGAAAGAATTTCAAATAGAAAAATCAGAAACGAATCAGTTACTGCACACACACAAATTTCAAAAACAACAATATAATCACACTCATACACAGAGGAAGTGACAAAGCTTGAACGTTATAAAGCAGACGGTTATGGACTAGAGTTTGATAACACTTGCATTACAATACATTTTTTCACAAGTTATAATCAAGTCAACAAGTTTAGTAATAATCAAAGTGAGGGTTGCCAAAACATACACTAATAAGTGATCACAGGTTCCCAAGAAAGCTTGCTGATATAAGTCAACACCAAATAATTCTGCTCCCCTAAGTGATGTTCCTATTTGAATGTTAGGTCCCAGCTTGTTAATTGTGCACTCTGGACAGTACCAAGGGCCATCAGGAATATACATTTTAGCTACACCTATACATCTTGAATGATATGCTGATGGACAACCATCACAACAGAGCAGGGTCCCATCCATGCCACAAAGCCGGCATTCATCACTGTTTCCATCAACACCAACATCATGAGTACCTACATTGGAACCAAGATATTTTGGAATCCAAGAAGTCTTCATTTCATGGCTTCCAGAAATAATCTCAATTCCATCATTGTCCTTGCAAGCTGAAGTCTTGGAATATCGGGGATGAACCCTTTTTGGTGCATTTTGAAGAAAAGTGGTTCCAACTGCATCAGGATCTATTCCATCTTCCAATTCTTCACGGATGTCTATTTCTGCTCGTATCACTGCAGATTCCAAGACATTATCACACAGTAGTTGCAGAATCAACAATTTCCTACTCACTGGTAAAGAATAATAATCCCTCTTCAAAAGATCATCATAAAATTCTTCCCACTCAAGTCCCTTTACATGTCCCATTATTGTTAAATAATGGACCAAATAAACAGGCCAAGTAAGTGAATCAAGCAAACTCCAATCAATGCATCTGCATACAGAAATCCTCCCATAAGTATAAACATGAATCAGGAGATAGACAAATGTAAGAAGAAGAAATTGCACATTATGTATGTGAGAAAACCAAAAGCAAAGCATACATACATAGACAAATACCTAAATGATTCAAGAAAATGCTCTTCCAACAACGCATGGTAAAACAGCACAAGAACAAATGTATGGGACTTATTTTTTATTTGGGAGCAACCACAGAACTTTCTAATGTCACTTAGATTCACACTTTATTTGACATCAAAACACTCATTTTAAGACTCATACCCACATGAAATATAATAAACTATCCAACTTTACCTCAAACATCTTGATGCAAGCTCTGAACCATCAGAAGATTGGGTCTCAAGACAGCGTCTTAGTGCTCGAATCAAAACTACATGAATGGCATCCAACAAAGTGTTTTGAACACAACAATTAACAGCCCCGACTAAGTCATCCAACGTAAATGGGCTCAAGAAAAGGCAGATGTTAAATGACCTCAAAAGTGCATATATCGAGAAAAGATGGGCAACATACTCCTCGGGCACACCTATATTTCCTGATGATGGAGGCAACCGTGGAGGTGGTATAATTGGGGTGGCCTCCATCTCCAATCCCAAATCCCCATACTGTGCATACTCACAAGAATCACTTGAGGACTCTGTGTCAGCCTCACCTTGTGCATCATCATTCTCAATTTTTAATCCGCCACTGAACTTGCCCAATGAAAACGCTTCAACTCCACGAACCTCATTTTTCAAAACCTCTGCTTTCTTTTCCAATTCCTTCTTGCTCTGTGCACTCTTTTTCAACAGCAGTTCATCCAACTTCTGCCTCCTGAAACTCAAATCATCATTGAAATCATCATCACCTAAAACTATTTGTCGTAGCTCTCTGCTTTCTAAATCCTCACAATCCCCATCTTCATAATCTACCCTATATAAACCAGTATCATAATGCACTACTTTCCCCAGAAAAATTCCATTACCCGCGAATTCTTTTAATACATATCTACCCACCAGTGGCTTCCATCTTAGTTCTAAAGCCTGCTTCTTAATAGCACTAACCACCCCCTTATCAATTCCATCATTCTCATCCTCTTCTCGCCTACGTTTCCTGGGTCTACCTCGTCCTCTCTTTTTGACCTCTGTAGCCTCCATTGCACAATCAGAAGTGGATCAGATCAAACCGAGATTCAACCCTCTTTCTTTCAGAAAAGAAAAATCCCTAAACCTCTCAAACAAAAAAAAAAAAAAAAGCCGAAAATATCACTCAAAATACTCGATTCCGCATCGCTTGATGTCTCGCGTCCGTACAGATCCCTATAAAAAGGCACAAGTCATCGACAGAAACAATTAGAAGAACCCAAAACCAAAAACATCAAAACACATAATTTAGAGCAGAGACATAGAATTTTCTTCAAAATTTTCGGGAAAAAAAAAAACAGAAAGAGAATCCATAACCGATTACTAGTTTCTGAGATTTCATAAAATCGGGGAAAGTTCTCGAAATCTCGAACGTCAATTTCAAACTTGTTTCGAACATAAAAAATTTGACTGCAATCCCCGAAATTAGAAGTCCATGTGTACGGTACACGGATTTGTGGAAGAAAGTAGAAGTACAGGCTAGGGTTTAACGACCGCCATTGACGAGAAGATTGGGTGATTCTACTTGTGTTGTGCGAGACTGACGAGGGAGATGTGTGTGTGTGTGTGTGTGAGAGAGAGAGAGAGAGAGAGAGAGAGAGAGAGAGAGAGAGGGCCCTAATAAGAATGAACAACGGCCTCTCGATCACTTGGCCAAACCAGTCATAAATAACGTAACACTATTCTATTTAGCAACGTCACTTTTCGGAGGAGGTGCAGTTTGACTCGCAACTCGTGATTCCAGACTCAGAGAATCGGGATCGGCCGAGTTGGAGTGGACCTCTCCCCTCCTTTTTAATGACAAAGATTTTAAGTCTTTTCTTTTTCATATTATTACACAATTTAAAATAATTAAATTCCAAAATGATTTCAAAGTAGCCATTTTCAATTGTGAAATCGCATTATTATTATAATTATCAATTGGGAAGTATATTGGTGAAATCAACCAAATTATCATTAATAATTATAATTACGGGTTAATTTGATTAGTTTAGATGTTTGAACTATATGTGTTGGGATTCAATTTGTTATTAATGCTTTTTATATCATCAATTTATTCATTCGATAACTAAAACATTGAAATAAATTTTAATATTTGAATATTAATATTTTAAACATAAAAAATCATATACTATAAGAATAATTAAGTTTTATTATATTATTATATTAAAAGATTACAAAACGGTTCAATTTAATTTTAAAAATGTTTAGATTTTTAAAATTAGAATTGAATCATAAAATATTATTTATTAAAATTACGAATTATATTGAGAATTATCGATCGAGTTTAACAAATCAAACAATTTGATGAACACCCATAATTTGCAGTAACCCAAAAAAAAAAAAAAAAATAAAGGTAAAAAAAAGTGGGCGTAATTCATCTAATAATTGCTTACAATGACAGTGGGGCCCATCGATTTTAAATTTAACCGATTGGAGCCAACTCCCAAAAAAGAGTTGCATATTACTACGCATTTGGGAACAGCCGTAAAATATAAATATTTGTCATTTTAATAATTGCTTACAGATTTTTAAAATATATTATTATTATTATTATTATTATTATTATTATTATTATTATTATTATTATGATTCGCTGGAAGCTGAGTCGGGTCGGAGTCCAGTCCGACGCGCCAGAGCTTTAGTCCCGCTTATCGGCTTAGGCCATTTTGTTTTTATTTATTCCACCCAAGAAAAAACATTAAAAATGGAGCGTGAATAATTGGCAAGATGGCGGGAACGACTCCCACTTGATCGATTACCCGCCAAGATTTTCAAAGTTTATTAACAACAAAAATGAAAAATAAATAAATAAATAAATAAAAGATTGGAGAGTATGCATGCCTACGGGAAATGGCTTGGGGCCATTAGCTTAATCACTCGCCCATTAAAATTCATGTTTATCACAATTTCTTATTTTTGGTACATCACAAATTTAAAATAAAACCATGCAAGAAAAATGCATTTTGGGTTCCCTACACTCACCAAATATTTAGAGAAACTTTTTTCTTAATACTTGTTTTTATAATAAATGTCTCTTCTTAATTTTACGAATAAAAATATTTATTTAGCACAATTTCACTTTTTAAAATACAATTACATGACATTACATTTATACTTATTAATTATTTCTTAATCTTTCAACTTAAATTTAGATACAGGCATATAATTTTTATATTTAATTGCTTTGATAATAACAGTTGCAATCTTCTCTGAATTCATTTATTCAATGATATAATGAAATTGAATTGAATTAAAATTTTAATTAATTAAATTGAATTGTATAACCCTTTGATTTTTTTAATTTAATTATAATTTTTAAATTTAATAAAATACAATTAATCTAAGAGAACTATAATATCATTTTATGTATATTTTATTTTTTGTTCTAATAATATCGTAAATGGTACTAATAAAACTATTAATAACAAATAATCTTTAGTAAAATATTATTATATCTTAAATAATTAATTATGTATTTTTATAAATAATGATAATTATAAATTTTTTTCACCAATAATATAAAAATATATATTTTTACACTTTAACTATAACTTTTGAAAAACTTTTCATGAAATTGAAACTTTTAACTAATTAAAATGTATTTTTATTTTAATGATACAATTCATTTAATTAAATTATAAATACTTCTAAATAAGAGATCATTCATTCTAATACATTCAATTTAAAACCTAAATATATTAAATAAATTAATTTAAAGACTTACCCTCTCAAACAATTCATTTTTTTCATTTTAACTTTACAAATTTATAGAATTAATTATTTTAAATACATATGTTTTATTTGACTATAACAATGATTAAATTTAAATAATACAAGTGTTTTTTTTTTTAAATCACAATTCTTTGCACAATATATTTTATTATCAACTTTGAAACAATTTATAGGAAAATAGATTTTTTCAAAAACTAACTAAATACACTTAATTATTGTATGTCTTAATCTACTACAAATAAATATATAAAATTTCTTATAAGTTTAACTCTAATTTAAAGGTCTATTTGGTTTACTTTATTATTATTATTATTATTATTATTATTATTATTTCACATTGCTAATTAATATTACTAATGATTTAAAAATAATTATAATATTTAGTTATACTAATATGATTTATCATAGTTACATAATAAAATGATTATTAGTGACATTATGTTTTATTACAATAAAGCCTTGTTTACATTTTTTTTCTTTTTCTTTTTTTTATTTAACCAAAAAGACCTAAAATTAAATTATATTATCTATATTTTTCATCTAGATACACAATACATGTAATACTTTGACCTATTAACTAGTACACGATGTAAATAAATCAGATTTATAAATCTATAATGTTAAATTATAGTATTAAATAAAAAATAATGTTTAATATGTTGTACCTTAATTTGCTATTCTATAGTGGAGTGACCTGCCTCACATTAAAAGTGCTCAAAAATTTAAGAAATTTAGTTAATTGATAAAATTAATGCAACCAAATTAAATTTTTAATTAATTAAATTTAGTTATTCAAAAATTAAAATTTTTAGTTTGATTTTAGTTTTTTATATTAAAAATTTAAACCAAACAATATATTTATAAACTAAATTTAGTTTCGATTAACTAAATCAAATAAAACCTAAATCCAAAATATTCATACCACCAATATATTATGCATTTTTTTTTCTTTGAAGATATTATCTTCCTATATTTTTAAGATATGGTTACATCCCACTTGAAATCTCAAAGTTTATCTTTGAAATCCTAACCATATGCACTTTCCCTAACTTATTTGCCATCTTGAAGTTTTGAGATTTGTTTATTCATAAATCAATTGCATTGTAAGGTTTAATTACAAAAAGCTAAATCATCATCTTTTAGTTTTGATTCTTTTCCCACAAACTTTGATAATCTCTTGATTTATTTAATCATAATAAGAAAGTATGTATTTTTTTTCCATTGTTTTTTCACTTATTTCTTTTTTTCCTTTTTAATTATCATTTGTACACATATGTTTTAATTGGGTTTCTCATCCCTCTTTATTTATTGACTATTCACAGTCCTTCAAAGAATTTTCTTTTAATATTTTGTTTTAGTTTCTTATTTTAATACACTTACATAAATGGTCATACTAAAGAAATAATCTCAACCAAAAATTGTTTTAACTTCTATTTGATTTTTATTTAGTATCAAGTTCACCTTATGTTGGGACGAATGCAAACTACAGTATATATTATTATTTTTTTTAAAATAAAATAAAAGATTTAATTATGGAAGTGTAGTGCCTTTTCCTTTTGCTATTTTTATAAGTTGATCAAACGTGCCAAAAAAGTCTATGGACATCATTAGATCCTGAGGCGTACATGAAAAAGGCTAAAGAAAATGAATAACGAAGAGATTTATGGGCTAAGTTCTTAAGCATTCAAGACAGTTGAAGATGGTAATCTTGAACTTCAATTAAACTAAATCTAATTAAAATACCAAAATAATAAAAAAAAAAAAGTTGTCAAAGTAGTCATCGAGGCCTGTTGAATGAATTCTTCTGTTCAGTGGGATTTGAAAATATTTATAATTTGATTTCATATTTTTATTAATACTAAAAAAGGTATTGTAAGTACATTAATTATTATATTTATAAATTGAGATCATTAATTATTTATTGATATTTTTATTTAGTTAATTTCATAAAATTAAATTATTTAAATATTATTAAAATTTAATAAAATTTTTATCTAATTTTGATATTATTAAATTTAGAATTTAATATTACATAATTTACCGTTCATTTAGCCCCATTCTTATGCAAGTATTTTATTTTTTTAATAGCCTTGAATTAAAGATCGCATGTCTCCCGCGCACGATCCCGCTCACGCAAGAGTCTGATATACGGACGATTTGTTGACCATGCCATCGATGTCAAAGGGCTGAGTGGTTCGGGCTGAGACGCTGAGGTCTATGTTTCAACGCATTAGCTGCAGATTTTACGTATGACCCAATCGAGTTTAGGACATAGCTGCAAGCCCATTAGAGAATACTGTAGTGGGATCCCACTAGATTGGGGAAGGGGATCATGGTTCGTGTGAAAGTAGGTGATGGTTGTTTTTGAAAAAAGAGTAATAATTTTATAACAAATGAAATCACAATTAATTTAATTTAAATTTGATGCTGGTTACTAAGTAATTTAAATGAAGAATTAGGTAGAAACAAGAAAGTCACCAAATTGTATGGATGAAAATGTAATGAAATCTTTCGTTGTTTTATATAAAAAAAATTTATGTGAATAAAATTTAATTTTATATTAATTTTTTTTTTGTTGTAGAAGTAAAATATAAATTTATTTTATTTATTTATTGATAAAAATTTTTCATATTTGGTCCTTAAAAAAAAAAAAGAGAGAGATCTTTTTTTGAGTGAGAAAATTTAATTTATTGATTTCCTAATCAATTGAAAACATATTCAATTTTTTACAAAATAATTATGAATTGATACTTTTAGTTTTTTTATTTTAAATTACTATATCTTGTTTGCATTATAAAAAAAATTTGACAGTTAAGTTAAAATAATTGTGAATCAAAAATTGATGTTTATGTTTTGGTATTTGATGTATTATTTAAATAATAATAATAATAATAATAAAAAAGAAAGTACTAGAAAGGAAAAGCGGAAAAGCCAAAAAGCCAAAAAGATTGTGGCGGGAAAAGTGACGTCGTCCTTCGTGTCTGACGCGCCTTCTCTCTCCTCTCTGACTCTTAATGATGCCGACCTCCGCTCCGCTCCGCCCCGCCCCGCCATTTTCATGCTTCTAAACTTCTCTCTTCAGCCTGTACCCCTGCCGTATTCTAGCATTCAGCCTCCCTTATCCGGAACCCATCTCGTACTCATGTGCCACTATTTTAGGGTTAGGGTTAAGGTTTTTGCTTGATAGAAGCACTGAATGGGAAACAGAGTAACCGACGAGCTGCTATCTGCCGTCCGATCTGTCGTCGGCCCGGATTTCTCTGATATGGATATCATCAGAGCCCTCCACCTGGCAAACAATGATCTCACGGCCGCCGTTAATATCATCTTCGACACGCCCAATTTAAGCCCCCAACGGAAATCCCAAGTGCATAGAGCACCAAATTCAAAACCTAATTTTGAACCGGAAGCCGTCCCGCAGAAACCTAAGATAATGGAGAAAGAAGGAGAGGAGGAGGAGGAGGAGGAGGAGAAGAAGAATCGCGATGTGCGCGAGAATTCGGATGTTACCTGTGGTGCTAGTAGCAGTGGAGGAGGTAATGGCGAGAATGGCAGAAGTGCGAATGATGTTGCGAGTAAATGGTGGTACGTGGGTTGCACCCAAGTCTCTGGTTTGTCTACCTGCAAGGGCAGGAGACTGAAGTCTGGTGATGAGGTTATTTTCACGTTTCCTAAGACTGAAAGTTTAAGTTCGCCTTCCCCGGGGAAGGCCTTTGGCAGGGGAAGGCAGGCGACTGCTGCTTGTTCGGAGATTGTGAGGTTTTCAACCAAGGATTATGGTGAGGTACGCAGCAAGATGTCTTCAGGCTTTTGTGATTTCTTATGATTTCTGTGGTTTCAAAATTTTAATTAATCTGGTGTCACTTCAAGGCTTTTTGGAACGTAAATAATGTGTTACCCTTTCATGAAGAGCTATGGGTGAACGATGCGTTAGATTAGGGTACTATTTTGGTGACTCTCAAGTACCTTATAAGTGTGAATTTTTGTGTGATTTGTTGTCATTTTTGTAATGGGGTTTTTGCAGATTGGTCGAATACCCAATGAGTGGGCTAGGTGTCTTCTGCCTCTTGTGAGAGATAAGAAAGTCAGGGTTGAGGGAAGTTGCAAATCTGCTCCAGATGTGCTGGGCATAATGGATACCATTGTATTGCTAGTAAGGTGAGTAGTTGGTCTCTCTTTTCATTTTTATTTTGTGTTCAATTCAAGCTTGGATCCTGTTTAGAAATTATGTGAAAATGCAAACCTGGAACAGCTACCACACACCCGTGGTTTAGAGTTGCAAGATTAGTTATTGGATCAATGGCATCAGATTGTGCAGTGAATGATTTCCCTGCCACAAGGTTTGATATTATATTTGATGATGAAGCTTCAATTTTTTGATGCAGTGTTTATATTAATAGCACTATGTTCTGCAAGCACCAACAGTTTTCTCTGAAGGCAGTTGGCAATGCCACTGAGGAAACAGTGATTCATCCTCTTCCCAACTTGTTCCGGTTGCTTGGTCTGACCCCTTCTAAGAAGGTGACAATCTGACATTTGTATCCTGAACTCTGTTGGTGCCATGAAGTCACAAATTTTTGATTTTGATGTGTAGCTGGTCTTTCTTTGCCCCCCTTTTTGGCAACCTGTATAAAGTCTACTACTCATATGGGCACAATGAACTTTTTTTGATAACCAGGCGGAGTTTACACCTGCTGATTTGAACACAAGGAAGCGCCTTTTGAACTCAAAGGTAGAAAACTTCAAATCCCAAATCTGCCTTTTCACTAAATTTTAGTAACTATTTTTATGGTGACAGGATTTTTTTTTGGTACACTTGACAGGAATTTTCTGTTTTTCCTGCATCATTGTTATGTGTGAACAACATTAAGAATCAGTCCAGAAATGAAAAGGAAGCTGATAATCAGGAGTCTATCTCAGATGCTGATCTTGACAATATTGTTGGTGTTGGATTTAGCTCTGATTTGGAGGTATGTCTGAATTGTGTGATTATGTGAATGTCTCTTTTGGTTAGTGTAGCCTGCTGACACATTTAGTTATAATTTGTTATGATTTAGGAACTGGATCCCCCTAGCATGCTTCAATGTGAGCTTCGTCCTTACCAAAAGCAGGCCTTATATTGGATGAGCCAACTGGAAAAGGGAAAATGCATGGATGAGGCAGCAACAACCCTTCATCCATGTTGGGAGGTTTATCATCTAGGGGACAAGTATGTCAGATTCTTGGAGCGTTTTGTATATTCAACTCATTGTTATGGGTACTAATCAGTGTTTTGTTACATAGGAGGGATTTGGTTGTCTATTTAAATGCCTTTTCAGGTGATGCAACTGTAGAATTTCCAAGTGCACTTAGAATGGCTAGAGGAGGAGTATGTCTCTGTGGCCCAGCTTTGTTAAAATTTCAATGCCTGGTTATTCCTGCTGTGTGCAGGGTGTTTACTGGATGATTTCTTTGAAGATTCTTGCAGATGCAATGGGACTTGGGAAGACCATTATGACCATTGCCCTCCTAGTTACTCATACAGAAAGGGGTGGATTATCAAGTAAGCAATCTGTTAGGAGTCAGCCTTCCCCTGTTGGCACAGAAGTATGTAATCTGTCAGACCTACATCAACTGAACAAGGGAACTAAGCTTTCAGGATTTGATCTTTTGTTGAAACAAAAAAGGATGCTTGTTAGTGGGGGCAATCTGATTGTATGCCCAATGACTCTTCTAGGCCAATGGAAGGTACTAGTACCGGTCTTTGGGGCTATGTTCGCTTAATGTTTATGTTAATTAAATATATTAAGTTGCTACCTAAGTTTGAAAGGTTTATGTTGTTTTCTCTAAGCATTTTCTTTTTGTCAGACAGAGATAGAAACTCATACAGAACCTGGTTCTTTGTCTCTCTGTGTTCATTATGGACAAAGTAGAGCGAAAGATGCAAAATTTTTGGCTCAACATGATGTTGTGATTACTTCATATGGAGTGTTAGCCTCAGAGTTTTCAGCAGAGGTAGTTACAATTTCTAATCTTTTCTACATGGGATTTCTTTCTTGCAATATTGAGTAATACTTTCAGGCAGTCTAATTTGGTCTTTTGTAACCATTTCCCCTTTAGGACACTGAAGAAAGTGGGGGACTTCACTCAGTCCAGTGGTTTAGAGTGGTTCTTGATGAGGCACATACCATTAAATCCTCAAAAAGCCAAATTTCTATGGCTGCCGCTGCTCTGGTCGCTGATCGTCGCTGGTGTCTCACTGGCACTCCTATCCAGGTAGTTTATCTCCTGAATGCAAGTATAGGCTGCATCTTTGGAATTTATAAGACTGGTATTGGACAAAGATGTCTCAGTCAATATCTGTTTTGACTTTTTATTGTATTCATTTCTTTCTTCTGTAAAAATTTTTTTTATCAGACTGATTTTTTGAGAGTTCAGTTGTCATACTTGTATGATGCAAGTCTCCTTCGTCATACATGAAGTCTTCCATCAATTCTATCGTCTTCTGTAGATCCTAATACCAGAAGTTATGTGTCCTTTGAAATGCTTTTACCCTATAGATGAATGGTTACCTTCTGTAGACCCTAATACCAAAAGTAATGTCTTTGGAGATGCTTTTATCCTACAGATGAATCACTTAAGAACTTCAATCTGATGAGTGTTAACTTTTTCCTTTCTTTCCATTTAATTTCACCATCTCAGAACAACCTGGAGGACCTATATAGCCTTCTTCGGTTTTTGAAGGTGGAACCTTGGGAGAGGTGGGCATGGTAAGATTTATTCCCCCTTGCTGCTAGTGCATATAGGATGTAGTCTTATCTTATAGTCAGTCATCAGTAGCTATGAACTATGTTCTAGGATCTTTAGGTGACTTATTACAAATTTTGGCATTTATATTTGTTTGAGCATAACAAAATCTACAAGATCTTTTCAGAGGATGATTTCCTTATAACAGTTTTATGAGGGAGGTGAAATGATTCTTCATAGCTTTGAGCAAATATTTTGCTCTTTGACATTATTCACCAACCATATGTAAATGGACCATTAGATGCAAATCATTTGTGAGATTCAGAATTGTCTTTATAGAGTAATTTTCTGCAAGTTTCGGGAAACTGTGTCATGTTTCGGCAACAATTGAAGTGTTCATATTTAATCCACAAGTCACAGTTTGATCCTTGTCATAAATGTCGGAGTCAACACTCCTCAAAAAAAAAAAAAAAAAAAAAAAAAAAGAAGAAGAAGAAGTTGAAGAAAAATAAAATTTCAGAGAAAAACAAGAAATAAAAAAGAGGAAAAGCACTTCATACTGTACTGATATGTTTGTGTTTGAATGAAATTTCTGTATAAAGAAGGTTGAAGCCCCACATTATATGAACTTGTGTCTTGTAGTGTTATTGGCAATATGCAAAATCATTTTGGAATGAATAGCCTGGTATAAAATCAAGCACAATTAAGCATAAATCTATGTTTAGGCATAGAAATTATTGGAGTCATTGTTCAAAGTTTTGGAGAGCATGTACTTGGATTCAATAATGAACTCAAGTTTAATTTTCACATTTCATTTTGTAATTACTACTCTTGAGACTGTATATAGCATGTAGACCAACGTGCTACTAATTTGTTTTTCTTTATGTTTTAGGTGGAATAAACTCATCCAGAAACCATTTGAGGAGGGTGATGAGAGAGGTTTAAAGTTGGTTCAGTCCATTTTAAAGCCTATTATGTTGAGAAGAACAAAGTCTAGCATGGATCGGGAAGGCAGGTTTGTGTTTGGCTGTGATCAAAATGAATTATCTTCTCTTGGCATTTCATGAGTTCTCTTAAATTTTGGTTGTGGGCAGGCCAATTCTAGTTCTGCCTCCAGTCGATATTCAAGTGATCTATTGTGAACTCACAGAAGCTGAAAGAGATTTTTATGAGGCTCTATATCGAAGATCAAAGGTTGTTTCTAGTTTTGTTTAATTTCAAATCTCATTTCATATGATTTGTCTTTTTCTGATGCCCTCTATATCATCTATACATCTCCAGGTGAAGTTTGATCAATTTGTTGAGCAAGGTCGTGTTCTTCATAATTATGCATCAATATTGGAACTACTTTTACGACTTCGCCAATGCTGTGATCATCCATTTCTAGTGATGAGGTCTGACTTCCCTTGCTTTATTTGCTATTTGTGTACTTGTGTGTCAGTGGTGATGATTTTGTTGGGGAGTGAGGTCTGGAAAGGTATTGATAAGATGTGTTTTCCCAGTCTTGTTTCATGTTTAAATTGGGTCATGACTATAGGACAAAACTTTGCAGGTATAGACATAATAATTTTCTTTTTTCTCACAAAAAATGAGCCACAGAATCACTCGGTGATTTCTTGGTTAATTTGTTTGTGTACACACAAACTGGGGTGATTTCTCACAAAAAATGCTGTTGCAAACCAACAGCATAGAGGGACACACAAACTGCAGTAGTTTTTTTTTTTTTTTTGCACCTATAGCCAACTGTTGTGGGATAACTCACATCTTTTCAGATCTTCTATAAGTGAATTTGGTCCTAAATCATTTATTATGTGTCCAGTCGAGGTGATACACAAGAATATTCTGACCTGAACAAGCTAGCCAAACGATTCCTTAAAGGTGGCCAAAATGCCCTGGAAGGAGAAGCGAATTACATGCCTTCAGTGGCATACATTCAAGAGGTTGTGGAAGAGCTTCAGAGGGAACAGGGAGAGTGTCCAATATGTCTTGAAGCATTTGAAGATGCAGTGTTGACACCTTGTGCCCATCGCTTGTGTCGAGAGTGCCTTCTAGCAAGTTGGCGAAATCCTACTTCTGGTTTATGTCCTGTTTGTAGGTACCTACAAATTTCTTTATTGGTTTGATGAGTACAACCATTATCATTTTTCCTTTTCTATGGGTTTTATTATCCTCAGGGTCTTTCAAATTGCCATTTCAGACAGGCATCATATCTTGTTCCTATATTTAAGATCCATTGCTATACCAAGGGTATATAATGTTTCTGACAGTAAATTCTATATGATTTTTAGAAAATTTGGATGATTTCAGTTATGCACAAAACAAATCTGGAACCTACAGTTGGTCAGGACCTTAAATAAGCCTGTCTATGGTAGATGTCTTGTACAGTAAAATATATGGATTTCTTGGACTAAAAATTTAGGTTCAAAACTCTAATACCATGCATTGTATATTTACAGGAAAGTGATCAGTAGGCAAGAGCTTATTACAGCTCCAACTAACTGTAGATTTCAGATTGATATTGTGAAAAATTGGGTGGAATCATGTAAAGTAGTTGTTCTCTTGAGGGAACTTGAAATTCTCCGTTCTTCAGGCTCTAAGAGCATTATCTTCAGCCAGTGGACTGCTTTTTTGGATCTCTTACAAGTCCCTCTTTCTAGGTACTGATTCCCAACTACTTGATCACAAATGTTTCATTGTTTGGGCATTCTGGAAATAGCTTTTCCATTAAATTTGATCTTTTACGTTTTAAACTTTAGGCAAGTAGGAATGTGCAATGTGTGCATGTCCTGAATTGCTTGCATCTCATATTGGGACTATTTCTGGCAGTTTATAATATTTCAATCAGGAATTTGTTCCATCTTTTGGCTGTGTTATTTTTGAAGTAGCTTTGTGGTTTCATGCTGGACAGGAGTAATATTCCATTTCTTCGTTTGGATGGGACCCTAAACCAGCAGCAGCGTGAAAGAGTGATAAAACAATTTTCAGAGGATGAAAGCATCCTGGTATATGAACCTTCTGTTGTCTAATGATGGAGGATAGGTTTGCTTGGGACAGATTTGGTCCGATCAGTTATATCATTTTTATCCATTTCAGGTTTTGCTGATGTCATTGAAGGCTGGAGGGGTTGGGATAAATCTAACTGCAGCTTCCAATGCCTTTGTGATGGTTTGCCCAATACTGAATCTGCATCTTTTATGTTCTGATATTCTTCATTTCATGGACATGGACAAATATTCTCATATTTTAGGTTTCTGTATGTCTATGCGTGCTCTAACTTTGATGTGCCAAGCCAATACCTATAATAATTTCCTGGATTTAAGTTGGTGGAAAAAATCTTCTGACTCTATTGCTTTGGGTTTCATAAAGTGGCTATCTTTGATCCCAGGGATGCTATCTTTTCATGTTGGCTACGAACCTGTTGTTTTACCATAACATTTCTCTAGTTCTCTTAAAATCAGCTTTTCTTCAGTAACTCCTGGTAATTGTTATCTGCCTGGAAGCTTGCCATGTGCTTTTATTATTATTGTTGTTGTTGTTGTTATTTGTGCAGTATGTGGATACCACAAAATTGGTCTTCCAGCTAGAATTTTTTTTATTTACATATATATATATATATATATATATATATATATATATATTAATTTGGAAGCAAAATGAGTAAAATTTACAAAATAGCAAATTCCAATTGACTTTAGTGGACACTTTTGTTTAGTGGTTGGTGTAAATGGTTTAGCCTGGTAGGTGTAAGGAGGTCTAGGGAGAAAAAAAAAAAAGAAAAAAAAAATCTTTTTGTTATAAAGACTAATTTAATTTATTTGAAGGCTTCACATATTTTTTAACTGGTGTCATTATTGATTGATATTGTAAGAAAGAATAAAATATTTGATCTTCCTCCCTTTTTTATTTTTTAATTATAGGTTATTTAAACCTCTTCCATTTCCAAAGATAAAGTGGCAACTCTATTTCCAAATTTTGCTATTTTGAAAATTGACATATTGCCTCAATCTTTGGGGTCCATAATTTGGTTGACTCCAATTGGGATTCTTTTTTTTTTTTTTTTTATAAATGATAATAAATGTGGATAAATTCAATATTTTTAGTTATTAGTTAGATTTTTGAGAGAGAAAAATTTATTAGTTGATAAAAAGAAAATAAAGGAAGTGATGTATTTCATGAAAGTTTCACGAGAAAGAAACTTTACCATATATTTGCAGTTAGTTGACTGCTTGAACAATTTACTTGTTCTTATCATTGTAGATGTTAATTAAAAATGTGCTTCTGTTATAGAATTTGTAGCTGAAAAATTATAAAACTATCATTACTTTTTGTATTTTTGCTATAAAGTTATGGATAAATATAAAAGTAGCAGCAAAGCACAGAAACAATCTTGATTTTTAGGTTGATTATGCTTTTAGGTTAGTAGCCCTGTAATTACAGTTACAGGATTAATGGTCAATTTTTCATAGGATCCCTGGTGGAATCCAGCTGTGGAGGAACAAGCTGTGATGCGCATTCATCGCATTGGACAAACCAAACAAGTGAGGATCAGGCGTTTTATTGTGAAGGTCCGTTTTTCACCAGCATAATCCTTTTTATATTTATCCTATTACCTAATTGATTACACTGGCAATAAAGCTTTAGCTTTTAGCGGTTTGTGGCCTTAACATAACTGCTTCCATATGAAATGCAATTGTCTGGCTAAGTCAGAAATAGTTGCCTTCTTTTTGTGCTTTCGTGTGGTAGTTTGATCTTAAAAGTTCACCTGATTGGTGCAATAAGGTGTGGCATTTTGGCTTACATTCAGGGCCTTATTGGTGTACTAAATCTCACTGTTGTGATTATAATACTTTTTGAATGGCAGGGTACAGTTGAGGAAAGGATGGAGGCAGTGCAAGCACGTAAGCAACGGATGATTTCTGGTGCCTTGACCGATCAAGAAGTTCGTGCTGCCCGTATTGAAGAGCTGAAGATGCTTTTTACATAAACTATGATCAGGGTGGAGATAATTGCTTGGTTTATGCTTTGAACCTGATAATTGCTCTCTCAGGCTGTGTGAGCTTGTGAGATCAAGTTGCTTACAATCCAGCAAATTTTAGACAACTTTCACAACGGTTTATGTTTCAAGGGAGAAAGCAGTGAAGGTATTTTCAGCAGTAAAAGTTGTGGGGAACCATCAAGGCCTAAAATTTATTTGCATTCTGGCTTATGCAATCAGACTGGGTTGTTCAAAGCCAAACAATTACTGGCATGAAGACAGTACAGTGCTTTGCTCGGCTGGTCAATCTTTTCTGTTGGTTAACGCATCACACATCAAATTTTGCCTCCAAGAATTTGGAGCTTAGGCACACATGAGATTTTATTTGAAATTAGACAGGATATAAAGTTAGGCAGGCGAGTTGCCAGGAAGAGTCTTGTGTAGAGATTTGATTTTGGGCTTGCTACATCATTAAATGTGATACCTGCATATCATGCGGCAATGACTGCATGCATACTTCTGTATTGTTATGTACTAGTAAAATGAGCGATTTTTCATCTTGAAGCTTGCAATTCATTTTCCAACATGTCACCTTATTTTATTATTATTATTTATTTATTTATTTTTATTTTTTGGGTACAGTACAGAGGACGAGCTTTAAGTATAATCAAAAAGATGTTTTACTGTAATTTAGTGATCATGGTTGGGACCTTAAATAAGGAAATAAGGCAAAGAGGACTTTTTCTTAAGCCCGGATAAATTAGAATACAGACATTCACAGGCAATCCGCATGGGCGATACGCCGCCTGTTTGTTTTGTTGCCTTGCCTACAAGGGCCAACCGTGGCTCTGTTCCTATTAATTGAAAACGGGGTTCAATTTTAGCTCTGGGGTTTTCGGCGTGGCGTTCTCTGAGGCAAATGGGGGGTGGTGGGGTGGGGGGGGGGGGCAAACAAAAGCATGGGTTCCACCGGTAGCCCATCACCGCCGGTTGTCCTGCTCAACCTGCTTCGATGAGGATTTTGGCTTTGAGGATGGCATTGGTAATATAGCAGTTCCGGTGCCTCAGATGCAGCTACTGCTGCATCTGTTCAGAGAAATGGAGTGCTTTTTGTTAGCTGTTCGACTCTCAGGGCTAGAGGGTCTTCCCTTGTCTGGGTTGTATCTTTATGAACTCCAGCAGCAATTTCTCAATTTTACTAGGGTCCTACTGTTGTGCTTGTGCTTGCGCCTGTCAACTAGCTCGTTTTGATGCAAAGAGTCAATCAAGCATTTGTTGAGCAATATATGGTCCCTGGTTGAATTCATTATTGATGCTTTGTTACCGTGCCAGGTGTCATTGTTGATGATTATTTTTCCTTTTATTAATTAATTTAAAAAAAAACCCCTATTGGCCAGCTCATAATTTCACCATTTAGTCTTAGGATTGGAAGTGTCACATGTCTTTGAACCCAACTCCCTCTTTACATTTTATCTGTTGGAAGGACAAAATGTTCAATTGTTTTAAGGTTGTATGATGTTGCTGTGAATGCGGACATCTCTCGTTGAATGCCAACTGATAAGACTAAGAGGCTTTGTTTGCCATGCGATACGCTTAAGGTACTGGACTTTCCAGCTTCAACAGAAGTTCTAACTTTATCATGTTAGTGTAGAATAGCCTTTGCAACATAACGCCACTATAATTTTGGTATAAAGCTTCTTGCTATGTGGGGAAATTTGCTGGATTATAGAACATGACATTTGAATTACAATCTTTAGAATGATTGCATAATAATCGAAGTAATTACACATTAGCAAATAACCGATAGGTTTTGGCATCTAGAATAATTTGTCTAACTGCTGCAACAGCTGCTATAGCCACTAATGCTGAGAAAGTCGTAGCAATAATGACATTTAACCAGAAAATGGGGCTCCTCTTTGAAGGCTTGAATGTGAGGTTGAAAAAAACTACCGGCAAGATAAAGTCTAGAGGCATGAAACCAAAAGCCCCGATCAATGCATTGATGTCGCCGAAGAATGGAAGCATTGCTGCTATCAAGGTTGCTATGATAACAGATAATGACCTCGAGACAACCCTTGGAATAACATTACGAGCAGAGAATTGTGCGCTTCTCGTGTCTCCAAATGTTTGCTCAAGCACTTCATTTGTAGGCTGCAAATAAACCTGTAATATACCATGTAGTTGAGTCAATGCAAAGCAACTTAAGGGAACTAGGGAGACCGAAAGTTGGGAGATGCTCTTACCACAGCAACAGCAGATAGTTGGAGCATTGTGAAGGTATTTGCCATCAAAACAAACCATTTAGGAACCAAAGGCCTCCCATTATCTAAGAAATTGTTGAGGACGAGACTGTCAGATCGGTTACCAAATGCCCAGTAGCCAGAGATGGCAACACTGAAGAATGTTGCTACTAGTACAACATAACATACACAGAGTCCCTTAAACATCTTCCCCTTCACGGGCGGCGCTATCGTGGCCTGCAATGGCAATGTTTGCCATAATTTGTCAGCTAAACTTCTGACTAGTCTTCATCTATCTATTAACTAGTTAAGACACCGTCAAAGGGAACTGGATTAGTTCAGACCTGAATTTCTGGGATGATCCCATTGCCGTATGTTGTGGCAATGATGGCAATTGCATTAAAGATTCCAAAAAGTTGATCTTGGGTGTCTCCAGTTAGAGAATAGTCCTTTGGTTCCTTGGACGAGTTTCCTGTAGAAAATACAGTCCATCAGATAGAACAAGGAACTAGGGTAGTATATGAATTTTGCAACATTATATTTATTCTGTATGACTGACCAATATGAATGGAACCACCAGTTGCACAGGCACTATACGCTAGGCAGAGAACCAGAGATATCAAGTTGATATGCCTCAGCGAATGAAATGATGGGATTTGAGCTAGAATCAACATCAGGCATCCAAATACGATCACAAACTCATAAAGCTTGATATTCCCATTTGGAGTTGACAGCAAGTAAATTGTCTGCATGCACAGAAAATGGACGGAAGATTTAAAAGGGTTAAAATATATATATATATATATATATATATGCTTGACAAACGAAAAGAAGGAGTGAGAGAGAAAAAAAAGATTTTGCGTTACAATGATCTCACCTTCATGCACTGACCTCCAAGAAGAGTGCAAGCAATAACAGCCCCATAGCACACCATGAACTGAATTGGTCCCACAAAATACCGGCCCCATCTCGGCCCTACCAAATAAATAAATTTTGGATCGAAGATGCATTAATAATTTTTCTTTTTTGGTTTAAAATTTTCTTTGATGGTTAACGTCGGTAGAATGTTTACCACAAAAAACAGAAAAAAGGTAACAATTATTATAGCCTATTAGAGCATATAGCCCCATGTCATTTCTTACCTACTCGTTTTGGAAATGTCACAATAACTTCTAAGAGGCTAATTATTGACTATTTATGTGATTAAACCCAGAGAGAGAGAGAGAGAGAGAGAGAGAGAGAGAGCAAGATTACATCATCAAAATGGGGTGCGGTGCGTAAATTGGTTTTGATATGCAAAAGAAATTTCAACTTAAAGCATTTAATTTTGCAATCTGGACGCTAATGTGTTCCAGTCAACGAAGCAACATGTTTGAACATTGAAAACCAAATGCCTTGTTGTCTTTTGCAACTCACTGGCAATTTTTCAAAGAACTAAAAGCTTCCTTGTTTGTCATGTTGGAGTCGTTTTCTCAATCTTCATATCTGTTTTGGCTCCAATACATGGTTGGAGTCCAACCGGAATAATGTTAATAATAATATTATTATTCTGAGTTCGCATGATAATAATAATAATTTAAATATTTAAAATTTTCACTAAAAGCATGTGATAAATGCAATAAATATGAAAAAAAAAAGTATAACAAACATGTTAATGTGCAACAAAGCATTAAAAAAAAATAATAAGAGTGATTATATACAAAAAAAAAATATGATAAAATATGCAAAAAGTGTTAAAAAAAGTGCAATCATTATGATATTAAGTGAATTTAATACATTTGTATAAGATTATAACTGTAATTGCACTTCTTTAAAATCCTTTTAAACATATTTTTCATTTTTGTTGCATATTTTGTTGAGTTGGTTGTCCACACTTGATAACTTATGTGAGATATTCTAAAATTTAAAACTTTTTTTATTTGTTAAGTGGAACTCATTCAAGCAACTAAAATATTTTATTTAAAAATTGTTTCAGCAGCATGATAAATTTTTTGTTGTAATTGTTGCATGTGCAATGGAAATTTCACACATAAGTTCAAATAAAAAAGCATGCTTTTTAATACTAATTTTGTTCTACTTCCACCTATATCTAATTAGGATTAATGAAGAAGCCTATAATAACTTATAAATCGCCTTACATTAAGCCCAAGAATGACATCGAGCTTGTTAGGCTTCTCTTATGGGTTTAACACCAACCTCTTTAAGCCTAAAAGGATTCGAAAGGTGGCTTGTCTTAACCTTTATGTCAAGAAATGGGAATCAGCCCATATTGTCACATTCACATTTAACCTTGCTCTTATAAACCTTTATGAGCTAGACTAACATTGATTAGAAGTAATGGTTATTCTTTCTTTGCTTATTTATTTGAGAACACTAACCTCTTATTGATTTAATTGCCAGAATTCTAATGCCAGAGTTCCAATGTGCTCTTTTATAATACTTAGTTGAAATTTAAATATTAAATCCCCGTACTAGTTTGACCCAATATCCTTTTGACATATGTCTTTTTAGGTGATCATTCCTTGCTAATTGGTGTCATTTATGGGAACAACATTATTCTGTGTCTGTCCAAATCACCTTATACCTAAGGACATGACTTAGTTAAATGCCATAAAATAGAAGAGTTCTTAATAGTTCCTTGGCTATGCCTTGCAAATGACTCCCCAAACTTTGATAACCTTTATGTTGCTCAACTTATTTAATGGATAGTTTGACCTAGCGGTGATAGAACCATCAATAATAATACCACTAGCCGTAGAGACAATGGCTACTTAAAACTACCTTGACTAGCTCATTGGGTGCATTGACTTATTAGTGGTTATGTTAGCAATATTCTTAGTAGCTTAAACACACATCCACTTGTGGTAGCTTCCCCCAAATAGCTTAATAGGAGGATTTCTTTTAATCAAAACTATCAAAGAAACCTAAGTCTAACCACTTATGTCCTTTGTGGAATAATTAATTCTAATATCATTTATTAGAGAAATGTAACAGTCCTAAATTAGAGAGAATTTTGACGATGTCTAAGCAAGTAATAAACTCACTAGTTTCACACTACATTTCAACTCAAAATCTTAAGGTATTCGAGTTAATAGGTTCTTTCCACTTATATATTACTTACTTTTTCCTTTTTCTTTCAATATGAAATTTCTTAACCACACAACTCCTCGTGCTTATATTTGAAATCCCAATAAGCAAAGATAAACTTTGTAAGGAAGGCATAAGAAGGAGGTTAACCTATTTAGAAGGTGAGATTCACTATTCAATATTCTTTATGGCATCCTAGAATGACAATATGCATTTATGAAGTCTATCCCTAGCCTTAAGCCAAAATCAATTAATTCAGTAGGTTAAACCTCTAAGAATGGCAAATGTATTGTCATTTAATAATCACAAGCTACTTTTGGCACAGCTTAAATAAATGCAGGACAAGATGGTGGTTTTTTGTACCTCTTAACCATCATTATGTCCAATTGCTATATGAGGCCTTGCATCCCCCCTTTTCTTAAAAGATTATAGATTCCTTTAACTTGTAAAAGTCCAAACTATCAAACTTAGATAATTATGATAAAACTAAATACCTTAATGACCACTAAATTTGATTTGGAACATTATGCTTCCTTTATTTTGTCTTATGCACAACAATATGTAAGGTGTTTTACATCACACTGAAATGCACAACCCAATGTTAGTATTCAAAGAAAACTTAAATTAGTTTGGAAGCCATTTTTTAATAAGATTTGTTACCAATTAATTATATAGAAAACCCCAGTGACCTTTCTTATAGTTAGGCGAGGCAACAACAAACTTTTGTGTGACTTTTTTGACTAATTCAGCATAGAGATACTTAACGTGGCAAACCTAAATCTTGATATGGCATTAGTATTATTCTTTAATAATTTTGTCAAGGATTTTTTTTTAAGTTCTCAGACAAAAAACCTACTTTACACTTCATTGATATGACAACTTAAGTAGAAATGTTTATTAATATAGAGTGAGCCTAAGAGAGATATGGAATAGATAAAAGAAAAGGATATCACACTTTCCAAAAAAGACAAAAGCAGCCATTGAAAGGAGTAAAGGACAACCCTTTATGAGTGACAAAGACATTAAAGCGCTAGCCTTAACACCCTTAGATATAATGACTACATCTACCTTGCAACCTCACAATTAAAGATACTTATGAAAGTATAAAAGATAGGGGTTACCTTGGTGACCATTAAGATGAAATCAAATTGCAACACCTTAATATAACAAGTTATCATGAATTTTATAGAGAGTATAAGCATACTATAAAAAAATGCCAAAAGCTGAAAGACAAAATTAAAAAACTAATTCAGATCAAACACTTGAGAGGTATATTTATAGTAACTTATACCATAATAAGAATGCAAATATAACGATGAATGGATAACCTATGGTATGAAAGATTGCTAAATCCTCAAGCAACATAACTAAGAAGTTGAGTAGTGCCTTGAGCCATTATATGGGACCATTTATATGATTATTAGAGGACTAATCCCAAAAAGAAGCGTTAGAATAATTAGTAAATCATACATTAGGAAAGTTCTTAACTTATAAGAAAAATGTCCTAAAGATAACAAAATGGCTTCCATTACATTTATAAATGATGACCTTGTTAATATTGAACACCTCTATGATGACCCTTTGGTTAACACAAGAAGCTCAGAGGACATTCTATTCTCTAACATGTTTCTTGAGGTGATTCCTTAGAAGAAAGACCTTTCACCAATAAGCTACTCCTTCTATGGGTTCATTAGTAGGTTAGTTATTTTAGAACCTCTAACCAGCAAGTTACCCTTTTTATGGGTTCATTGGCAAGTTAGTTATGCTAGAAGGAGTAATAAAGTTATTTGTTTCCATAAGGTAATCGCCCCATACTTCAATTATTGTCCTTAAGTTAGTGGTAATCAAATATTCAAATTACTTTCCTTTTATAACATGATCTCACATAGATTAGGGTAATAAACCGTAGATGTCATCTTTTTTTATCAAACACCTTAAACTCAAGTTCCCCACACTAAATAAGTAGAAAAAGTTTGTAAAGAACAAAAGGAGGCAAAAATACTATAGTTAACATAGTTCAAGGGAAAGTAAAAAGCATTAATAATGGAAGTAATAACCTTTACCAATTAGAAAACATTAATCAAAAAGGCATCGTTATTGAAGGATTAGTCTAAATTCCCTTTGATTCAAAAGAACCTTAAAAAATGGTATAAATTAAGGAAAAACTAGAGGAAGCTTGAAGGATGAAATCACCCATTTCATGTAGTCTTACTTAGAGGAGTTTGTATGGGTGCCAACAAATATACTTGGCATCAACCTAAATGTTACATCGACTTAAAGGTTGCTTTCTATAGTTGGCCCTTGGCATACTTTACTTCTTTTTTTGTCTTTTGTATCATAACTTGAGCATTCTTTCATAGTTTATTTACATTGCTACATATCACATAAGCTTACTTCAAACTTTAAGATAAGAAACCAACTTGTATGTCACATCTTTTCAAACCTAGACCCTATATGGCAAGACAAGCTAACCTTCCTTAAGTCTTTCTTTAAGCCCTTGCAAACCTTAGTTAAAACCACTATGGCATTGAACACTTGACACTAAGAATACCTAACTTTGTTATACAACTTAGGTATGTAAGACCAATATTACATCTCTTGATAAGAAAAGACATTATGCGGTGGGTTATAATCAACCCATTATCTGGTTGCAATTAAGTGCTCTTTTAAATGACGAAAGCAATTGATCAGCAAGTTTTTCGTCTTAAAAACTCATAGCAATAATACTTGCCAATTAATATGTCACCTAAACCTCTCTTGTGTGCCTAACTTGGCCAACTTTGAATTACAAGCAAAAGAGGACAAAGGTATAATAATAATCAAATCATTAGTAGAAGGAAAGGTAAACACCTTGATGCCACCTGAAGAAATGCCTACTTGGCAATGACATTATAAACATGTTAAGGAATTGAGAGATAATTTGTGAATCATAAGTAGAACTTGGGAAACAAGGGTAGGCAAAGCCATTAATAAAAGAGCATAATCGTCATCCTCACTAGTAAAACTTATAAAGATATACTTTGATGGCATAAGCACCTTCTTTTTACTTTTTTGGGTGCTCTAGCATTGATATTGTTGCCATAACTCACATTAACATCTTTGTTGACACTTTTACCTCCACCATTATGGTTTCAGTTGCAAAATCACCTTGAGGTGTAACACCTAAAACACATCTTTCGAAAAAGATCACTTGCCACCCGTAGGCTGTGCTTTTTGCTATTCTTATTGGACTCACCATCTTTAAGGCACTTACCAGTCAGTTGCATAAATTGATGAAAATTAGGTTCTAGTTGTTAAGAGTGGTAAGTAAGGGAGGAAAGTAGTGAAAGCTCTATTTGTGAAAATGAATACTAGTAAGCACCCACATAAACACAAAATGCCTTTTATAATTCTTCTTCTTTTTCTTCTTGGAAAATTTGTAAAAGTTCTACTATATCCCTATCTTCTCTTTAATGGTGAAATAACCACTCTAATTATTATTTGCAAAGGCAAATATGTGAAGTATATTAGTTAGGGCCTAGTTGGTGGGATAAAGACTAGTTGAGTTAATAGAAGAATTACTATCTTGACACTAAACTATGACATTCCAAGAACTTTACAATAACCATAAGCAATGGGAAATAAACATTAATGTCCTTCAATACCTCCTAAGAAATTACCATGTAACCTAAAGGAGCCTACATACCCTTAGTCAAAAGGAAACAACACCTCATAACTAACTAGAAGCTTGTCTTACACTACCTTAACATCAATATCAAACAAGCACAACTTAAAAAGAATTGACAACACATTCTATAGCACCACAATATCTTGAGATTAGGTGACCAACCATGATTTGCTTTAACAAATCATGTAAAAAAACAAATCAAGATTAATAAAAGACAAAAAAAAAACACATAAGACGAGAAGTAGTAAATTATAAATGATAACACAAACCCTAAGATAATTGATGTCAAATTGACGCCTTTATTAAGAAGGCAATCCTATAACTGAACCATTTAAAAATTCAAGGATACAAGGCCTACCAAACTAAGCCTAAGTATCAGGGCGTTGCCCTCTTTCTTAAGGGGGATAAATGATAAGAAGGTCCAAAATGAGAAGGTCTGCATCAAATAAGGCCCAATAATAGTATTGAGCCTATTACACTTTCTATTTGGGCTTGACATCAATCCTTTTAAGCCCATAAAAGTTTGAAAGATGGCCTCCTTTAGGCCTTATATCAAAAAGCTTAGGGTGGTCGGTGTCATGCTTGTCACATCCAAATTGAACCCTGCTTTAATAAGTTAATCCAAACATATATATATATATATATATATATAGGTCAGATAACACTCATTAGAGGTAATAGTTATTCTTTCTTTACTTAATTTTTTTGAGAATTTTAATCTCTTATTGACTTGATCGTTAAAATGCTAATTCAAAGTTAACCTTTGACAATTAATCATGTACTAATTTGTAGGTTCTAACTAGGATGCAACCACCCATGAACTAACTTAACCTAACAACCTTTTAATATGAGTCTTCTTTGGTGAACACCTCTCATTAGCAATATTTAGAGTGAAATTATTTTTAATTTTAATTCAATGAAGGAACCATAAACAAAATGTCTATGACTCATTGCAAGACTTGAATTTTTGATTCCCTAACTACCAGTTTTTATGTATTTCACTAAAAAATAAAATGCTCACTTAAAGAAAATTAAGGGGACAAAAATGTGCCACATACCCAAGATTTGGTTGGCCATATCTCTGAAACGCAGTTGGCGATGACCCAATTGAGCATGATGTTCGAGGACCATAGACAACAAATTGTATGAATAGAAAGTGACCAGAGCCGCGGCAACGAGACAAATGATTCCGCCTGCCCATCCAAGCAATGTGAATGCATACGGCAGGCTTAGAAGTGGCGGGGCCACTATTGATGTTGTTAGGTGATAACCACAGTGTAACCACGATCCTGCATTTTTTTCCATACGTACAAAAACATTCAATTCAAGATATTTACCAAAAAAGCTTCATTGGAGGGATACGAAAGGAATACTAATTTATTGTTGCTATTTGTTATACTATATATATATATATATATATATATATATATATATATAGAGAGAGAGAGAGAGAGAGAGAGAGAGAGAGAGGTAGATAGATAGATTATACAATAATCAACTAACAATTATAATACAATGATATTTATTTTGTATTTAAATTTTGTGTTTTTCTAATTTTTTTGTTATTGAAAAATTGTAATAAGATTAATAGTTGCTCAAATGCTAAAGACCCAAGCATAATAATACACTCCAGTTCATGGGCAAAGAAAAAAAATGGATTTAATATATACGTATAGATAGATAGATAGATATCAAAATCTAAAATTAAAAACTCTCGAGCACTTGCATTTTTAGTTCGCTTTTGGTCATCAAGACATCTGCCTCATTTCCCTAGGCTAGAAAAAAGACTTCCAACTAATAATTGCCCCTAGGTCGCAAAAGGGTGAAACAGGGAGATACGTATTGGCATTCTAATCTTTTTTACGGACCCTATTATCATAAAGAAACTCAAACAATCCTTTTTGGTTACCCAGAGATATTCTCTCTTTTTGCATGCCTTAAAGAGAGCAGAATTCAAGAACTGAACCTGATCAATCAACCAGTTTTGTGTATTTTCTTTTAGACATGTGTAAGACGGACACAAAGTCCTCTATGAAGCAGATCCATCAACTAGAGCTATCCTTTTTCCATAGTCCAGTGACCAAAAGCAAAGAGAAAAAAATGGGAATTGCCATTTAAAGTGATACTGTATGACTGCACGAGACACAGACAAAAGGCCGGAGAAAGAAGGGCACCAAGAAAAAGAGAGAGAGAGAGAGAGAGAGAGAGAGAGAGAGATTGAACGAAGAAAACTGTGAACCCTCTAGTCATTTAATTTGAACGAAAAGTAGGGATTGTTATGCTTTTGTTAGTGTCACCTTTGGATTTGAGAACAAAAAGGGCACCAGCATCAAGCTCTTTCTGACCATTTTGAGCTTCTGTTTGTAGAACCTCCTTTGCACTCTCTCCTCCATTTGCTGCTATTGCATTCATCCCTCCGCTCTCTCTCTCTCTCTCTCTCTCTTTTCCCTCCTCCTCAAAGGAAGAATGAGGAAGAAAGCGGAGAGCAAAACAGTAATTAGATGATTAGGAATTTGAAATATGATGATCTAAAAGAGGCAATAAATATCCCCAATACGGCTATGGACTTTGGACTTTTTGAAAACGATCCAGTTGAATTGCTGATGCACCCATTTTCCTGGTCTTGGATTCACCCACCTAAACACGGTAAGTAAATAAACAATAATAAGCCTACCTACCAACACCCAAAAGATTGCTTTTTTTTTTTTTTTTAAAATCTGTTAAAAAGATTCTTGGATTTTTACCAAAAAAGAAAAAAATATATATTCTCAGGTATATACAGGCTCAACTAACTCAGGATTCAATGCACGGGCAAAATAATAAAATTTTGCCACTCCGGATGAAATTTTGATGATAAGATACTGTGATTTTAAGTTTGTGACTTTAATTCGAGTACTCGCATTTGCGGTTGTTCTTGGCCAAAAAAAAGTTGGGTGCTGATTTTGGGTGAGAAAAATTGTAACATATTGCATAAGTTTCCCTTTCTTGTTCTTTTTTCACATGCCTCCAAATTGCTGAGGAGTGAGACTGGAAAAGGATATATTATTTGATTTTGGCTCCGGAAATCTCATGGGGTCTTGCGGGTCAGTGGCTCATGCGTAGATAAATACATTGTAAAATTTTAACTGTTTGTGTTATATATATATATATATATATATATAATGTTAGAGACCATAATATGTATATAACACAATCATAATAATATATTATAAATTTTCTCACATTTGTAATACGTTGCTGTAATGAAGTTTTTTTTGTTTTTTTTTTGGGGCGGGGGGGCTCTTCTTTGATACCTTGTAAGACTAAAATTATCCTTGCTCATCTATTTTAGACCCAAATCAGGGAACGTAGGAAGAAATTATTGGTAGATAGGAGGCGGCGGATTCGCCAAATTTGACCAGTATGAGGTAGTTGAAAAATACTATGGGGAGGTTCTCCAATCTCGTTCAAGTGAGGCAATGTGAATGTTAGGAATATAAACAAATCGATGGGATCATTAAAAGTTTGGGGATTCACCTCAATAAAATCTCATATAATAAACGAAAGTTAAATAAGAATAGACTTAACTCATTGAAATTTGTGAATAATTTATTTAAAAATCATTTGAGATTCATTTTAAATTTTGCTATTGAGCATTGTAGAGTCAAGTTTTTGTAGTAGTCCAGTATCCTTCAAGTGCTTTCCAAACCTCACAATTTCTTTGAAAGACAAAAATCTTTTACAAAGAATTGTATTGCAAATCAAAACTTATAATTACAAAATACTTGAGTGATCAATTCCAATAGCCTTGATTTATAAACTTTATTACAAGCCATGTCATTTGTATTTGCATCAAAAAGCAAGGTGTGTTCTCCAAAAGGAGAAACCCTTCTTTTACAAACTCTGATTTGGAGGTTAATTAATGGAAAGATGTCCCTTTATCATAGGATTGGATCTTTGAAAATGCCACAAACCCTAAGCCACTACCTTAGATAGAACCAAACACTTAGCTCACCAGAGTTTAGTAAAACCAAGATGGAAAAGTTACCCTAACATTTAACATGAGATCTCAAAGTTTAAGATTTTATTATACGTCTTTTGTCTCTTCAACAATAGATTTAAGACAGGTATAAATCCTCTCACTAATCATAAATCTACCTTACAAAATCCAATTACTGAGATTCTTAACCTTGGATATCCCAAGCACCTCTTTTTAAAATGTTGATTACCAAACAAATATACCTCATCCAAAAATACCACAACCCAAAAAAACTTGTTAGTATCAAACCCACCAGCAGTATCTGAAATCACTAAAAATCTCACACATGAATTACTTATGTTAGAAAAAGATTTTCAGGTTAACAAAAAACTTTTGCATAATAATTTCTATATAGATTATAATTTTGTAAAGAAAATATGGTTTTTAAAAAATTTTCAAAAGCTTACAAGACATATAGGACAAATTTTATAATTTTGTGCATTAGCATAAAATTCATATTCTTTTCATTGATTGGTTTGAACTATATGCATATGAAAACTACATTGTATATCTATTTTGCAAAACATCTAACCTTATTGGGCAAAGACATAAAGTAAGGGAATGGATCGCTTCAAGTGACTAGGTCATAATAGCTGAACATCCTCTGCTTAGACAACTTAAGATTGAGTTCCTTCAGAAGAGGTTTTGAATTGTAATATATTTTTCATTATTGCAAAATATTCTTTGTCAGTTTAGGCTTAGGCTAGCCTTGCTATTACATGTGACTTCTGGGTTAAGAACAATGTATTGGCTTTAGCAAAAACTGAGTTTGATTGTTGAACCTTTTGGTTTTTCTCAAGCTATCTTTGTAAAGTCTCTTTAGTGAGATTTTTTGAATTTCTAAAAGCATCCCACCATTTTACTTCAAATTTTCTAATTACAATAGGGGCATCTTTTTGAATCTAAAATTTACAATACCAATTAATACCCATGGTAAAAAGAATTTTACATGGAACTAAAACAAAGGAGAAAATCATGATTCATCTTTTGTAGGTTCATAACTGGTTTTAAATAGTTCATACCCTTCCCTTACTCCATGAGGAGTTTAGGAGCAAATCCGAAGTATTACCATCATTGTTTGAACCAATTAGGTGTTTTTGAATAATCATTCTTTATGTTGAAATAAAATAGTCATAAATGCTTATTCTTTTCATTTTGGATAAGAAAAGTATTAAATCATACTTGCAGGTAATTCCAGCAATTGAAAAATAAGCAATGGTCATACTTTGTTTTGAAATTAGTTGGGAATAGTTTAGGTTTTGTGAGGGCTTGCCCCCAATCTGATGGGTTAAGGATTTTTTTAGATTTGATAGTCTAAGGGCTTCCCAACGAGTTGCATTAGGTATTTGTACTTCATCTGTTTTATCAGTTTAGATTTTCAAACATATTGGAAAGAATATTTCAAAATAGTCATCTTCATTATCTTGAAGCATGTCTGTTGAATCTTCATCTATAGATGTGCTTGAGTTTTGGGCTTATGAAACTTGGGCCAAAGTTCATTATAAATAAGTTTTGGACTATAATATATATTTTATTATTGCAAAATATTCTTTTTCAATTTGGGTTTGGGCTAGCCTTGTTGTTGCATGTGACTTTTGGGCCAAGAATTATATATTGGCTTTGGTAATAACTAAGTCTAGTTGCTAGACCTTTTGGTTCTTCTTAAGCCATCTTTGTACAACTTCTTTAGTGAGAATTTTTGAATTCCTAAAAGCATCCCACTATTTTACTTTGAATTTTCTAATTACAACACGAGTATCTTTTTGGATCTAAAATTCATAATACCAAATTAATACCTATGGTAAAAAGAATTTTACATGGAATCATAATAAAAGAGAAAATCATGATTCATCCTTTGTAGGTTCATAATTGGTTTTCAATAATTCATACCTTTTTTTCTACTTGTTTTGTGAAGTGTTCAGGAATAAATCTGAAGTATTGCCACCATTGTTTGAACCAGTTAGGTATTTTTTAATAATCATTCTTTATGTTGAAATAAAATAGCCATGAATGCTTATTCTTTTCATTTTGGATAAGGAAAGTATTAAACCATGCTTGCTAGTAATCCCAGTAATTAAAACATAGCAATGGTCATACTTTGTTTTAAAATTGGTTAGGAACAATTTAAGTTTTGTGAGGGCTTGCCCTCAACTTGATGGGCTAAAGATTTTTTAAATTTGATAGTCTGAGGGCTTTCTAATGAGTTACATCAGGTATTTGTTCTTTATTTGTTTCTATCAATTTTGATTTTCAAACGTATTAAAGGGAATATTACAAAACAACCATCTTCGTTGTTTAGAAGCATGTCTACTGAATCTTCATCTCCAAGTGTGTTTAAGTTTTGAGCTTATGAAACTTGGGCCAAAGTTCCTTTTAAAGAGGTTTTGGACTATAATATCTGTTTCATTATTACAAAATATTATTCTTCAATTTGGGCTGGTGTTAGCTTTATTGTTACATATGATTTTTAAGCTAAAAACAATGTATTGGCTTTGGCAAGAACTAAGTCTGGTTGTTACTTTTTGGTTTTTCTTAAGCCATCTTTGTACAGCTTCTTTAGTGAAATATTTTGAATTCCTAAAAGCTCCTACCATTTTACTATGAATTTTCTAATTACAACATGAGTGTCTTTTTGGATCTAGAATTCATAATACCAATTTAATACTTATGGTAAAAAACAATTTTATATGGAACTAAAATAAAGAAGAAAATAGTGATTCATCCTTTGTAGGTTAATAACTAGTTTTGAGTAGTTCATACCCTTCCCTTTCTCACTTCGTGAGCAGTTTAGGAGTAAATCTGAAGAATTGCCACCATTGTTTGAAATAGTTAACTATTTTTGAATAATCATTCTTTATGTTAAAATAGAATAGCCATAAATGCTTTTTTTTTTTCATTTTGGATAAGGAAAGTATTAAATCATACTTGCTAGTAATCTCAGTAATTGAAAAATAAGCAATGGTCATACTTTGTTTTGAAATTGGTTAGGAATAGTTTAGGTTTTGTGAGGGTTTGCCCCAAGTCTGATGGGCTAAGAATTTTTTGGATTCAATAGTCTGAGGGTTTCCTGATGAGTTGTATTAGGTATTTGTTCTTCATTTGCTTTTATCAATTCTGATTTTCAAATGTATTGGAGGGACTATTGCAAAACAGTCATCTTCATTATTTTGAATCATGTTTGCTAAATCTTCATTTCTAGATGTGCTTGAGTTTTGGGCTTGTGAAACTTGGGCCAAAGTTTCTTCTGAAGAAGTTTTGGACTATAATATCTGTTTTATTATTGCAAAATATTCTTCTTCAGTTTAGGTATGGGTTAGCCTTATTGTTGCATATGACTTCTAGGATAAGAACAATGTATTGGCTTTGGCAAAAACTGAATCTGATTATTAGACCTTTTGGTTATTTTCAAGCCATCTTTGTACAACTTCTTTGGTGAAATTTTTTGAATTTGTAAAAGTATTCCACCATTTTACTTTGAATTTTCTAATTACAACATGGGTATCTTTTTTGATCTAGAATTTATAATACTAAGCTAATACCTATGATAAAAAGAATTTTACATGAAACTGAAATTAAAAAAATTCATGATTTATCCTTTGTAGGTTCATAATTGGTTTTGAGCAATTTATACCTTTCCCTTACTCACTTCGTAAGGAGTTTAGGGATAGATCTAAAGAATTATTACTATTGTTTGAACCAGTTAACTATTTTTGAATAATCATTCTTTATATTGAAATAGAATATCCATAAATTTCTATTTTTTTCATTTTGGATAAAAAAAAGTATTAAACTATGCTTGCTAGTAATCCCAATAATTGAAAAATAAGTAATGGTTATACTTTATTTTGAAATTGGTTAGGAATAGTTTACATTTTGTGAAGGCTTGCTCCTAGTTTGATAAGTTAAGAATTTTTTGGATTCAATAGTCTAAGGGCTTTTCTAATGAATTGCATTTGGTATTTGTTTTTCATATGCGTTTGTTAATTTAAATTTTCAAACGTATTAAAGGGAATATTGCAAAACAGTCATCTTTGTTATTTTAAAGCATGTTTACTAAATCTTTATCTCTAAATGTGCTTGAGTTTTAGGCTTGTGAAACTTAGGCGGAAGTTTCTTTTGAAGAGGTTTTGGACTGTTATATCTATTTCATCATTGCAAAATATTTTTCTTCAACTTGGGCTTGGGCTAGCCTTGTTATTACATATGACTTCTAAGCCAAAAACAATGTATTGGCTTTCGTAAAAACTGAGTTTGATTGATTGACCTTTTGATTCTTCTCAAACCATCTTTATATAGCTTCTTTGGTGAGATTTTTTGAATTCCTAAAAGGATCTCACCATTTTACTTTGAATTTTCTAATTACAATAAGGGTATCTTTTTGGATATGGAATTCATAATACCAAACTTAAAGTTAAAAACCTACTTTTCGGTAATAGTCATATCATTAAACTATAAAAAAAGGATCTCCTTCTTAAAATCCCTAAGTATTAAGTACAATAATATCAATTTAGTTGTTTCTTTGAAATAAATTAGTTTGGTTGAAGTGTAAATTTTGTAAGTTAAAAACTTGCAAATTATTAAATACATACATCATAATAATCCAAATTATTCAACGAAAAAAAGAACCAATCTTTGCCATTTATCAAAATGGTCAGTTAATTTGAATTATTTAGTAAAAAGCAATTAAAGATCAATAACTGGGATCAGACTAGCTTCACTTTAAAAGGGAGTCAACATTAATTAAAAGAAGAGAAGGGAGCCAAAAAAAAAAAAAAAAGCACAATGAGTAATTATGAAAGAATAGTAGAGAGATAATTTGGATTACCTCACGCATAAAAGCAAAATAAGCATTAATTAAATGGCAAAAGAGCAAGAAATGCAAAAGAGTAAAAAACAAAATAATGTATAATGCAAAGTTCCTTATAGTAATACTATTTTAGGATTCTTTAAGTGAGTTTACAAAAACAAAATAATGTTAATCCCATTTAAAAAAATTTCAAAAAATTCCTTTTCATAATGTAATATGTTGGATCAACATAAAAAGTATCATAAACAATTAAAAAAATCTTGGTGTGTGTGCTTTGGTGAGAAGTCATAAAAAAAGAAATAAATAAATAAAGTATTAATAGGAAAATCATATAAGTAAAAATAAGTGAATAATGGTATTATTGTGAGCAATAAGTGTTTGGGTTGGTTCTAACTTCTACCAAATGTAACCATACTCTTAAACCCTAGAGAATCTTGGTAATAAAAAAAGAAAAACAAATCACTTACAGTATTTTGATTACACTTAAAATGGTTGTTGGCAACTTTAAAGTCAACATATATGCATCCTAATGCACCCAACTATCCTTGATTCCTAGCCCCAACATATCTTTTGCATTCACTAAGCCTTGCCACCCTAGAAAGTCCATCACAATAGTACATATAAATTTAATGAATGTAATAACCTTTATCTATAAGAAACTTTGAATTTATATTTTATGATAATTCATTATTCTTATAACATTAATATATTTATTTATTTATTTAATGTAGTTGCTTCAATTATTTTTAATAATGATCTTATTTGTATTATAATGTTATTTGGTGAAAATTGTATAGCTTAAAAAGGAAAAATTCCTTTTGACTTTAAGGTGCATAAATATTGATTTGACTTTCTATATAAATCAATCATTTATTCTAATGAAATCAAGTATGTCAATTGAAAGAATTGCTTATGGTAACTGAAAGCAATTTAATCACTTAAGCTTGATGATCATTATGTTTCACATCAATAAAGGCATCAATGACTTCAATATTGATAAGGATAAGACCAAAGATTTCATGAAAGTTATTGAGGAATAATTTGTAAAATTTGATAAAACATTGATTAATACCTTTATGAAGAAACTTTTAAGGAAGAATTTTGATAGTTTTGAAAGAGTGTATAAACATATTATGCAAATGAGAGACATTGTGATTCAACCTTAGTCATAGAGGTTGACATACATGAAATCATTTTAGTACACTTTATTTTAAATTCTACATTATTTAAGACACCTTATAACATATAAAAGGAAAAAACAATCAATCAATGAGTTTTTGGCCATATGTGTTTAAGAGGAGGAAAGAATGAAGTGGTAGAATATCAAAATTGTTCATTTTATAACTAAAGAGAAGATAAAATACAAAAAGGATAAAGGTGTTTCATATTGGAAGAAATATACAAATGCATTAATGAAGAAAATTAGCAATAAAACTCCAAGCTTCTTTTGCAAAAAGTATGGATACATGAAAAAGGTTTGCCTCAAGTATAAAGTATAGTTGGAAAAAAAATGATGCTCTTATATTTTTAATGTATCATCAATCACTTTTTGTTAATATTTCAAATAATATATAGTGGATTGATTTCAGTATTATAATTCATGTTACTAATACTATGTAGGGTTTTTAAAACTAAGGAAGTCAAAGGAAAATGAAGAAGATATCTATTTAAAAAATAAGATGTATTCTTATGTTGAAGTTTAGGGATTTATTGTTTAATTTTAAAATTTGAATTTATTTAAGATTTTTAAACACCTTTTATGCTTTATCATTATGGTTAAAGATATTTTATATACTCCTATAAACCATTATTTACTCCTTATTTTATGGTTAAAGATATTTATTTTATTCATTGATGATCATATAAGATAACTTATATATCTACTTATTGTTTAATAAAGTTAAAGCATTTGACACTTTCAAAATATATAAGGATGAAGTAAAGAAATAAAAGGAAAAAGGAATCAAAATCATATGATTTGAAGTATGGAGAATATTATGGAAAGTAAACAAAATGAGACAAATGAAAAGTTTATTTGCTATATTCGTTGAAAAACAAAATTATTACATTATATATCACACTTGGTACACCTTAACAAACTAAAAGAAGAAACTAAACACCTAGGGACATAGAGAAGTGTTGTTTCCATAGTCTTGTATGGATTGTAATTGTCGTCAATTAGGTTTAAGTGTGCAAGAAAGTAAAGCCACATGGAAGGGTAAAAAGGTAAAAGCCAGATGGAGGGACAAGAACGTAAAAGTCACGTGGAAAGACAAGACAGTAAATTCGCCACAAGTAAGACCTATTAGGGTTTCATTGAAGAGAGTATATAAAGACCTTAAAAGACAAAATTAGGGTAAGACCAATACAATTGAATAAATGGCAAAATACAAAAGTGTGTGGACGACTAAATAAAGAAAACAGAAAAACACAACATACAGCTAAACTGCACCGATGGCAAGGGAACGGCAGAACAGGGGACGACAAAATAGAAAAGAAGCAGTCGTCAAGTGAACAGTGGTCACACAATGAAGTCGTCAAAAGAAGAGAGAAAAAACACTTGGAAGAGAGAGAGAAAAAGTCGTCGACAGGAAAAAAGAGAAAACAAAGTAGCTATCAGACGAAAGAGAGAAAAAAAAAGGGAGAAGAGGAGAGGTCGGTTTTCAAAAATAAGAGAGGTCGACAACCGAGCTGAACAAAGAACAAGAGCCTGTTGAGAAAGAGAAAGAGAGATGACGACCAAAAATCGAAAAAGAGGAGACGATAACCAAAAATCAGAAAAGGGGAGCGACGATAGAACGTCACAAAAGAGAGAGAACCGTCAAAAAGGGATCGTTGACAGAAAAGAGAGAAACCTATGCATGACGACAAATCACCGACATACCAATAGTAGGCGAGGAAATGACACGGCAAAAGAGAGAAATGGGTAAGACGAGACCAGATCAAGAACGGGTGAGACCATATCCGAGTTGAAATAGGTGGACGAAGAGAGAGAAATCTAGCTAGACATAAAGAGAGAGAGAAACAGACAGTGAGACAAGGAGATGGGTGAGACCGTGAGACAAGGAGATGGGTGAGACCGTGAGATGGTGAAAGTAGGGGTTGTGTGAAACAACGTGGAGAAAAAATTCGGCAAAGCATCAGAAAGAACTTAACATATTTCTAGATTTCTTCAAGAGTGGTTAAAGAGCGTTGCGGTGAACTTCTAAGCGGCAGTGGAGCAGCCTTTCAATTCAACAGAGGCAAGACAAGTTAGAAGAAGGGTAAACATAGTAAGTGACACTCTTTGTATTGTACTTGCTTAGTAATTGCAATAATGAAAGGAATAGAAGATTAAGACATCCATTATAATTCTAATTTTTGTGTATAGTGGATAGTCTTGGTAAGGGAGAGTCCTTACCACCGTGGACGTACGTCATGTTGATGGAACCATATAAATCTTATGTGTCCTTAATTTGCTTTACGTTGTGTGTTTTGAATTGAGTTGTGAACGCAACTAAAGTGTCAACTAACCCATAACCTAACAAAGACCTAAACAAGAACATCTAAAATGTCTATTAGGCAAGGTGTCTGAAGGTGACTTTAGGGACTATTGTGATTAGTAAGTAGCAATAGATATACCTTAGTTGATTATGAGAAAGAGTTCATTTTTAAAAAGAGGTTAAAATTGTTCGCTTACCTTTGAATTGCAAATTGTGGTGATACTGATTCACCCCCCTCTTAATATCACAAACTAGTGGATCATAGGGAGAAGTTGAGAACTTCAATTGGTATCAGAGAACAAGTTCACCAATTTAAAGCTTAACAGCTTGGTGTACTGGTTTGAAGGGATCTAGAAGTTTGACTTGTTCAGCATACTGAGAAATGGAAGCCGGTACCAGTACTAACACCACTTATAGCAAAAAGGTTCTAATCTTCAACGGAAGCAACTACCATATATGGAGAGCAAGAATGCAGGTGGTATTTGTAACCATGAGCATGAACGTGGTGAAATACATAAAGGAGGGTTTTGTGGCTCCGGAAAAAGGTAAAGACCTAACCCCAGAGGAGTTAAGGCAATTTGAGATAAATGGGAAGGTCTCAAATATCATCATTTCAGCATTGACAGATGCTGAGTATGCTAAAGTTATAGATTGCAAATCTGCCAAGGAGATATGGGATAGATTACAGAAAGTTTTAAAAGATGATGCCAGAATGAAGGAGGCTAAGTTTCAAGTGTTCAAAGAGAGATATGAATCTCTCAGAATGCAAAAGAATGAGACAGTTTAAGAGTTCTTTACTAGGGTTATTGACGCTGTAAACGACCTGAGAAGTCATGGGAAGAAAAAGGACTCATCAATTATAAAGAAAATTCTGAGAATTCTACCTGAGAGGTTTGCCTCAAAGGTAGCAGTCATAGAAGACAGTAAAGATCTCAATTTTATGTCTTTGCATGATCTCCAATGCTATCTCATTGCATATGAGATGAGGATAAATTTAGTTAAAAGCTTTGTAATAACGAAGGTATCAAAGGAGGAAACTTTCAAAGCTATGAAGCACTTAAAGATAAAAGAATGAGAAGAATTATCCAGTGAGGATGATGATGATGATGATGAGGAAGAAAGTGAAGGTGAAGTGTTGACTTACTTCAAAAGGAAATTCAAAATGGGATCTAAGAAAGGAAAAGGACAGTTGTCCTTAAGATATTATCAGTGTGGGCAGACTGGATACTTTGCTTCTCAATGCAAAGTGAAACTTGATGATGAAGATAAGGATGGTGATGATGAGTAGAATTCAAGATGAAGAAGATCATTATTCAAATCAAATAAGTCCAATAAGAAGATTGTCAACCCACAAAGGAAGAAGAAAGGATCATTTAAGAGTTATTTGAGTCAGACAAAAGAAACTAATGAAGAGGAAGATGAAGACTCATCAGATGAGCATGCCTTTATGACATCAGCACAAGGTGGTAGCTCAACCTCTGAAGAGGAAGAGGAGGTTGATGAAGAAGAGAGATCTTGAAGCTAAGCCGGAAGCAACTTTAAAAGAGATAATCAGAAAGGGCAGAACCATAAGAATATTAGAGACTTATATAAAACAAGTTGAAGCAAAGTTTGAGGAAGCTGAAAGTCAAAAGGATGAAATAAGGGCTGGACATATTGACTTGAAGAGAATATTTGAAGAATAGATTAAAATATGTGAAGACCTTAAAATAGAGCTTAGCTCAAGGACTTCAATAATTAAAGAAATGGAGATAGAGTTACTGAGACTTTAGCAACAACTTAAAAAGAGTGAGAAGAACTTGCAAAAGTTGATGTGATAGGAGAAACAAACTCTAGAAGGGAAAAGAAGAATGAAGAGAAAGTGCAGCAATCTAATACTGCACAACCTAAAGACAATGAGACTTTAGGAAAATAGCCACAGCAGACGGTTCGGTGACCACTGTAGCCGGTGTAGGGAATGTTAAAATAGGTCCATCACTGGTCCTAAAAAATGTCCTCCATGTCCCTAAACTGTCCACAAATTTGATTTCTATACAAAAACTTACTCAAGATTTATACTGCAATGTGGTTTTTCATCACGACTATTGTGAATTTCAGGACAAGGATTCGAAGAAGATGATTGGACATGCTAAAGAACGGTATGGTCTCTACTACCTTGAAACACCAAGTCAGTTAAACATTACTAAGGGCAGATTATCCCATTCTTTTATGTCAGAAAATCTTTCATCCAATAAAGAGAAAGTTTGGCTCCATCATCGCCGACTTGGACATCCATCTTTTAGAATTATTAAAATTTTGTTTCCTTCTTTGTTTAAAAATCTAAATGTTGAAACCTTTCAGTGTGAGGTATGTGAACTTGCTAAACATAAGCGTATACCAATTCCAGCCAGTAACAAAAAGAGTTCTGTTCCTTTCTATTTTGTTCATAGTGATATTTGGGATTCTACGTCTATTCCTAATATTTCTGGAGCAAGATGGTTTGTTTCATTTATTGATGATTGTACTCGTGTTGCCTGGATTTTTCTACTCAAGCATAAATCAGATGTTATTACCGTTCTCCCAAATTTTTTCTCCATGGTCAAAAATCAATTTGGAATCAATATCAAAAGGTTTAGGTCAGATAATGCTAGGGAATATTTCAATCAAATCCTAACTCCATATTTTCAAAAGGAAGGTATAGTACATGAATCATCTTGTGTCAATACCCCATAACAAAATGGAGTAGCGGAAAGGAAAAATGGTCACCTTCTTGAAAAAACCCGAGCCTTTATGTTCCAAAACAATGTGCCTAAAAATTTTTGGGGGGAAGCAGTTCTCACTGCTGCCCATCTCATAAATCGTTTGCCATCTAGAGTTTTGGGATTCAAAAGTCCTATGGAAATACTCTCCACATTCTACCCTGACCTACAAACTACAAATAACCTTGTTCCTAGAATATTTGGGTGTGTATCATTTGTTCATGTTCACTGTCCAACTAAAGGGAAATTAGATCCAAGGGCAATAAAATGTGTCTTTGTGGGGTATTCCTCAACTCAAAAGGGGTATAAGTGCTACCATCCTCCATCAAGGAAGTTCTATGTCTCAATAGATGTCACTTTCAATGAACATGAGTCTTACTTCACCCATCCTTATTTTCAGGGGGAGAATTTAACAATAGAAAATAAGGATGAGGATGTTTTACTTGATCTATCACCACTGTCCATGTGTAAACCATCCAGTTCATCTTGTCCCATTATACCAAACTGTGTGCCTGAAAATCTTCCTAAACACATAGTTGAAAATGAACCAAACCATATGTTTGAAAATCCTCAAGAAAAACCAGATTCTGCACCTGAGAATGTAAGTTTTGGCAAGGGCAAGGTGTTCACAAGGAAGAAGATGATCGTTCCTGAATTTATGCAGGTCCAAGAGTCCAACCCAAGTCCAGAGAATGAGGTAACAATATCTAATCCTACATTGCAAAATGAAACTGAATTTCATATGAGTAAGGATGACCAGGATCTTCCCATTGCTATTAGGAAAGCAACAAAGGAGTGCACAAAACAACCTAATCCTACATTGCAAAATGAAACTGAATTTCATATGAGTAGGGATGACCAGGATCTTCCCATTGCTATTAGGAAAGCAACAAGAGAGTGTACAAAACAACCTTTATATCCTTTTGCACACTTTATGTCTTTTAAGAAATTTTCACCATCTCATCGATCCTTCCTTGTTAGCTTAAACACCATTACCATTCCTACCACCTTATCCGAGGCATTGTCCAACGAGAAATGAAAACAAGCTATGAATGTGGAAATGGAGGCACTTGAGAAAAATAAAACCTGGGAGTTGGTAAAGTTACCAGTGGGAAAGAAGCCTGTAGGGTGTAAATGGGTGTATACAATAAAGTATAGAGCAGATGGATCAATAGAAAGATACAAAGCAAGGTTAGTAGCCAAAGGATATACTCAAAGCTATGGAATTGATTATCTGGAAACTTTTGCACCAGTTGCAAAAATGAATACTGTTAGAGTTTTATATTGTCGTTGGCAGCTAACTATGGTTGGGAATTACAGCAGTTCGATGTAAAAAATGCATTCTTGCATGGAGAACTAGAGGAAAGAAATTTATATGGAGGTCCCACCAGGTTATAGGAAGAACTTGGATTCTCAAACTGTGTGTGTAAATTGAAGAAAGGCTTATATGGTCTAAAAACAATCACCACGAGCATGGTTCAGACGATTTGCTAGAGTTATGATAGCTATGGGATACAAACAAAGCCGAGGGGATAATACATTGTTCATTAAACACTCAAGGTCAGGGGGAGTCACAGCTCTCTTGGTTTATGTTGATGACATAATAGTGACAGGAAATGATGACAAAGAAAAACAAATCTTGAGTCATTGTTTGGGCAAGGAATTTGAGATCAAGGTGTTAGGAAGGCTCAAATATTTTCTTGGGATTGAGGTTGCTCACTCTAAGCAAGGCATTTTTATCTCCCAACAAAAGTATGTCACGGATCTCCTAAAGGAAACAGGCATGACAGCATGCAAACCAGCAAGTACTCCAATAGATCAGAATGTCAAACTTGGAAAAGCAGAGGAGGATGTTGCGGTAGACAAGGCAACATATCAACGCCTTGTAGGAAGACTTATTTATTTGTCTCACACACGACTAGATATAACATATGCAGTTAGTGTGATTAGCCAATTCATGCATAACCCAAAGGAAGTTCATCTACAAGCAGCTTACCGAGTATTACAGTACCTTAAGGGAGTACCAGGAAAAGGTATTTTATTCAAAAGGAACGGAGGTTTAGTACTTGAGATATACACAGATGCTGATTATGCTGGGTCAATTGTTGACAGAAAGTCAACCACTGGATATTGCACCTTTCTTGGTGGAAACCTTGTGACATGGAGGAGTAAAAAACAGAATGTAGTGGCCAGGTCTAGTGCAGAAGCAGAATTTCGAGCAATGGCTCAAGGTGTGTGTGAAGTACTTTGGTTAAAAATCATTCTAGAAGACTTGAGGATTAAATGGGATGGCTCAATAAGACTCTATTGTGACAACAAGTCTGCAATCAGCATAGCTCACAACCCAGTACAACATGATCGAACAAAGCACATTGAAGTCGACAGACACTTTATCAAAGAACACATGGAGAGCGGGTTGATTTGTACCCCTTACATGCCTACACACAGCCAGCTTGCGGATGTACTCACCAAAGGGTTAACCAGTTCGGTGTTTCAAAATATAATATCCAAGCTGGGAATGGAAAATCCCTATTCACCAGCTTGAGGGGGAGTGTAGGAAAACATGATTAGTGGCTTATGTTGTGCATAGTTAGCTATTTTTAGAATATATCTTTAGGAATAAACTAATTTAGGTAGGTTTTTTAAGGTCCCATAAGTTATGGGACTTGATGTATTTTTACCTTTTATTACTTTCCTTTTTTACTAGGTCTAGCATCTATAAAGCTATTGTCTAATGTATTATTCAGAATAAGAAGGATTATTACTCTTTCAATCTCCAACATTTACTCTTTCAATCTCCAACAAGGATAAGTAACGGATCCTTGACAATGGATGCACTTCACATATAATGGGAGACAAGAGTAAATTGTTAAAGCTAAACATGTCAAGAGAAGGTAGAGTCAAGTTTGGCAATGAAGATTCACTCAACATCAATGTTCAGGGGTCAGTAAACATTGGAAGAGGAAAGCTGAAAGATGTTCTACAGATTGAAGGACTCAGATACAATCTAACATCTGTAAGCAAACTATACAATGAAGACCATGAGGTAATATTCATAAAAATAGGTTGCCAGGTAAAGAGTAAAGAAGGTAATACTGTTGCAGCGGGGAAGATAACAACTAGAAATTTAAATATGATTGATGAAGAAAAAGATCTTCTTGCAACTAAGACTGTGCAAGAAAGAAAGCCAAAGAAAACATGGACCAATGCTCATCAAGAAAATCAGATCATAGGTGACCCATCAATAGGAGTTACAACAAAAAGAAGAATTATGGAAGCTACTGCTTTTCTCTCACAAGTTGAACCTAAACCTGTTAAAGAGGCTACACAAGATCTAACTAAATCTCTATCCACAAAGCTATTTGAAAAGCACAGAATGAGTTTGTCTGTGCGAATGCCTACTCAAGTCTAAAAATCAGGTGAATCCTCCATCTCTACTTTTCAAGTTTTTCAAATTTGTAATTGGTTGGCAAAAGGGAAGAGAAACAACAGTGCAAGGGGAGCTGTTAAAAAAGGGGGAGTGCATATTTAGAGGGACTTGAAATTGTTGCATAGTAGCTTTTATTGTCAATGTTGCCAACAATTACAAAGGAAGAGATTGTTGTTCCCATAGTCTTGTATGAGTTGTAATTATTGTCAACTAGGTTTAAATGTGCAAGAAAGTAAAGCCACATGGAAGGGCAAGAAGGTAAAAGCCATATGGAGGGACAATAATGTAAAAGTCACGTGGAAGGACAAGACAGTAAATTCGCCAAAAGTAAACCCTATTAGAGTTTCATGGAAGAGAGTCTATAAAGACCTTGTAAGACAAAATTATGGCAAGGCCAATACAATTGAATGCACAATAAAACACAAAAGTGTGTGGACGGCCAAATAGAGAAAACAAAAAAAGACAACATACGGCCAAAGCATATTGACGACAAGGGAACAGCAGAACAGGGGACAGCAAAATAGAAAAGAAGCAACCATTATGAACAGTGTAGCCGTTGAGTGAACAGTAGCTACACAGTGAAGCCGTTGGACGAAGAGAGAGAAAAGAAGCCGTCAACAGGAAAAGAGAGAAAATGAAGTAGCCATCAAACGAAAGAGAGAAAAAAAGGGAGAAGAGGAGAGGTCAGCTATCGGAAATAAGAGAGATCGAAGGTCGGGCTAAATGAAGAACAAGAGCTCGTTGAGAGAGAGAAAGAAAGATGACGGCCAAAAATCCAAAAAGAGGAGACAACAGCCAAAAATCATAAAAAGGGTAGCGACGGCAGAACGTCACGGAAGAGAGAGAACTGTCAAAAAGGGACCGTTGACAGAAAAGAGAGAGAAACCCGTGTGTGACGACAGACCACTGGCACACCAACAGTCTGCGAGGAAACGACATGACAAGAGAGAGAAACGGGTAAGATGAGACCAAATCGTGAACCGGGGAGACCAGATCCGAGCTAGAACAAGTGAGATAAGACCAGATCAAGAACGGGTGAGACCAAATCCAAGCTGAAATGGGTGGACGAAGAGAGAGAAATCTGGCAGTAAGAGAGAGAAATCCAACTGGATAGCAAGAGAGAGAGAAATAAACAGTAAAATCATGAGACAAGGAGATGGGTGAGACCGTAAGATGGTGAAAGCAGGGGTTGTGTGAGACAACGTAAAAAAGAAATTTAGCAAAGCATCAGAAAGAACTCAACGTATTTCCATATTTCTTCAAAAGAGGTTAGAGAGCATTGCGGTGAACTTCTAAGCGGCAGTGGAGCAGCCTTTCAATTCAATAGAGGCAAGACAATCTAGAAGAAGGGTGGACACAGTAAGTGGTACTATTTGTATTGTACTTGCTTAGTAATTGCAATAGTGAAAGAAGTAGAGGATTAAGACATCCATTATAATTGAAATTCTCAAGTATAGTGGATAATCTCGGTAAGGAAGAGTCCCTACCACCGTGGATGTACGTTGATGGAACCACGTAAATCTCATGTCTCCTTAATCATTGTGTATTTTAAAATAAGTTGTGAATGCAGGTAAAGTATTAGCCAACACATAATCTAACGAAGACCTAAACAAGAACATCCAAATTATCTATTAGGCAAGGTGTCTGAAGGTGACTTTAAGGACTATTGTGATTAGTAGGTAGCAATAGATTTACCTTAGTCGAATCTGAGAAAAAGTTCACTTTTAAAAAGAAATTGAAGTTGTTCACTTACCTGTGAATTGCGAATTGTGGTGGTGCTGATTCACCTCCCTTCTCAATATCACAAATTAGTAGATCATAGGAAGAAGTCGAAAACTTCAAAAAGAGTATGATCAATAAAAGGAGAATATTATTTGAGTTATAATGAATACAAACTAAGTCTAAGACATATGGATATATATGATTATTTTCTTGAAGTGAAGACCTATAATTCTTAATTAAAGAAATTAGATCCAAGGCCAATTAGTTTATTTTTCATAGGCTATGTAGTGAAATTCAAGGGATTTAGATTTTACTATTCTTTAAATACACTTGAAATTGTTAAAGTCACAGATATAAAATATTTTGAGAATTTTGAGTTTAGTTAGAATGAGTTTTCTTGTAATGTGCAATTTGAGGAAAATAATGACTTAACTAAAACCCCTATAAACTCCAAAGACTAGATTAGTGTTCAAGGGAATTCATCTGATAATGATAAAGAATAATAAATTTAAGATTAAGTATTTAATACAATACAAACAATGTAAAACTTAAGAGATCCTCAAGAATAAATAGACTTGTAATTCTTAATGACTACATTATATATATGCAAGCATTTGATGTTAATCATAAATATAATCATTACATGTTCTTATTAACTATGAAAAATAAAAGCTCTAAATTATGGTATAAGGTTATGAAAGAAGAAATGAAATTTATGACAATAATTAAGTTTTGGACCTTATTGAATTATCAAAAAGAGCTATAACTATTAATTTAAAATGGGTTTATAAAATCAAAATAAGCTCATATGGTAATATTGAGATATACAAAGTTATATTTTTGGCTAAAGGTTATACTTTAAAGGAAGACAATAATTGATATAATACTTCTCTTCAATCTTAAAGGATTTATTCATAATTATCATACCTTAAGTAATCCATTTTAATTTAGAATTATATTAAATGGATGTGAAACAACTTTTTTGAATGGGTATCTTAAGGAAAAAGTCTACATGAGCCAGCTTAAAAGTTTCATTACTAATAAAAAAGACACTTTGTATGCCAATTTTATAAATCCATATACAAGCTCAAACAAGCCTCCTAACATGACATATAAAATTTCATAATATCATTATCTCTTATAGCTTCCTAGAAAATATTATGAATTAACATATATACCTTATGGTCAGTGGAAATAAGTGTACTTTTTTAATCATATATGTGGATAATATTTTAGTTGCATGTAATGATTTAGAGTTTTTACATATGACTAAGAAATTTATATAGATCCTAACTAAAGACCATCCCAAAAAGATTAGATTAAAAAATTTTTAGAGAGATTTAGGATAGTCAGTTGTTCTTCCACTTTAGTACTTATTATCAAAAGAGACAAATTAAGTGTTGTCTAATATCTTCAAAATGACTTGGAATGGATGAGATAAAGTACATATTATATGTATCAATAGTTAATTGCCTAAGTTTTGTATAAGTTTGCACTAAATCTAACATTGCATTTTTAGTAGAGATGTTAGGGAGATACCAAAGTAATTTTGAGCAAGAAAATTGGAAAACTATGAAAAAGGATATCTATAAGAAACAAAAAGTTACAAGTTTACATACAGATAAACTAATTAATTATTACATAAAGAAAATTGGGAATTTTGCATTCTTTCATTTGAAGCTTTCTTAAAACATTTTTTGCATGCATTCCTTCACTCACAAAAATTCCTTACTTAGATTATTGCATTTCCAAGCTAAGGAAAATTTCATTTGCCTCAAGTCTATCAATAAATCACTATAAGCTATTGATTTGAATATTTTTTATTTGAATTATTGAATCATTTGAAAATTGCTTCCAATAACTTATAAGTCATCTATACAAAATGAAACTATTAATAAATCATTGATTTCTATTTTCACAAATATGGTAGCCTTATTCTTGATTTTATTGAAAAAAAGTTTCAACAAATTATCATTAATCTTGTTATATCAACCTTTTGGAGCCTATTATATAAAGCTTTCTTTAGTAAGCACACATTATTTTCTTGTCCTAGTTTCTTTAAGTTCTACAAACACCTCTTCTTTCAATAAAACATTAAAAAGCAAAGTTTACATCTAATAAATAAACAAACCAACTTTTCTATGCAATAAGGGCTAAAAGTAGCTTGTTACATCTAGTCTGACTATTAGAACAAAAGCCTCTACAAAATTTATTCCATATTGCTAGAAATGGCCTTTTGCTATGAACTTAGCCTTTAACCTACTCATTAAACCATTAAGGTTTAGTTTTGTTATAAAAACTCATTAGAAACGAATAAACTTTTATTTTTTAGTCTATTAATTAAGTCTTATATTCATTTTTTATTTATTATAGAGGTCTTTTCTTACATTGCTTTATTACAACTAGGATTAAGAGAAGCTTCAGTGTAATATATTGGATCAAATTCTTTACTCCTTTTTCATAGACATTAGAAATATGCTTTATCCCTTTAACTAGTGTGTCTTCATCAAACTCACCATTTAAGGAGTAAGGTTCTTTATTATGTTATTGTTAAGATTGAACAAGTTGAATTAGTGATAACTCAATCTTAACTTTGCCTTAGTTTTAAGATTCTCTTTTAAAAAACTCACATCTCTACTCATAAAGATTTTTTGTATTGTGGGACTATATAACTTATAATTTCCTATAGTATTTGTGTATCTTACAACATGTTTACCTTAGCTTTAGAGTCCAATTTATCCCTCTTCCTTCCTGGTACTAATGAGTAGTAAATGCTACAAAATGCTACAAAATGCCTTAAGGTGATAAAGTAAAGGTTTTTGTTTATTATTATTTTTTTCCAAACTAGGATTTATAAGAGGTTTTTTCAATCAAGGCTTTGGTTAAAAGCTTACTATAAAGATGTATAATTATAGTTAAAACTTTTTTTATAGTTTTTTTTTTTTGTATTCCTTTTTCAAAGAATAAATGCATAAATATCTTTGTTATAGTCCTTTTCTTTCTCTTACTCACAACATTCTGTTAAGGTGTATAAAGACCTATGAATTGCAATTGAATGTCAACAACTATATAGATTAGTCTGAATGAGTCTAAAATATGATAGCATCCATTATTTGATTTGATTCCTTTAATTTTAAAACATAATGAATTCTCAATCTAGGTTTTGAAATCTTAAAAGACTCTTGCAACATCATATTTAAACTTTAAAAAAAGATCTAATAAACTTCTTATAATTATTAATAAAAGTTCAGAAATACTTGCTTCTATTAAGTGATTATATACTCAAGGGACCACAAATATCACTATATAACAAATGTAGCTTTTCTTTAGCTCTCTATGATTTATTTACAAAGAAAATTAATTTAATCTGCTTACATTACTAAGATGCATTATAAATAACATTCTTTTTCACAATTTCAAATAAATTAAATACCATTTGTTTCTATTAAAGGTTCTATATGATGGCATAATAAGCCTGTCTTAGTTTTTTATGTTGTAAAATTAACTCACTTAAAGAAATTGGCATTACCATATTTTTAGTTTACTTAAATCTAAATGAAACATTTTCCTTTTCAAAGAGATCCATTTTAACAACATTAAAAATAAAACATAAATTCCAAAAAGCTACATTTAATTAACACTAAAAACTTTTTGACTAATAGAAAGAACATACACATATAAAAAATAGGTTTTATATCTGATTATGTATGTACTATAGTAACCTTTTTTCCTTCAACTTAGATATATTCATCATTGTCAATTTTTACTTTGGATGTAAATAACTATTAAGCTCCTTAAAGACCATCAGAGTTGGAAATATGTGGATTGTACAACCTTTGTTTAACAATTAGATCATCAAATATTTATCAGGTGCTCTACAATTTGTAAATAATAATAATAATAATGAGTTACTCTTTAACTCCCTAGTGTTCATTGTTAGATAACTATGTTTATTATTAAATTTATTGGTTTTGTTACTAATTCTTTTTCTTTGGAAAAACTCTTTCTCTATCTTTTTTTATTCCAACGTTTGCATATTATATCAAGTCTCCACTATAGTACTTAAGTAAATGATTAGGCCTTATGTAATGATCATATAATGTCTACCCTTATTGTTACTTACAATGTTGAAACACCTTCCTTCTTTTTCAATTTTCTAGTTTATTTTTTCTTCTTTTGTTATGATTTTTCTGAATGCTTATCTAGAAAGCAACCTTAATAGTCTTCTCATGTCTCAGTGGTTTCCTCTATTCCTAAGCTTACAATGCATTACTAAATTCAACAAGCTTTATAAGAGAAAAATATTTTGAATCCTTAAAAAAAATATCTTGATCTCAAATCTATCTGATACCTTCTTAAATATCTTATGTTAAGAAAATCTTACTATGAAATTCTACTTTAGGTAACTACTTTATGAACAAGTCATTATAGTCTTTTATAATTTTGACTTTTATTTTAAGCAACTCAAACTCTTTTTTAATATTTATAAACTGCATTACCTTTTTTGATATTTAAATTTCTACCATGCATCTTGTATTGTTTTATTGATTATGATTCTCTTAAAGATAACCTTTGTCATAACTAAGTAAATGCAAATAAGAGTCTTAAATTAGTTGGACACTTATTCCCTATAGGTCCTTATTAGTGTTATTATGGGTTTTACAAAAAGTAGAGGAGTTAGTCCTGCTTTTTCTATCACTTCCTAAAGATTAAAGGTTTTGAAATAAGCCTTCATCATAATAATCCATTGTATGTAGTTTTCTTTAAAAAACTTGGATGATGAAAGTAATGAGTAGTAATTGAGGACATTCTTTGGAGGTTGATTTTTGTTTTGTGCAAAGATGAAACCTTGGTTAAATTTCACTCCTTTTACACACTTTTTAAAGTGTTTTGCTCTCAAGCTCTCTTTTCATTCACTCTTGCAGGTCTCTTAAAGAACATAAAATGCTCTGATACCATAGTTGTTAAGCCAAATTTTGTACAAGTTTGGGTCCATTACATGACTAGAGCAATCCTTGGCAGCATAAAAGGAAGCAACATTTATCAAATCGGACACCATTGATTATTTAAAATCTTTAAGGTATCAACTTATGGGTTTTTGGTCACCTCAACTTACCCCCAAAATGTGAGTCTTTTCACATTGAATTTCACTCTCCTTGAACGTGTTAGGAATTATTGCATCTTGCCTTTACTATGGGATTTGCCTCGTCTTGGGCATTCTTGAGTTAAGACTCCATTAGCTGCTGTTAGGCATCCTATTGAGAATCTGTGCTTTTCCCTCTCTCGCAGGCCTCTTAAAGAGCATGAAGTGCTTCGATACCAAAGTCGTTGAGCAGAAGTTTGTGCAGACTTGGGTCCATCATATGGCTGTAGCAATCCATTAAGGACATAAGAGCAAGCAATATTTACTGGGCCTCTCCCACATCTTTTTATGTAAAATCTTAAAGCATTAGGTTATGAAACTTTGTGCGAGTTTTTCTTTTTATTATGATTATTATTATTACTATTACTTTTTTGTTTTTTTTTTTTTTTTTGGTTAACTAAACACTTGCTTTCTGTCCCGGGAAAAGAGATCTGTGGCGCGTGTCAAGCTTGTTGTCATCGATCCTGGTTTCGCCGAGAACATTTTTTTTATAACCATTTGATATCTAGAGGCTTTAGTCTGGGTTATACTTGTGTGGTACTGCCATGGGCAGGAACCATCTCCGAATCTGAATGTGGATGATTATCACGGTGATATAGAACAAAACATGATTGACGACATATGGATGGACAACACATGATGCCTTAGATATGTAGTATGGGCGGTGAAGTAGCCTAAATAGTCTGGCTGAAAATTTTCATAAAGTTACTTAAGGAAAGAAAACAAGAGTTAATATCCGCGTTTTAGGAATTTTTTCGCCATCTCTTTCACCATTGCTTTTTATTACTTAGTAGGTTTGTACCCCTTCAAGAATTGAAAGAATATAGTTGAGAAATTCAATTTATTTGTAATTTGAACTCATCTATAAATTAATAGATATATTAAATTTAATTTTAAAAGTATCCTTGAGCTTTTTCTTTTCTTTTCTTGTTTAATTTTTGAAATCACAAAATGTTGCAGGCTATATCGGTGTGAGCAATACAAGTAACATGTAGAGGCTCATGGACTCCCAATTCATAGCACAGCCCCATTAGGTTCTGCACTGTCATGGAACTTGCTATGCAAGTCACGGCAAATAGAGTGTTGATTGCAGGAGAGTAATGCTATAAAATCAAGAGGACCATTTCCAGAGACGCTCTGAGGTGAAGGCATTGTGCATCGTTTGTCGTGAGTGGTGTTTGAAAATCATTCACCGCTGGTGCCCCCAACGTTACATGCCAGAAGGTAACAATACAATACTAACGGGATGGGGAGGGCTTAGTACTTCGGCTCCGCAATGTGAGAACTTGGTGACTTAGGCCTTTTGGAGCTAAAATCTCAGCTATTGCCTCTGGTTGGCAGCTATGGCAAGGTGCTTAATCTATGATGACTTGACGAAGTGACCAATCAAAGATTAAATTTGCTGCTAAATTTAGAGCAGGCAAAGCATTTTTGTCATTGCCAATGCCATGGCGACGTTAGATGCAAAACATGTCTTACCGTCAGGAGCCGCACATATCACTGTATTTGTTCACTAAGCACGAATGTGGGCCGCAATTTAATGGGTTAGAAGAATTAAATTGAGGGAAGTTTGTGGGGGGGGGGGGAAATGTTTGTCTAATCGGCCATGTGAATTGCGGATTAAATATGGGGGATTTTTTATATTCTGAATATTGGGTCTTTGACTTCCCCCAATTAATGACTCGTGCACCATAGTTCACGGTGAGCGTACTTTTTATTTCTTTATTAGACGTGGGAAGAAATTATGGTTAGTTATTAATTATTTGCTGAGGCGATTTAAAGGTGTCGTCCACTTTCCGCGGCAATTTGCATTAACGATTACCTAAAAGCAGCGTGAGTGGCAGATTTGCCCAATTTTCAATCAGGAAAATCTCGGAAGATTTGGAAAAGTCAGTTTACTGGAAAACCAAAAAAAAAAAAAAAAAAAAAAGAAGGGATTTATTTATTTATTTATTGTGGAGATAACAAGGAACGACGAGCATAGCAAGATCCAAGAAGATTCAGCACTTGTGCCTCCGCCACGGACAAATGAGACGGATTAAAAGGGTAGCAGAAGCCTAACTTTCAGATGGACTTAATGCAAAATAAAGCGAAAAAGCATTGGTAAAGTCTACCATAAGCCGTTTCTCAACGAGAAGAGAAAAAAAAAAAAAAACAACAAAAGGAAGGTAAAACAAGGCGGGAAAATGGGGCGGAAAGTTGATTTTGGAGGGGGGCGGGGGGGAGGAAAAAAATATGGGAAAGAATACGCAAAGCTTTAATTTTCTAGGAAGACGAGGTTTCGTTGGGATTTTAACAGAATGCTTTTCTACATGGGCCAAAAAAATTATCCTCGTCTCTGTTTGTTCATAAATGCTATTATACAAACACAAGTTCAATGTCCTAAGCGAGTGAGTGTGGCACGTTGCATTCATATGGATACACTATTTCCCTCTATATGAATTTCAATTGATGAAATTGAGAGTATAACTATTTTATTACCAAATCACGTGGCCAGCTGCTTGCTACTTCTTTTTCTTTCTCTCTCTCTTTTTGGGGCTGAAGGATTTATGAAGGGAAAGGTCACGTTTTCGGGATACCGACAGGAACGACATCTTGACGAGTTCTTGAAGACAAATGTACGTCTTGATGGAACCAATAAAGAAAGCTAAAGAGGGAAATTTGCACGGCAATAAATACACTCAAACAAACACTTAATTGTTTCTTTGTAATTTACTTTGAATTTTGTATCACAACCCTTTTTGTTTTTCTTTCCAAAACCCACCAAGCTAGTGGGGTTGGATATAATTGAATTATTTTTTAAGTGTCAATAAAGTGTGGTTTAATTTCATGATATTTAAATGGCAAAATTTTTGATATTACGTCTAAAAAAAAAGCATTAAATAAGAAATTTAAAGTACTCGACAAAATATAAAAATGAATCACAGGTTATTATATTAAACTCTAACGCAGAAACTTGCGCAAAAAAAAACAAAAAACAAAAACCTCTAAACACTAAAGCATCCTTAACTTCATACATATTGTGTCTTGTACAATAATCCTGTCCGAGTCCGAGGTTTTTCTCCTCCAAACCCAAAGACGAAAACTAGAAAGATGATTACTGCGTGCTGCTATATGTATGTATATATTCGGCATGATCAAATACCAAACTTGTTTCACCGACAGCAACAGTCCCATGGAGTTAGTTTCATGGTCTGTGTTTCGATTGCTTGTCACGTTGTAGTACGAAGTTTGTCGGTTGGGGGTCCAACAAGGAAGCAGAAGCCCGTTTGGTAGCATCTTTTTTCGTTCTTTCGTTTTTCTAACCCAAGAAGGTGGTAGTACTTGCTTTCACTTTCAGTCGGCGACTCCCAAGTTTTCTTATACATACATACATCTACCTCATCGAGAATTGTCAATCCAATGACACGTTAAATTGAATAAATTCCCCAACAGTGAACATCGCTTTTGTATGTATTGGCGTTGTAAGCTTAAACACACACACACACACACACACATACATATACATACACATGGCAATATAAGCCAATAAATTTAGGAGAAACAATCATGCAGCTTTTTCTATATTTGTTGGTCTTAAAGATAGCTACCCATTATAATTATGAAGAATCATTTAACCTTAAAATTTAAAGAGTTGGGTAGGTCTAAAATAAAATTTTCTTATTAAACTTTAATACACTTCATCACGCGTAAGTTCATTGACTAAAAACGTGAATAAAACAAAAACACTTGTTATGTGCAAAGTTTTACAAATTAAATATGAAGAATGAGAACTTAATGATTTGAACTTATGATATTTCATTATAAAATTTTAATCTCATATTAATAAATCATTCAATCCTAAATTTTAAGTTCTGGATCACATATTAAACCTAACAAATAATTAAAGGACTCGATTGAAAGTTAAGAAAATCAGCATCATTTGAAAGTCCTTTTTTATGTTTCCATTTGCCCTTAACGAATAGCCCCTCGTGGCTTGGGGTTCCTTAACATCCTGGTGCCTTGGAGCCAATAATTTGTACACTAGGTAGTTTTACTTTTTTTTTTTTTTTTCTACAAGTGAAGAGCACGTCTTGAACCTCGGGCCTCGGGCCTCTTGCTCTCAAGCCTCAACTTTAAGCATCAGTTAAAGTTAATGTATCGGAATCTGACGTTGTAAAGGAGGAGGGATTTAGTGCTTCATATCTCAATAAATTACTTTTGATAAGAAGTTAACGAAGGATTGTTTCTATTGTTAAGCACTCTAAGTAAAAATAGACAAGGAGCCTTATGTCACTAGATTTAGTAAGGAAATATGACTAAATTTTAAAAATATATGAAAATGAGGATGTCACTAAATTCAATTTGAAAGAATATAATGAAATATCGTTACTTTTTGAGAAGTAGATAATAACTCATGACATTAAACTCTCTTTTTGAACACTTTAATTACAATAGAATGTATCTTAATTCCTTTTTAATGCAAATTTAATTACATCATCATATATATTAATTAATATACATATACATATACATTACATTAGAGAAATAGCTGGGCGTTAAAAATTTTATTATAATTTATATAGTAATTCGTTGTACTTTTCTCCACATTAATTTAAATTTTATTTTGTTTGTTATCTAATCAAAATATAAAATAAAAATTGACATTAAAAAAAAAGTGTTGGATTCTAAAAATTTAAATGTGTTTGTTATCACATATTACCAAATTAATTCTCTAATATCGTAGGAGAATTCCCACAATTACCACATATTGAATCTTTATAGTTGCTCTCTCAAGCTTTGTTTCCTTCTTCTTTATCGCCCTTTAGATCCCAAGGCAAACAGATGTTATATATTTCTTTTTACATCCGTCATTTGCTTTTAAAGACACTTACAAGAGGAACGAATATATATGGTTGGCGGCAGCTGCAATGATAAAAGAAAATTACCTTATGTTTTGTTATGGTGTAGAGTTGCTCTTAGTTTTCATGTTGATTTTCTGACCACTTAGGCTTCTGTTCTATTAGATTTGGTTGCTTGCGTGCATCTCAATTAAAACTGATATGCGAATTTTGACTATATCATATTAATTTTTAACGAATTTTGTTTACATTTAGTTCTAATTGATTGTTATAGTCACTTTCTAAGTATGGATGAGTTCTCTTTCTCTTATATTCTTTATACTTATTATGACTGTTATTTACTTTAAAGCTATAATTTTAATGATATGTGTGTTGCGTGAGATATAAAATAGTTTGATAGTAATTTTTAAATAAATCAACAAAAATTAAAATTAAATCTGAGATACATATCTCATGTAATAAGTTAGTTAAGATAATGTTTTTAATTCATTTGAAGGAATGGAAATAGGATTGCATTGCACGGAAAATGGAATAAAAACGTAAGCAAACCATGTACATGTACGTAAGTATGCATATGTAATAGCTTAAACGGCTACTCTCTTTCTTTTTATTTTATTTTTATGACTTGAATTAAATGGAAATGGCAAAAGGGGTTGTACAAAAGTCAGGTTTAGAAATGGGATATGTCAACATTATTTGAAAATGTCTAAAACTTAATTTTTCTTTGGACATGGGATTGTGAATTATCGATGAAGATACGAAGTATTTTCTTTCTTTTTTTTTCTTCTTAATATATATTGTTGTGCTTGGATTCATTATCATATTTATTTATTTATTCAAGTGTCGAATTAGAAGTGTCGGTTCACCGAATATTCCTTTCCTATGCACACTATTTTGAGAAGAGACAAATTGTTTAGTGGATCTTTTTCACAATAATTTTCTTAAAAATAGTAATGGTTTGTTAACTTTACATCGAAAGTTTCCCCCTTCCCCCCTTTTTTTCTTCTTTTTCATATTACTCCGGTGAGTAATTTCCAAAAATTTTTTTTTTTATCAAATTTTAAGAAGACAAAAAGTTCCAAATATATGCTAGGGAAGGAACAAAGAACCCAAGGATGGAGAGAGCAATGGGACAGAAGAACCAGGCAAGACTGTCGGCTGGGAGAGAGGGGTCACATGACTTGTGCAGGAAAGCAAAATGGTAACCATATAATAGAAAAAGGAAACAAAGATGAGGCTTCGGTGGGATTTATCCCAAATTCATTATTGAACTTTCGTGTGCTTTTTAAATTGTGTCGAGTGAAGTCCATCAACCAATTAGACTTTTTTTTTTGGGGGGGGGGGGGGGGGGGGGAAGGGGGAGGAGAGGGAGAGGAAGAGGGGGAGGTGGGGGATTTCAAGATCCTCTTCTTCTTTTTTTTTTTTTTTTTTTTTTTTTTTATGTTCTTAACCATATTGATTTTCCCGTGATTAAGTTGCTTCTTGGATCAATTAGTAATTATTTTATCGTTCAATACCAATAGCAAGGCAAAAGAATGAGAAGGGAAAGGGGAAGGGTGTGTAAAGAAAGAAAACAAAAGAAGAGGCTGGCCAGAGAGACCACGCTGAATGTGGTGGTAGGTCACACATGTCTTTTGGCACATTATTATAGCGATTAGTCTCACCTTCCCCAAGCCCCCCCCCCCCCCCCCCCCCCCCCCCCCCCCCCCCAAAAAAAAAAAAAAAAAGATAGAAAAAAATTAATCAGCTATGCTACCAGCCAAAAAAAGGAATAATTTGAGAGAAAAAAAAAAAAGCCCTAGTCGGTCGCCCTGACATGTCTCCTCTCATTCTTATGTTAGTCGGTGATGTCTTAATTGGTAATTAAGATTAAAGTCGATCGTTTGATTGGGATAATAAGCCAAAGTTAGCGAAGTAGTAGTAATGTATATTTTTGTGCCCCATAATTTTGGGGTTGCGTTCACAAAGTTTTCTTTTTTTTTTTTTTTTTTTTTTTTGCTCTAATGACATAAATAATTCAATAAATTTTTAAGTTGGGGTTTTTTTAAAAGAGATAATCTAGTGATAAATAATTTAGATTGTTATTTTTAAAGTCCTCAAATCTAATCTTGAATAAAAGAATAAAATTGAGGGGAAAGAGAGAGAGAGAGAGAGAGAGAGAGAGAATAAAATGTCAAGTATCTTTACCTACATTATATTCATTGCTGTTCCAAAGGAAATTATGAATGTCATTTTCTCTGATTCATCTATCAATCATCTTTCTTTTCTTTTCTTTTCTTTTTTCTCCCACAATCTTAAAAAGAAGAAGATGAGGATGAGGATGAGTTAACCTCTGGAGAGAATTAGACGCTGGCAGAAGACAAAGGCGTCTTTAACTTTAGGTGACTGTTGCTAATTAGGAAATGTTGACTAGTTTTGCATCCCAGGCCTCATAAAAAGTAATGCTGAATATTATGAAAAATAATAACAATAATTTTTATTGACTTGGAAGATTACCAAAAATCATCCTTAACTCTCAAATTATGAAAATTTAATTTAGATTTTAATTTCTGTAAGCCAAGAAACAATATATGATTAACAATGCACAGAGTATGGGCACAATTAATTTTCATTGTCTTTTTCAAATCCTATTCTGTGATGTTTTTGTCCTCTTCCCTTCAAACATGCGCAGTTTCGTTGTTTCAAACCAAAAAAAGGCCTAACTTCTGTTCGAGTTTGGAGAAAATGAACAAAACTTGTGAGAAAATATGCAGTGTAATATTTTCATCTGTACGAACGTTGAAGTCAATCATCAAAAGAAAATGGAAAAGGGTGGGGGTGGGGGGCGGGGGGAGGAAATTAATGGTAACAATCGTCAGCTACAGTCAAATTGCAGAGGACTGAGTGTGAGCCTCGTGTGGTGGCACCATGTGCGGAGTGATTAATGTAAATACCAACAAAGACATGTTTAGGAGCCCTCCTCTTTCAGCTGCGTTGATTCTGAGATTAACATACACAGTCGCAGACATCAGTCTGATCTTATTGAATTTTAGGTTACTTATAAACATCAATTACATAACAGTTTGTATGCACGCATGTAGCCAAGTCTTTATTTTTATTTTTATTTTTATTTTTATTGACTCTTTTGGTTTACCTCTTAATTATTGAGGCAGTTAATCAGTTTAATATTACTTATTTTTTTCTATAAAAATTTGAAAACTGAAAGGTTCCTTGGATATCCTTCTAAACTAAAAATATATGTATAACTAACTACCATGGCAATGATGCAATAAAAAAAAAAAAAAAACTTGGGAATATTATTTGAATGAAGAGAGAGAGAGAGAGAGAGAGAGTAGATAATTCACCATGGTAGGTATTCTTTCTGTCTAAAAATAAAATATGATTATAGTGTCTTGTTCTAAATTTATATTTTAAGAATACATAAATAAGTAAGATCAATGTATCTTTACGTGAATAACCTTCCAGTTTAGAACTAGCAGTACTTATGATTTCTAAAGCAAATTTACAAGAAATTAACTGATTAATGGTGCACCTTTTGAGAATTGAAACTTATATTTGAAGAAACATTCATTTAAAAAAAAAAAAAAAAAAAAAGAAAATGCAAACAAAGAAGCATGCGGCCTCAAACCCCAACAACATATACTAAAAACTTTTACTGTTTGTGCTCTTTTTGTTGGGAGGGGGGGGGGGGGAGAGGGAAATGCAGTAATGCTTTTGGATCATTGTTGGAATCATAGAGTGGAAGCAAATGTTGTACAGAATTTGAGAGAGCCGGATTTGATTTTTGTTTCCGCTTTTGTAATGGATTCTATGTATCACATGTCCAGTTAATTACATGTCAAGTTGACATTCTGGTTCTAATTTAAAGACAAAAGCATCCATATATAATAATAAATAAAGGGATTCGCAAAAACTTCTTCTTTTTTTTTTTTTTTTTTGTCATATCTCTCAATATTCGAGGCAATAATAGATATACAAAATACTCATTCTTCATCAATTAGGCCTTTTTTTTTTTATTTTTTTGATAAAAATGTCGTTAACCGGTTGTGAATTGAAGCTAAATGAAAAAATAAAAAAAAATAAATAAAGTCCCAATCGGCAAAATGTTTACCTAACTTTGAGTGGGTTGACCAGCTTATTCTGTTTTGTCGTCCGGGCCACCGTCGAATGTAACTGTGCAACTAACTTTGACTATCCTAACTTTTTTTTTTTTTTTTTTTTGGTTGACAAACCAATAAAATTTTGGTTAATAAAATTTTTCATACCTTTTCATCCGTAATATTATTGATTTTTTTTTTTTTACGGTTTTATGACCCAAGTTTGAATATTGGTAATTGAATGAATGCAACAATTTTACCATCAAACCGTGCAAATGGTGATGATTGGTTTTGTACATAAAAGAAAATCCTCTCTCTCTCTCTCTCTCTCTCTCTCTCTCTCTCTATATATATATATATATATATATATATATATATATATATAGATATATATAGACGTTAAGGTTATGCAAGATTAGCTTTGGGAAAACGCCTATGGTGCAAAATGTGTTTATTTTGTGGCGTCAATTGCCATTCAAAAGACATAAAAAATAAAACACAAACCAAACGAGGGAAAACAGAAGAAGGGGTAAAACATGTAGGAAATATAACATGGAACTAATCTATTGGTAAAGATGTAGGAAATATACATTGATAATAGCAAATGATACAACTCAAATGGAAATTTAGTAATCTAATCACAAACTCCCTTTATTATTATTATTATTATTTTTTGTGGGGGGTGTACGGTTTCTTAACCCCAGAATTAAGCAATCTAGGTACAATAGTTTTTCATAATACATGGTTTTGTTTTTGTTTTTTTTTTTTTTTTTTTTTTTTTTTTGGAAATTGAAGCTGTTGATTGGAGAATGTGAACTGCTAATGTGGAGAAATTACCACTTTTTTTTTTTTTTTTTTTAATTGAGATGAAGAAGATGTGCCACAACACGAGGATAGCAATCGCTTGTCTATTCACATGGGTAATCCAGCTGAGTTGTTCTTACTTTTGACCCTTTCCCGACACACAGATTGACAGATAGATATGTACTTTTTTAAACTTGAGAGCACACAGCCAGTTGAATAAAACATAACATCGTCCAGAATCTGCAAGCCCTGCCATGCACAATTCCACTTGGAAGGGCATGTGCATATCACGCGTCTCAAAATTCCCACGCACACACCCTTTAACTGTCTGGCAGGGAAGATTGAGTTCACACTTCTCACTTGAATTTGAAACAGTTAATGCCATTATGTGATGTATATCTCGAGTTTTCTTATGAAAAAGGTTTTTTTTTTTTTTTGTTTCTTAAAAAAAAAAAAAACCATATAGCAAAATAAAATGGGATAATTAAATTCCAAATGTGACTATAAAATCGTCTTTCTCTCTTCTTCTTTCGACATCTATTTGCCTTGTTCCTCTCAGACAACCTCTCTCTCTCTCTCTCTCTCCCTCTCTCTCCCTCCCTCTAGACCCCATTGCCATTCCATCTCTTCAGAGAGCAAGAAAGAGGAGGTGGGGGGATTCGTAAGATTAGAAAAGGAGATTTTTCTGGTTCTTTGCTCATATAGTTACACACAGAGAGAGAAAGAGAGAGTGAGTGAAAATAGGAGGAGACCGGAATTCTGCTTCTACAATTCTTGTCTAAAGTTTCCATGTATTCGATCGATTTTGCCAATTACACACACACCAATTTTCCATTGCATTTTTAACAATCCAGAACCCACATCAGAAAATCATCCTCTGTTTTCGTCGTGTACTTCGTCTCTCAGTCTTATATTCTCCTGCCTTTTCTCTAGTAGGCAGAAACAGAAATGGCTCAAGATTCACCAAAGATCTTCATTCCAGATTCATTTCAGTTCTCCAGAGATGACATTGCAGGGCATATTTCCCTAATTTGGGAGCTAATCAAAGCTCCACTGATAGTTCCTCTCTTGAAACTTGGGGTGTACATTTGTTTAACCATGTCACTCATGCTCTTCGTGGAGAGGCTTTACATGGGTGTTGTGATTATCCTAGTCAAGCTCTTCTGGAAGAAACCAGAGAAGCGTTACAAATGGGAGCCCTTGCAAGAAGACTTGGAATCTGGCAGCTCCGACTTTCCTTTTGTTCTTGTTCAAATCCCAATGTTCAATGAAAGAGAGGTCTTTGCTTCTCTCCTATGTCTGTTTTGTGTTCTGCTTTTTTTCTTGTGCCATTTTCCTTCTTTTTCTCCAATTTTCCTTTCTTGAGGTTATGGAGAAATGGTCCAAAGTTTTACGTTTTTTTCTCTTTTGCTTGGTGCGTGGTTTTAGTAATTATTGGGTTTTGGGACAGGTTTACAAGCTCTCAATTGGTGCAGCTTCTAATCTTTCTTGGCCAGCGGATCGTCTTGTGATCCAAGTCCTCGATGATTCAACTGACCCTGCAATCAAGGTAACCCAAAAGACAACAGCCAAAAAAGACATAAAAAAAATCATGATTATTTCGTCTCTTTCCCCAATATGTGGATGCGTTTACCAATTTCGAAACAGCCATTTTCTTTTTAATGCATTTCTTTTTTTTTTTTTTTTTTGGTGGGGGTGGGGGGGCGATTGAATTTGAGATTTTTGTTTTTAAAGATGCTCATACATTGCTTCTTTCAGTCCACCAGAAGACGCTAAATTGGCTTATATGTGGGAGCCCTGATGGGCTTTGTAGGTCTTGCCACTTATGTTCAGTATCGTATCCAAGCCAAAATCTTCAATCAACCCTGTGCGTGACTTGAAAAAAAAAAAGGGAAATCAAAATTTCCGATCTGGATGGAAAAACTGTCACACGAATTCATCACATTCTTTGTGTTGTCCCCATTAAATATATATATAATATAGATATTAATATCACAACACTTTTTGCAGCAATTGGTGGAGCTAGAATGCCAGAGGTGGGCAAGCAAGGGTGTAAACATAAGGTATCAAATCAGAGAAACTAGAGGTGGATACAAGTCTGGTGCTCTGAGAGAAGGACTAAAGAGGAGCTATGTCAAACACTGTGAATATGTTGCCATCTTTGATGCTGATTTTCAGCCTGAGCCTGACTTCCTCAGGCGTGCCATTCCTTTCTTGGTCTACAATTCTGACATTGCTCTTGTTCAGGCTCGCTGGAGATTTGGTAAGCCATTCATCTTAACACTGAAATTGTAGTTAAGTCAGTCAGCTTTTTATTTATTTTTTATTTTTTAAAGAAGGGGGTCGCGCTAACCCATAAAAGAGAAAAAAAAAAAAAAAAAAAAAAAAAAAAAGAGGTTAAGAACTGTCGGTGGTCTAGTTGATTTGTCTTTGTGAATATTTCGTGTACATATATATATATATATGGACTTTTGGGTTGGGTAGACTCCTGGCTCACGACGGGGGCGACGCGGGGGGTCCCTCAGAAAACCACTAATCACGGGGGTGGATTGCCTTTGGCTCCCTCTGCCTTCCCCCCACCCCACCTACCCACTCTCCCTCTTTGATTATAACCTACGGCAGCTTCTTAACCGTACCATCACGCAGCATGGAGCCCACACACATGCAAGAACAAAACAAAGAGAGAAAAAAGAAGGGAAAACGAAAAAGGAAGAAATGTCATTAAATTTCTCAATTTTTTGCCCCCACTAATCAGGCAATAACTTCAGCGGAGTGGGTGCTAATAATTTTAATGCATTTTCCAATTATTGGTGTTACATTAGTCCGTATTTATATGGAGATTGATGACCCGATTTAATTACCTTTTCGGAAATCTCTCTTTCCAAAATTCACTCCGTTGCCATTTTTAAATTGTTTGAATTCCTTTGCTGCGGAAACGACGCATAACTTACCGTCATGTGGAACATAGAATATGTTCTCTCCCTCATTAACTGACGTAGTTTTGTCATTTCGTAGAATAAGACAAGAATGGTCCGTCCGACCCAACGTGCGATCTCCTTGCTGCCATCTTCTTCTTTTCTTTTTCTTTTTCTTTTTCTTTTTTTTTCTTTTGGTGGGGGTGTTATTTAAGATGATAATATCATGAAAAATGTGAAAAATAAATAAACTGGTGAGAGATCAGTTATAAACAAAGAAATTGAAGGGGAAAGGTGGGAGAAACTGGTGAGAGATCAAATGTGCCGTTTGGTTTCGTTCTCAATGCTCACGTGTCTCTCTTTACCTTTTCAGGATGGGCTAATTTCATGGGACCCGCACTGTAATTGCCGACACTTCGATTTTGTACTTTTTGCCAATTTTTTTTAGTTGTAAATTGAAATTAAGAGAAAAAAAGAAAATAAAGTGGAAATCTAAGTCCGTCACGAGGACGAAAAATAACGGCTTTCTTTTCGCCGGCGGGGCATTATTTAAAAAGGCTGGAATTATTCAACGACAGTTTTTTCTTTTGTTTTTTTTTTTTCCTCGTCAGGACCTTTGGAAATTAATTCTTAAGACTATATGAACTACTTGAATGATTAGAAATGATGCCAATGATTGCTAGTTGAGGCAGTATGGTGGGTGGATTTTCATTTTTAACCCATCAAATTTACCATATCTATGTGATTTTACTGATGTTAATTATTTGGGGGTGACAAATCGTGCAGTGAATGCAGATGAGTGCTTGTTGGCAAGAATGCAGGAAATGTCATTAGACTACCATTTCACAGTGGAGCAAGAAGTCGGGTCATCAACTCATGCCTTCTTTGGTTTCAATGGTACATACTTTTTATTGAGTAGCTCCAACTCCATTTATTTTCCTTTTTTATTGGAAAAAAAAAAAGAGAAAAGAAATAGCGATTGCTCAGCTTCGTTAAATCATGCTCAATGCAATACAAGGGCAAACACAGTGGGCATGGAGTTGGCATGTGCTACCAGTACTGCTTTCAGTGTCTGCCTGGAACAGTCGTACCTACTAATGAGGCCTACTTGACAGCTACATTAGCTGTTAGGTGACAATGACTGGTCCAAGTGTAAAAAGGATTTGGAGATGGGATAATCATCCTGACATCGCAACCGTAATGATTCGTTATAATTAGCTTGACGATTGAAAATGATTCCTTTATTTTTAATTATATGGACGCGTGATCTTGGAAACAAGCATATCTTGAATGACTGAAACTGTAAAACAGAATCGGAATATGAATATTTTTATGAACAACTATGGATCAATTGATAAATTTCAGTTGAAATCTGTAATACAGGGACTGCTGGAGTATGGAGAATTGCTGCCATTAACGAGGCTGGCGGGTGGAAGGACAGAACCACAGTGGAGGATATGGATCTTGCCGTCAGAGCTGGCCTTAAGGGATGGAAATTTGTTTACCTTGGTGACCTTCAGGTACATTGTCAATGGTTAACTTCTTGAAATTCTGTTTTTTCTAATAACTAAAATGAATTAAGAATTTCATGTACATTGCCAATTTATTCATGTACCTGAATTAAGAATTAACCATTGACAATGTACCTGATTCAAGAATTTCAATTACATTGCCACTGCTCCCTCCTTAATTACTGCTAATTTCTTTTGATAGGTGAAGAGTGAACTTCCTAGTACATTCAAAGCGTTCCGTTTCCAGCAGCACAGGTGGTCTTGCGGTCCGGCTAATCTGTTTCGAAAAATGGTAATGGAGATCGTTAGAAATAAGGTTAGTTCATCTCCCGATAATCATTACATGGGGTAGATGTGTTACAACTGTAGTATTAGATTTCCAAATTTAACTAGTTATATGTTTCTAAATTTATTTCAATTGAATGTTTCAGAGAGTGAAGTTCTGGAAAAAGGTCTATGTGATCTACAGCTTCTTTTTTGTGCGGAAGATCATAGCACATATGATCACATTTTTCTTCTACTGTGTTGTACTTCCGTTGACCATCCTGGTTCCAGAAGTTAAAGTTCCAATTTGGGGAGCCGTTTATATTCCTTGCATTATTACCATTCTGAATTCTGTAGGAACTCCGAGGTATGCAAAAGGCCATTCAGTTTATTCCTTGCTTTGCATTCCTGTTATTAGCCAAGTTGTAGTAATCTACGTGCTCCTCAATGTGCAGGTCGATTCACTTGCTGTTTTACTGGATCTTGTTTGAGAATGTCATGTCTTTTCACCGGACAAAGGCAACATTTATCGGCCTGCTGGAAGCAGGAAGAGCAAACGAGTGGGTTGTTACAGAAAAACTGGGAAGTACAGTGCAGAAAGCAGCAGAGGCTGCCAAGATTAAGGGTGCCACCAAAGCCCCTAAGAAACGTCGATTCACATTTATGGGCAGGTACAAAAATTCTTGTAACATTTTTTTTTATCTTACTGGCATGAAGACTTGTTTAATTGACTTCTTTTTAACATTTGTCTAACAATTGGATTAGTCTACATGAAGTAGGCATGTTGTTCCTGAGAGGTCAGCGCTGCTGCAGGGTATCAAATCCACGGACCATAAACAACTACTACTTGGCAAAATGACCAAATCCAATGACTTTGGTCTTTCTTTTTTTTTTTTTTTTTTTTTTTGGGCCTTGTCTTTTTCTTTTATATTAGTCAATCCTTCAATTGCTATATCATTAATTTGTCGGCAGGGAGAGAGTTGTTTTGTGTGGATTTGTTGCTAGCCTTGGTTTCAGCAAACAAGAATCCTAATCTACCTAACTCCATGTCATACGAATAACCAATAGATATATATATATGATTCTCTAGAAATATTGACAAGCATCATCTACTACAACTGCAATAACAAATATTAATGCCAGAATTATTAATTAAGCATTCTTCCCAACCATCAGCAACTTTGGTTCTCTGTTTTTTTCCCTTAACAAAAGTTTGCTTAGATTGCTTTAACATGCATTCATTTTATTTTGTTGCTGATTTAACAGGCTCAATCCACAGGAGCTGGGATTTGCAGCATTCCTCTTCTTTTGTGGATGCTATGACTTTGTTCATGGCAAGAACAACTACTTTGTATACCTCTTCCTCCAAACGATCACCTTCTTAATCTGCGGAATTGGCTACGTTGGCACAATCGTTCCCAGCTCCTAGCTTTTCTTAGAAGAAAATTGAAGCAGTCTACTTGATGTCAGTCATGTCGTGTTTGCATTTTTTGCTCCTCTAAATAGCCCCATGAAACAGGAAATTTATGAGCAAATTTAGTTGTAATTCTTAGTCTTTTCAACATGCATGTTCAAGATAATAGGTCATTCTATATACATATATATATTGGCTCAAAAGTTATAGCCAAAAAGTTTGATGTGAATCAGTGTAGTGGGAATAGAAAAATACCAAAAGAGAAGTGCTGTTACTGTTCAAAAACATCATACGGAATCTACAGCAAAGATGAAGCAGAAGCAGCATAAGAGAACAAGAAAGTCTTTTCATTCAATTAGATTGCTTGTATTCCTTTTTGTCTCCCATTGCCAGTTTTCCATGGTACTTTCAGTGAATAATAAGCTGATGAAATGCAACACAGTTGATTTTACTATTTCGAGCTTTAATATGAACTTTTGCTGTCAGATTGTGTATCGGACTTCATCCAATGTAGAGTCATGAAAGGGGGTTTCAGAGTGGACGACATGGTCATCTCATTTAAACTTCCCAAAGTCCTTTCTCAAAACCCCACAATGTGGGAATGCCTTATCAAACATTTGTATTTACTTACAGTTGTTGTATGCATGCCGTATCCGTGTTCTCGAATCATAGTTGACACCACACAACTACAAATCCAGTAAAGAACTTAAAAAGAAAACTTATGCAAGTGCCAAAGGAGTTAGTTGAGTTGCGGCTGATTGTGCAAAAACTTAGCAGTCTCTCCATTCTTTCTACGATTGAATCAACATATAAACTATACTTTCTGGAGTAAGCCTTAAATTGACATAATCATTCAAAGTTGTCTGGCCCAGTTTTTAGCAAATGTAAAAAGACAAAAAAAAAAAAAAAAGGGAAAAAGAAAAAGCATCATTAGTCTTACTATGCTTTACAAGGCAGACATTAAAACAACCTCAAGCTTACTTTTCAGTCCATGCCTTGTCTCAATCAGTTGAAGCCTCCACACGAATAATGGTCATATATAATTCCTTCCAATACGGACCCATTATTCACTGAATTTTATGGCATTTGGGATTTACCCTTTTGTTCAACATAATAATTAATCCACTTCCCATAAGATTAGACTTAAGAGATACTCCATGTTGGTATCTTCTAATAGAAGTTTCATTGTCTTTGCCAACCTTTTCTGCACTTAAGCCGAGGAGACGGAAGGGCTTTAAATTATGCTTTACAATGATAGGCAAGCAAACAAATGCTCTACTGAACCAAATATAATAATATAAAAGTCACCATAGTTTTACGGGGGCGTAGTCTTCTGTGCATAAATTTTTACAAGAACGTTGGGATGCCAAAAAAGGCCTAAACAAGAAACACCAACTCATAATTACAATTAATTATTATATAGAAAAAAAAATGTGTTTTGAAATTTTAAGAACCTTCTAAGCATGCTATCAGGAGGGAAGCTAAAGTAGCTAAAGTTGCCTTAGATTTCTTTTCTCTCCTCTCCTCTTGGCCCACTGGAATCATGGCCGACACAGCATTTAATTCTGCCAGGAGCACATGGAATAATCCCTTTTTCTATGGTGCCACTCGGTGTCTTTCCCCACCCCCCCCCTCCGCCGTTAAAACCGTTGCGAAGCTATTTTAATTTGTACTCTAACATGATGTGACTCGCCTCGGCTTCCAAAGTCTCTCTCTCTCTCTCTCTCTATTTTTTTTTTAATTCAAACCTCAATTTATCTTTCTTTTCCCATTGCTCCCGCTTTCTCTTTCTCACTCAAGATTCGCCAGAGAGATTGTGACAAAGCCTGTCAGTTGAATGGGGTCCCTGTCTTTTCTCCCGTTTGTTTTTTATTTTGTCGGTGCCATTGGAAATAGCATTCTCTCTGTCATACTTTAGTTTCAATAATACCTCGACCTATCAATTCTTGCGTTGATTGCACTGGATTATCCTTCGCTCACCTCCCATGAAAATGTCTTTTTTTTTTTTTTTTTCTTTCCCCCATGGTCTTAGCGCCCATTCTGCAACATGGGGTCAGGCCCCCTTTATCGCAATATCGTCCACCACCTTTGTTTTCCCACTACTAAACTGTGAGTGAGAATGGCAGGGCTTTCTTATTGAGCCGTTGATTTTTCCTTCAAAGTAGAATTTAATATTTTAGAGAGATGCCACCAAAAAGAAAATTGAACCAAAAGCAAACCTGCTTGGCACAGTGTTCCTGTGACATGCTTTTGAAACCCCCCCACCCCACCTCCCCGGGGCACCCAAAATTTTCCAAATGGAGCAACCTGTCCAAAGCAGGTTTCCGTCCAATCTCAACTAGCAACTCATAAAATAACAATTGATCAATACTCATCTAAATAAAATATATACCCAAAAACGCATTAAAAGTTAATGGATAGTAATATATTAATGTACATAGTTAGTTATCTTATATTTTCCGTAATTTAGAGAGCAGGCTTAAGCATTTTTATCAACACTTATATCTTAATAGACTTGTTGCAGTGCCAGCCAAAGTGTATTAACAACAGATTAAAGTATCAAAAATATCAAGCGTGCGTCTCACCCATGAATTTTAAGTTTTGAGGCTGAGCGATTTCGTTAACAATATTATCTATGAGGAAAATTTCGTTCTTATTTGAAGGACATCAAGTAAACATTATCCTGCTAGAACGATGCAAAGCCCTCTGGGGCCACTTTAGACATTTGAATTAAGCCCAACTCAACCTTGGGTTAAGAAAATTCCAAATTAATGGGCTGCCGGTGGGACCATCGCCTTACAGAGGGGGAATCGACCTTGTTCAAACCAGGCGAAGGCAGTCAGTTATCTTGCCATCCATAACTTCTTATTATTTGGGTCATTTTCTCTTCCCTGATAAACAAAGAAAACAAAGATTAGAAGTTACTCTATCTGCTGTAGCATGCATAGCTTACACCCCATTTTCTGCCGTGCAGCTTCACAATTCTTTCATATGGAAATGTCAAATTTTTTCTTCTTGCACTGCATGCATCTCACACTTCCTCCGGCTTAATGAATGTGAGAATCTCGTGTACTGAAAAGAACTCTTCATAGATTTTGCATCTCTGAATTGCATACATGATATTTGACTGCATGCTTCATTTCACATAATCACCCTTATGATTTGGGGGTTTGTTGCTACGCATTTGCAAGCATTTTTTCCTGCATTCCTTGCAGGATGGGGAGTTGCCGCGTAACCACCCTTCCTGCCATCTGAGTTTGCGGCAAGAAACACAAACACCATTCTGAGAATGTAGCCTATGCTTTGAGAGAGTTGGAGAATACAAGAGTTAGACGTGGCCCAAATGGACAATCAATACAAGAATACAACCACTCATGATAGTAAAATGTGGCAGAAAATGACTACGTTGTTCGCATAGGAAACGAAAATGACGATTTCAAAGCAAGCACGCTTCATTATCTCCTCACTAGAATTCCCTGGAAGTAAAAATGTTTAGGAATGGAACTCATCAAAATTACAGAGAGAGAGAGAGAGAGAGAACTAATTAGACACATGTCTTCTGAGGTCCAACTGCTTTTGCCTTCTTCGAGGACACAGGTGTCTTTGTCGCAGAGTCATTAGGCCTTTTCTTTCCTGATTCAGCCTTTGACACAGGACATAAAGAAAAATTGAAAAGATACCTCATTTAAAAGAAAAGAAAAAAAATAAAAAATAAAACATAGTTTAAAAAGTTATACGGATACCTTATTAGGAGTCCCTTCATCTGCAATCTCATCATCTTCCTCATCATTGTCGTCGTCGTCCTCGTCATCTTCTTCATCAACAGACATACGCTACAAAATAAAATAAAAACTCACAGATTAGGCAGCTTGAAAAGTAGCTAAACAAAGTAACGAAATGAAAAACGTTAGAGAAGTGTAAATAAGCTTAGAAATAAAAAGGTTGCTTGGAATCTTTGTCATTTAGCCATGCAAAAACATATAACATTATTTTCATTTGGTGACAAGATGCCTCTTCAGATTCTCCCTCCTCATCTTCAAAGCCTTCATCATCATTAGACTCACCTGATTCATCCCCAGGTTTGTTATCTTTGCTAGGCTCTACAAGCTTAGCTTTTGGTTTTACTGAGGATTCAGGCTTGCCAACAGCGACCTTAGTTGTAGTAGGCTCGGCATTCTCAGCCTTTGGCTTAAAATTTCCCGACAATATGACCATTTAAACGATGCCGATTAATTCCACCTCAAGCTTTAACATTAGAGTAAATAAAGTACCATTATCTGCCATCATAAGTGGGAGCTCATCATCCTCATCTTCGGATTCATCAAACTCTGTATGTACCAAATGATTCAGCAAGATGTGAAAAGTTAATTTAGAAAAAGGTGAGATAAACATTGAATGATGCTGGACTTACCAGAAAATCTCGTGTCATCAATAAGATGAAAATAGTCAAGGAGAAAACAAATAGTTCTTCACACTATATATCGTATAGAAGCTTATTGTATATCAAAGAAAAACCAAGACATTCTACTAAAGTAAAGCTGGCAGCAATAGATTATCTACCATGGATGGATAGAGAGTCAAATACTGACACGGAAGGCAAAAGAACCCACCAGAAAAAAAAAAAAAAAAAAAAAAAAGAGGGACTCGCATCTTCATTGTGCATTATGCAACAATACAAGGGCTTTACCAAAGCTTGAAGTTTTGAACATTATGTTAAACTTCATGTTCTGAATAACCTGAAGTCCAAAGCCTTGCAACTCAAACTTTTGCTCATGTCCAATATTGAATGCAAAATCACAGTCCCTGAATTAAAGGCCAAGCAACACACTTTAATTTCTTAAAAGTGATTATTTGCACAAATGTAATGCTATGGGAACAATCTGACAATCAATTCAAAGGAATAGGGGAAAAAATAGGCCTTGGAAAACGAACCATATTTGTCTTCATCTAGCACATGGGTTTAGTAACCGCACAAGTAAATGCTCCCATTTTCCAGTTATGTGATAGATCAAACTCCTTTTCAAAAACCAACTCCAAAGACAACTGTGGTATGTTTTGGGATTATAGTGTTCCCAGCACAAGCTTCTTTTCACCAACCTTTACAAAAATTGGAACTTGTTCATTTGCTTTACCTTTCTTGGATTCTCCAAGTACTGTCTGAAGAAGATCATGTTAAATTAACATGAGTGGCTCATGTCATTTAAAGTATGACTCAAAATAAAAGGCCTAATATGATGGTCGGTTAGGCATAACGGTAATTTGGGTCATCGGGTTTAAAATCCCTCCACTCTCCCTATTAAGAATAAACGTTACAGGAATAGGAGTATCTTCCTATTAAGAATAATCGTTACAGGAAAAGGAGTATCTTCCCATTAAAGATAATTATTACAGAAAGGGAGGATCTTCCTATTTAAGGTAACGGTTATAGGAAAGGAATATGTGTGTATATATATGCTATTACGGACCTTTCCTGGCTCTTAACCATCAGAGAGAGAAAACGTAAAGAAAAGAAAGGGAAGAATAGGAGAAAAGAGAGAAGCGTTCAGGAAATAAAAGAGAGAGGATTCTCATCTCCACTGCGGGACATCAGCATAATGGACAACGGTATGTTGATTTCAATTACAGTTTTTTATTGCTAGTATTCGCATAAAGAAAGATTCTGTATTATAGAAATAGAATTTCATAAAGAGAAATTCTAGAAAAGTCCAACAATTGGTATCAGAGCAGGTCTGCGAATATTGTAATTTGATTTTCTTTGTCTCTTTGTGCCGTATAGTATTATATTTTATTTGGTTGTATTTTTTTGTTTTTCTTTTGCGTGTAATCGATAATCACAACGCGGGACAAAACAAATATTTTGGTTTGTTGTGCTCAACGCGAAACGGACAACACGTTTTCGTGCTTAACGGTGAAACGGTTGGCGTTGAAAGGGAAAACGCCGGCCATGAAAGGTTAGCACCGGTGAAATGGCCGGTGTCGAAAGGAAGAGGGAAAGTCGGCACGGGACGGTACGTTGCCAGACCCGAACGGGTCGGGTATGGCGGGTCGGCCTTGTGCTTCCAGGTAAAGCCGCCGACCCGAATGGATCTGGGCATGGCAGAACGGGAAAGCTCTCTTCCGGGAGACGTCGGGATCCAGGTCGGTCGGGTAGGTGCGGCGGAACGGTATCTCTTCCAGGTGACGTTGCAGATCCACATCGCTTCGAGGATCCGACCCGAACAGGTTGGTTCGTCCCCATATTCGTCCATCAGAGGCAGCGTCGGGGAGAACCAACGCACGGGGGTTGGTTGCTGACGGAGATCCCTTCAAGCGACTGGATCGGGCATAGATCTAGACGGTGATGTCTGCTTTGCCAGTGTGGGCACTAGTCGCTGGACTCTGTGCTGGTGGGTCGAGTGTGGATTTGGCTCACGGAGCTTCGTCGACCCGTCAGAGACAGCTTGAGGGCATGCTGCGAGCGACACCCGCAGCACTGTGGTGTTGCCAGTGGGGGTCGCTCGATCGGAGGTGGTGGGTCGATCGACCGTGGAGCGTGCTGCGGGTGGATTAGCCAGAGGCGGCAAAATGGTGGTGTCGCCACTGTACGATCGGAGTGTGTCGGGGTACGCGGGTCCCTCCTGCAGTATGGTGGTGTTCGGGTCCGAATGAATACCACGTGAAAAAGGAACTGGTTATTAGAAACTCCCACATAAAAGATAATTTAATCTTCGTAATTGAAGATTATTAAATTCACGTCAATATGAGTCAAATATTAAAAAAAAAAAAAAGCTTGTTAGTCACCAAAGTGCCCTGGCTTTGAATGGATTTGAACAGCTGACTGTGAATTTTAATTGTTCATTTTGGATGCTAATAAAATGTTTTGAAATGAACAATTGTGGTTATTAATTATAAAGTTAGGAGATCATCCAAAGATGGATCATTGCTTGTAATTAATGACACTAAAAGGGATTAATTAATATACTAAGTAAACGTGATTGTATATCCAAAGATGACATTCATGTTAATTTTAGTATGATTAATTGATCTATTAAAGTTTATTTAAATTAGCATCATTATTGATTAGAGTTATGTATTTGAGAATCACCCAAAGGTGAACTTAAATACATGATTAAAGTTTGTAATGTATCTGATGAGAATTAAGGAATACTCTCAGTCAGATATAACTGATAAATTCATCGTAGGAACCCTAATGAGTGAGCTGACGACCAAGAAATTTGATTGGTCACAGCCCATTCATGATCATGTGACCAGTATGGCTAATCTAGTAGCAAGGTTGAAAACAATGGGCATGGATGTGAGTGAATCATTTCTGGTTCAATTCATCATAAACTCACTGCCTCCTGAATTTGGCCAGTTCCAAGTGAATTATAACACTATTAAAGAGAAATGGAACTTTCAAGAAATTAAGGCCATGTTAGTTCAGGAGGAAGGGAGATTAAAGAAGATGAATGATCACTCCATTCATCTCATCGTTCGTAAGGATGTTAGTGGTAGCAGGTCTAAACCACATAAGAAAGGTAAGAAGAAGGACAAAGCCTCTATGAAAGTCATTGGAGGTCAGATCCAGAAGGATCAGAAATGCTTCTTCTGCAAAAAGATGGGTCACTTCAAAAATGATTGCCCAAAAAGAAAGGCTTGGTTCGAAAAGAAAGGTACGTACTGTATATCAGTATGTTTTGAATCAAATATAATTGAAGTGCCCAATAATACTTGGTGGTTAGATTCTGGAGCTACTATTTATGTGTAACATATTATGCAGGGATTCCTTTCAATCCAGCCCATAACAGAAACTGAGAAGTTCCTCTATATGGGAAATAGAATGAAGGTACGAATAGAAGGGATTGGGACGTACAGATTGATCTTGGACACCAAGTGTCATCTGGATCTAGAAAAGTGTCTCTATGTTCCTGAATGTGCTAGAAATTTAGTTTCTGTTGCAAAGTTGGATAAAGAAGGATTTAACCTCAAGATTGGAAATGGTGCATTTTCATTGTATAGACATTCGTACTATTATGGATCTGGTACTTTGATTGATGATTTGTACCGTTTTAATCTTGATGCTATGTATGCTGATTCCATATTTCTTGTTGAGCATGGTATAGGTAACAAACGTAATATGCATGATAAAAGTTCTGCTTTCTTATGGCATCAAAGATTGGGTCATATATCCAAAGAAAGGATATTGAGGTTGATGAAAGGTGATGTCCTGCCTCAATTGGATTTTACTGATTGGGATGTATGTGTTGATTGTATAAAAGGGAAATGAACAAAACATACATCAAAGAACCCAACCATGAGAAGCAATGAGCCTTTAGAATTGATACACACTGATGTTTGTGGCCCGTTTGATATCCCAACATGGGGTGGTGAGAAATATTTCATCACCTTTATAGATGACTACTCACGGTATTGTTACTTGTATCTACTGCATGAAAAGTCTCAGTCAGTAAACATCCTAGAGGTGTTTATTAATGAAGTTGAAAGGCAGTTAGATAGAAAAGTAAAAGTGATTAAGTCAGATAGGGGTGGTGAATATTATGGAAAATTCAATGAAAGTGGACAATGTCCTGGTCCATTTGCAAAACTTCTTGAGAGTCGAGGCATATGTGCATAGTATACAATACCTGGTACACCACAACAGAATGGTGTAGCGGAAAGGCGGAATCGCACACTTATGGATATGGTTAGGAGCATGTTGAATTACAGTATTGTACCCTTATCCTTGTGGATGCATGCATTAAGAACTGCTGCATATCTGCTGAATAGAGTTCCTAGTAAGGCTGTCCCTAAAACTCCTTACGAGTTATGGATAGGAAGGAAACCCAATTTGAGACACCTTCATGTTTGGGGTTGTCCAGCAGAAGTAAGGATATACAATCCACATGAAGGAAAGCTTGATGCGAGAACCATTAGTGGTTACTTCATTGGCTATCCTGAAAAGTCCAAAGGGTATAGGTTTTACTGCCCTAACCATAGTACTGGAATAGTTGAGTCTGGTAATGCTCGGTTCATTGAAAATGGTCAGTTCAGTAGGAGTGGGGAATCACGAAAGGTGGATATTAAAGAATCACAAAATGAAAGGTCCACAGTGAGTACTCCTACTCATGTCGGTATTCCCACACCCAATGTTTCTACTCAAATTGTTATTCCTTATATTGCATGACAGTCACGTGACATGCAAGGACAACAAATTGATACTCGAAACACCCAAAGTGAACACATAAGAGATGAACCGAGTGACAATGTTTAATTTGCAAATGAACAAGTGATACCACAAGAAATGGTATTACGGAGGTCTACAAGACAGAAGAGGCCAGCAGTTTCAAATGATTATATGGTTTACTCACTTGAGCATGAATCAGAATTAAGCATTGATAAAGATCCAGTCTCATTTAAACAAGCCATGGAATGTAATGATTCTGAAAGGTGGTTCAATGCCATGAAAGAAGAGATGAAATCGATGGATGTAAACCAAGTCTGGGAGCTAGTAGAGTTACTTGAAGGATCAAAACGAGTTGGCTGTAAGTGGGTCTTCAAGACCAAGCGAAACTCAAACGGTAACATCGAAAGGTATAAGGCCAGACTTGTAGCCAAAGGTTTCACTCAAAGGGATGGTGTTGACTATAAGGAGACTTTCTCTCCAGTTTCTAAGAAAGACTCCTTAAGAATTATTATGACTTTGGTGGCTCATAATGATCTAGAGCTCCACCAAATGGACGTAAATACTGCCTTTCTGAATGGTGACTTGGAAGAGGAAGTGTATATGGACCAACCTGAAGGTTTCATCACCACGGGGCAAGAAAATTTGGTGTGTAAATTAAAGAAATTGATATATGGACTGAAACAAACCTCCCGACAATGGTATATTAAGTTCAATAATACCATTACGTCATACGGTTTTGTAGAAAACATCGTTGATCGGTGTATCTATATGAAGGTCAGTGGGAGCAAGTTCATTATATTAGTCCTATATGTCGATGACATTCTTTTGGCTGCTAATGACATAGGTTTGTTACATAATTTGAAGAAATTTCTCTCTGAGACTTTTGAAATGAAAGATATGAATGAGACATCCTATGTGATAGGAATAGAAATATTCCGTGATAGATTACAAGGATTGTTAGGATTGTCTCAGAAAGGCTATATCAATAAAGTATTAGAGAGATTTAGAATGGAAAATTGCTCAACAGAAATAGTTCCAATTCAAAAAGGGGACAAGTTCAGTGAATTACAATGTCCAAAGAATGATTTGGAACGGAAAGCGATGGAATCAGTTCCCTATGCATCACTGGTTGGAAGCCTGATGTATGCGCAAACATGTACTCGACCAGACATCAGTTTCGCAGTTGGAATGTTAGGCCGATATCAAAGTAATCCTGGAATAGATCATTGGAAAGTCGGAAAGAAAGTACTTAGGTACTTACAAGGCACCAAAGATTACATGCTTACTTATAAAAGATCAAGTCATCTTGAAGTAGTAGGCTACTCGGATTCAAATTATGCTGGATGTGTAGACTTGAGGAAATCTACATTTGGTTACATGTTTCTCTTGGCTGGAGGAGCAGTTTCCTGGAAAAGCGGGAAGCAGTCTGTCATTGCTACTTCCACTATGGAGGCTGAATTTGTAGCATGCTTTGAGGCTACTGTTCATGCATTATGGTTGCGGAATTTTATCTTAAGGCTTGGTTTGGTCGACAGTATAGAAAAGTCGTTAAGAATTTTTTGTGACAATTCTGCAGCTGTCTTCTTCTCTAAGAATGATAGGTATTCTAAAGGTGCGAAACATATGGATTTGAAATACCTATCTGTTAAAGAAGAAGTGCAAAACCAAAGAGTGTCCATTGAGCATATTGGCACTGAATTGATGATAGCGGACCCGTTAACTAAAGGTTTGCCACCAAAAACATTTACTGGACATGTTGATCGGATGGGCATTATGGACAGGTCCTCATACGCTTGAAAGCCAATATTTAGATGCTCATATCATTGTGACACTCGTGAATTCAATTAAAGTTATGGTTTTACTTGTGCTCTGTTATCTCTGTTTAGATGTATACAATTATGGTTTGTGAGATAATTAATAGCATATATGAGAATGACAGTTTAAAGTTTCAATGTTCCTCAGTAAAGTTATTATGAATTATGATGATTATGTGATACATGGAAGGAATCATATTGCTATAAGATGTGTGACCGCCATGATCCAATCATCTTAATTCAATTAAGTGTTGTGATTTGATGATCTTTAAGAATTGTGTGCACTTAATTGTTATTGTTTCATCAAGTCATGACATGGACCAAGTGGGAGATTGTTAAATTAACATGAGTGACCCATGTCATTTAAAGTATGACTCAAAATAAAAGACCTAATATGATGGTCGGTTAGGCATAACGGTAATTTGGATCATCGGGTTTAAAATCCCTCCACTCTCCCTATTAAGAATAAACGTTACAGGAAGAGGAGTATCTTCCTATTAAGAATAATCGTTACAGGAAAAGGAGTATCTTCCCATTTAAGATAATTATTACAGAAAGGGAGGATCTTCCTATTTAAGGTAACAGTTATAGGAAAGGAATATGTGTATGTATATATATATATATGCTATTACGGACCTTTCCTGGCTCTCAACCATCAGAAAGAGAAAACGTAAAGAAAAGAAAGGGAAGAATAGGAGAAAAGAGAGAAGCGTTCAGGAACTAAAAGAAAGAAGATTCTCATTTCCACTGCAGGACATTAGCATAATGGACAACGGTATGTTGATTTCAATTATAGTTTTTTATTGCTAGTATTCGCATAAAGAAAGATTCTGTATTATAGAAATAGAATTTCATAAAGAGAAATTCTAGAAAAGTCCAACAGATCAAACATCCCAGATGTCGACAGGCAAAATACTTACATATAGCTTTAACATCTGTTTAATTAGTACAAGTCTTACTTGAGAAATACATATTACAAGATATTCCTCAGGTTTTAGTTTAAGAGACTCTCCTCCCTTTACTTCAACACCTAGCGCACAAATATATTGAAACCACATTAGTGCATCAAATAGTGGTAGGTATGAGCACATCATCAGGTCAATGGAAAACCTAGAGAAGGAATCACGGAAAAGTAGCAAATTCAAATACAAGACAACACACATAAGCACAGGCCTATCCACACTCGCTCTCTCTATCCGTATATAGCAAGATGTATCACGAAGCTTTTAGAGGTTATGATCCATCAAAGCCCACCAAAAGGAAAGAAGTAAAACAGAAAAAGCAGAACAGACAGTGCAAATGTAACTTCAGCAAAACGAGATATGTGGCATGAATTAGAAAGCCTAACGAGACAAAAAAAACCTTAGAAAGAGGATCCTTGCCTTGACATAACTTCAAGCTATCCCATCACATGGAAACTTATGGAAGAGTTGCTTTTTAAATCTGTTGCTATTAGGATGAGCAAATCAGTAATGACGCTTATATGTTGAATGCTGAGAAACTAGAGAAAGGAAAGCCCAATTGATTGAAACCCCTCTTAAAAAATTTCTCTGTATGAGAAAAGAATTCTGGAGTTTAAAGACATCAGTGCTCTTAGTTTTTTGCTACTTATTATGCCTTTTTGTCCAGTACGAAAGTTGCCATTTGTTGTTTTTTACAATTTCCCTTACGCCAAATACTATGCGTCAGTCTTTACCTCCAAATCCTTTTCTTTGCTAAAAACCTAGTATGCTACTGTTTCCCTTGATTGGGTTAAAAGATTTGCAGAGCTTTTCTTCTTTTCTTTGAATAAGCCTGATCTCTATCGTTCTTTTGTAGTGTCTATAAAATGTTAGAGCCAATTTACCCGGCAATGAGGCTTCTTTTTGAACGAATGTTTTGAATTTTCCTTTTTGGTACTGCCAACAATGATGTCCTGTATTTTGTTTCTATTTATGTCTGTTTCAGCTACTATATTATAGCTTGAAATTATGTCGAGGCAAGGATCATCTTTCTAAATCTTTTGTCTTGTTGGGTCTTCTTAGTAATGCCACATATCTAGTTTTGCTGAAGTTACATTGGCACTGTCCGTTCTGTGTTTTCTGTTTTACTTCTTTTCTTTCGGTATGCTTTGATGGATCATAACCTCTATAAGCTTAGTGATACATCTTGCAATATATATACACAGAGAGAGGGTGTGGGCACGTCTGTGCTTGTGTGGGTTGTCTTATATTTGAATTTGCTACAAAAATCATGTACCCAACGACACTAATAATATTTCTCATGTCAACGTTAACGTTTAAATTATGCGAGGATATGGAAATGTACACAAAAATAAAAAAAGAAATCAATAGGAGGAACCATGAAATAATTGAAGTAACCCAAAAAGACCAAATAATTTATACTTTAACTTTAAAAAAATCCTCGACTTTTGCATATAACATAAAAGGAAAGAAAAGAGAGAGAGAGAGGGGCAGGTAGAAACACACGGGGGAACGTAAAAATAACCTCATGGGTTTTCAAACTAAAAATAAACAAACATAATAGCTCCAAACATGGCAGACAAAAATATGGGACAAACTAGAAAACCGAAAACAAAAACACCCAAATAAATAACTAAAAGTTAAAAATCCAACAAAGGGAGCAATAATAATAAGGGAAGGCAACAACGATAACATAAGGGTCCAAAAACAAAAAAAAAAAAAAAAAAAAAAAAAAAGAGCAACACGTAATGTAGGGCTGCTCACGCGTTGAATTGCCCTAGTTTGAAGGAATCAAATCTATCATTGGTCGGTGGTTTGGTACGGGCGTTCTAATTTGCCACTTACCCATTAAACTTAAAAGCCATTGAAATTATCTATGCGCGGGCTAGTTTGATTTTGATTAATTTATGTGCAAGCAATACAACTGCAAAAGCAAGCTTAAAATTTCAATTCAATTAGATATGTGATTTAGAGTTTGATTATATGTAAGCAAAACTCAAAATCAATGTTGGTAGAAGTTTGTTCTAATATAAGTTAAAAAAATTAGAATTTTAATTTAATGATTATAAAATAATTAAGAAGTAGAATTATAGGATTTATATATCACTTATAATAACAATAACATTGAAGAAGATAACTCTATTGAATTAATGCACTCGAATATAAAAGTTCAGAATTAATTTTTAAAGAACTAAAAAAAATTAGCTCATTTATTTATAAAAAAAAATTCTTCTCTATTTTCCCGTCCTTCTTTTCTTTTTATATTGTTAACTATTAAGATCCTAACTGATCAGTCATTTTAAACTAAACAACTTAGTAATACATAAATTGCTAAGATAAGTTTATTAATAAAATTTGTTTAACCCACTACACAATAATAAAAATTTATAAAAATAATTCATTTAAATACTGAAATTCACTTAACTCACTATATAACAATATATCTATGAAAGTAATGGGTTGCTAGCTTTAATTTCCTTCCTAAAGTCATGATTTTTTATATTACTTCACAGGTGACATATTTTTAAGATAGGGTGAAACCATTATTATCAATAATTCCTACATGGTTTATTGTAAATAAATGTTGTACAAGAAGTTGTTAAGTACTTCTTTTATTTTCTTTGATTTGCCTTCATTATTGACTTTCCAAGGTTGTATAAAGTATTAACTCCTTTGATGATTTGAATTGGTGCACTATGACTTCTATAAATATAAGTTTAAATAAAAACTCTTACTCTCTTCAAATTTGAAGAGTAATTAAACTTTATAATGTTTTATCCCACCCAAAATAAAATTTTAACTTATCAAAATAACTAATGTACTTCATTTTTTATCAATAACAAAATATGCTTATATATAACAAAAATATAAGTAGATGATGAGTGAATGGAATACATTAATATCAAGTAAAATGTTACTTATATAGACATATACATAAATTTTCCACTAAATTAATAAATTAAAAGCACAAAAATTATAGTTTATGACTCAATTTATAGTATATTTACATTTTGGACCTTAAATTTTTAGAAATTACAAAAAAATTATAACCAACAAATAATAATTAAATTAGGAAAAAATTGTAAATTAATGACTTTATTCTTATATATAATCTAAAAGGTAATAAACAAATGAAGCACATCTAATTCTAAATTCATTTTCTCTCTTCCCTTTAATTTTTTGTCTTTAAACATATCAGAATTAAATTTTTATATGTGTTGTATATAATTAATAGTTGACGGTTGTTCTTTGTTATATTAATGGTGTCTAAACTTAAAAACTATTATTCCTATTCATTTAATTATTAGTATTACACACACACTCTCTCTCTCTGTCTTTCTCCCTCTTTCTCTTTTTTTTTTTTTCTCTCTCTCTCTCTCTCTTTACACTTTTCTTTTTCTTTTTCTTTATTTGATTTAGTAAAATAAAGTAGAAGTAATATTTTTCTTTGATCCTTCACCTATTATATCTTAGTATCCAATTAAAAATTTTGAAAGTTAAATTGGGCTTGAATTAGTTAAAATTTTGACTTTTAAGTCTTTACTTTCAACTCTTCTTTATTAAGATCTTTAAATCAATATTTATCTTTTTGAATAATGTTATTTTCTTAGTCAAGAAAATGTCAAACACCTAAGTTGACATAAGGAAAGCACAAGACTCATAATGAGGTTGATTCAATTTTGACTAAATTAAATAGTTACATGAGTGACAATAAGATTCTTGCCCAAATAAGATGCTTTAAGATAATACCTCTTTTTGGGTCTTTTTCAAAAAAGGAGGCCAAATAGGTCGAGTCAAGGAAATTGATAGCTATGTTATAAATTAAAGGCATTAAGTTAAAAAACTTAGTTAGAAACTTGTTACTAAGATTATTCCAAAAAGACAATAAGATGACGCTTTTTCTGAGTCTTTTTTTAAAAAAGGAGGCTAACCCTCTACCTTCCTTAATTTGCCCTTTTTAATAGTACACTCTACATGTGCAGATGGAAAAGATGCCAACGAGAAGCATCATCGTTAAGTTAGTTGCCCATTAATATTGTTACACCTATTATGAGCATCACTTAGACAATTGCCGATACAACTTGATGCTGAACACCCTTGTGGTAACATTAGGATAACCCAATTACCTCTTACAATGAATTGGGCTAACCCACATCCTTTAAGCTTAACCTTATAAGCCTCTAAACCCTTATAACTTAAGGAAACTTCTTTATCTCGACTTACCTAACAACCCATCATTTCTACCTCACTAAGTCTATATGAAATGGGCTCCTTAACCTTATTTCTATTTTCTAAGGCTCATTCACTCTTTTGATCTATTACTGAATAAGTTGCTCGAGCCACTATACTTAACCTAGCCCATTTTGCTCCAACCCTTTCCCTTATTCTCTACTCTTACCTCCCTAGGCTTAGCATTTTTATGTCCTTGTATCTCTGTCAGTTGCTTGCTATCATTAATACACCCTCTATGACTAGCTACCATCCCATAACTTAATGCAAACTTAATGCAAACTATCTCTCATTAACCTTTACCACTGCCATTGTTAGAATGATTGTTTCTACCTTCACCACCACTAGTATTCAGCAAACATTTAGTTGTCAGTTTTGAGCAAAAGCCAAATCTATTTTAATATATGTGCCTCATATATCTAATTATGCTAGAAAATCATTCGTCCATTCTTGTAATAGAAGACCTTCAATTAAAACCTATACTCATCATTCTTCTCTAACTTTTGTAACTGGCTGTGGAACCAATTACAAAAATAATTGATGCTGTCACTTACCCCTCTATCTAACTCATCAAGCATATTTACCTTGGACTTGAAAGATAGAATGACCCCTAACCCACCTATTGTTGTTATCTTGATATGTTAATAAGTTACCTTCCTCATTGTCTTTGTTACCTAAATAATAAATGCATATTTATAAAGTGTTCCCACTACACTTTGAAACAACCACTTTATTTCTATAACCTTTGTTTTGTAGATCAACAAAGACCATGAAGTAGAATCGTTTAAACACTTATTCACCCTTAGATTTATTATTAGCAGTGCCCTTCATTGGACCTCCTCGACAATGCCTTCTTGTATATATATCCCTCTACCTTACCCCTAGCATACCCTTATGTTTTTCCTTATCACACATCATCCCAATTGACCCTCATAATACCCTTGTGAAACTTTGCGATAAGCCTCAGGAAACCAAGTGATCTATACTCCTAGCCAATTACCCTTAAACCATTTCCTATTTAATCTTCGCACTGCCTCTACCTCTACTGTATGTATTCAATCAACAAACTTAACAAAATCAAAACATTTTTTACTCTAACTTCTCCTACTCAACACAACTATATTTATGATTCTACCTACCGTTTGAATATTCTTTATAGTTCTATGTAATATAAACTTGACAATAAGTTGCTGACAAATAATGACGTTACAGTCGCCATCGAATACGTTAGTAGCTATATGATTGGAGTGGTATAGAAGATCGTCGGACTACTGTTGCTCATATTTTGAAATCACTTTTTACTATTTAACAGGATTTTTTGGTCTTGTGGTTTTTTTCAAATCATCAAGAAACTTACTTGGAAAATTTGAAGATTAATATTTGAAAGTTCTTTGAAATTATTGTTTTTCAAATTAAAGGTGGCTGACAATCTCAAAAAGATTTTTTTGTTTTTTATGTTTTGATCGAGCCAATAATTAAACTTATTAAATTTAATGCACCATTCTCTTAAATTGTCTTAAAGACAAATAAATATGACAAAGTAAATGCTTGTAGAAATTACAAAAGCAAATTTTAAATAAAAACTAAAGAAAAAAAGATAAATAAAAGACATTAAGAATTTTTGGGATAGCTAAAACTTCTTTTATAAACCAAGAACCACTTGACTTCTCTTGTTTCTCAAAAGGGTGTTCAGAATATCGTGTAATTATCGAGAATTTACTTTGATTTTTTTGTAAATGAAAATGTAAATATTTATCATTATTTAGAATACAAGAAATCAATACAATTATTATTTCTTAATAAAAGAAGAAAGAACGCATATAATTAAAGGTTTTATATTAATAAAAGTAGAGATGTATTAATATAAAGAATTGTAGTTAATTAGATATAATTAAAGAAAAAATCAATATAATTTTTGTTTCTTAATAAAAGAAGAAGAAGAAGAAGAGAACATATATAACCCATAATTAACGGGTAAGGATGTATTAATTATCATCATTTATTGAAAATCAAAGATTAATAGAAATTGACATATAAGAATTTATAAGTATATATTCTAGATTTGACTGTTTTGAGGAAAAAGATAAAAAATATTTGGAAGATGCATTGCACGAGTTAATATGAACTACAAAAGAATGAGAGATATGTCACATGGCACATTGATGCACCACAATAAATATATTGCATAATTTGCTGATTTTGTTTGGTTTTGGGAAAAAAGTTAACCTATATCAACAATTGTTAACCTTCTTTTTTTTTTTCTTTTTCTTTTTTTTAATGTAATAATTTTAACCTTATATTTCCTTATCATTTTTATTTTTTTTTAAGTATAGATGTTAAAGGATTCAAGGAAGACTATCAAGAATAAAGTAAAATAGAAGAAAGAACCGGCTAAGCACTAACATAGTTAAAAGTAATGTAATAAGAGATGAAAATAATTAATATTTTAATTTTTTAAAAATTACTCCCTTACTCACTTAAAATTAATAACAATCTACACTAAATATCAATATATCTTTTTATAAGAGTTAATAAAAAATTATATAAATAATCATATTAATTTGCTAACAATGAATAATGTTGACCATTAATTTTCATTATCTTTTAGACTATTGTACAAAACATAAAATATGATTCTGAGAGCACTTTAACTAGCATCTAATGCAATGTTCAATTATAAAACAAAATATTGGGATAAATTATTTTCAATAGTTAGAAAGATCAAATAATTTAAAGAATAAAACATAAATTGAAAATTAGTAGTGAATCTTCTTCTCATCTCATAAGGTAACAATTTGTCAACACAGCCTGCGAAAAAATACGTTATATAACCTTTTATGCTAAAAATGATGACATCTGAAATCTTCTCCTTTGCAAATTTAACATAAAGAAAAAAAAAAATGAAAATGACAATCCCAATTAAAGATCTCTTTCCTATGATACCAACCCATCTCTTCAATTCCACAAATCATCAGATACCCGCCAGCTCTACCTCGAGCTCGTGAATATTTACATTGGTGAAAAGTTGGTACATTGACAACATAATTGATGAAACTAGCTTGTGGTAAAGAATGAGAAGAAACCATATTCGACAATCCTCCAAGTATATTGTCTATCGAACTCATTGTCTTCCTCCAAGCATGTTGTCTATCAAACGTATTCTAAAATCCACAGATCTGCTCTAAAACTTTATGTATAAAAAAAAGAGAGAGATAATTTGCATTTATGGCCTTCGTAGTGGCCATGGAGAGACGATGAAGAAACGTTAGCAACCTTGAATTTGGGTTAACTTGTATTTATCACCTTGAAGAGACCCAAAAGCTTGTAATTGGTCCTCGGATTTAGAAACCATGCACTTTATAGATAAGATAATGAGTGTATGTCTTCTTATATTTTTCAACCTTTTCGTCGTATACTTCTTTTGTAATTGTGAATGAATTGAACTTATTACAGGAATTTTAGGGGGTACCATATTCAAGAAACAATGCATGAACTTGCAAGAATCAACTAAAAATGAAAGAGAAGTCAGCCACGTGACACACACGGATGTCACAGAATTAGATATACTGTATAGATACTCATTGATCCCAATTATCCCCTTAACCTTTAACCGCTTATCACTTCATTACTGACTTAACATTAACACTCTTAAGATCCCTCTAACATTGCTCCTTTAACAATGACAGCCCTGTAACATTCAAACTTAAAACAAAATTCTGCCTGATCCAGAAATGAAATTTTGGCCCTGCAAACATGGCTTTCATTCAAAGGCATCAAGTCCTTATTTTACAGGGAATGCGACTCATCACATAACTGAATTAGTACATGAATCCAAAAACATACTTGTGTGCAAAGACAATATGCTGTCCAAATCTCTCGCTGGCGCTGCATGCAGCCAGGTATGGCTCTTTCTTGGTTTCCTTGGCTGTTGTTTGGGATCCAGAGAAGCTGTAGGGTGCGATAGGATCCGAGATAAGGAATGTAGCTGAGAAATTTTTGCAGTTGTGTGTTTTCTGGCCTCAAACTTACGAGTTACCTGAATATTTGCTCTCAAGGTTACGTTCACTGAACAGAAGTGAGGAACACTGACAGATTTAGAGAGGCCCCAAGGTGCCTCTGAATGCAAAGAAAGAGATTGCTTTTGTGGCAGTCTGTCCTTCCATGCTAAAAATGATTGTTGTAGCCTAGATGGAACCTGCAACCCAGTAAATGACCAAAAAAGGAGTCAGGTATCCAGTCGACAAAGGGGCAAACAAAAGAAAAGTAACTGTGAAAATCATGTGAAGAAGGATTTGGCAATGGAATCCCAAGGAATTGGAACATACCCCTGAAAGAAGACTACAGGAAGCAAATGATAATGAAGCTGTTGAGAAAGGAGATTCCCCAGGTCTGTTTCCTTTCTGCTCATTCTTTTTTGGGTCCTCATCCTGGGTAATAGACCCAAAACTAGATTGTGCAACATCATCATCCTCATCCTCTTCGTCTTCCTCTTCCTCTTCTTCCTCTCCAGCTAAAGGTTTTTCATCCTGGTTGAGTTTTGCAGATGTAGAGTCTTGCTCCTGCAAACTCATTTCAGCTTTCTCCTTCTCCTCCTCTTCCTCCTTCTCCAGCTCCTCTTTTTCTCTCATCTTTAACTCTTCTTCCATTTCCTCAATCTCCTCTTCCAGAGTCAATTCAGCCTCTACAAGTTCAAGTTCTTTTTCAAGCACCTTTATTTTCATCTCACTAGCTTTCTTCTTCTCTTCTGTCCATTTATCCAATTTATCACCCATTGACTTCCATGCATTTTCAATCTTTGTTAAGAGGCGCTCCCATATGTTTTCCTTCTTCACCACCTCCTCTTCTCCATAAAACTCGTCAAACCCAAGAGGAAGGAACTGAACTTTGTCGGGGTCCACATCTTCTCCTTCTTTTAAAGGTGGCTGCCAAAACAAGCGAACCCCATATTTTTCATCGTCAACATAGTTGATTATTCGTCCTGTTTTTGTGTGCAGGATAAGAGGATCTTCTGTATATATGAGCTTTGATGGATCTTCAGGATCAGGTTCTGGCTCCTTGTTAAGAATAACAAATTCTGGCTCCTCATCTGATTAAATGAATGCAAAAAGTATGAAACATGAAGCTAATATGTCAAAGGCAGGAACATGTTCCAGACAAAAAGATAAAATAAAGGGGCACCTATCCTATAACAAGTAATTGACTAAGAGCCAACAAGATTAAGGGAGGAAAGAGAAGAAAACTGGAAACTTAAATTATCATTCTGTACTGCTACTTCTTGGACCAGCCATAGCAGCTAGCTACCCATGCAGCAAAGCACAAGAAGAATTCAGAAAATTTCTTCTAGCATGTTGGCATAATCAGTCAGACTTACGGAAAGATCTTTGCAAAGGATATACAAATGAAACCTTTTCAGGACACAAAACTGTATGAACAAAGGCCTGGCCACCTAATTAATGTTCTTTCAAATAGTAGAGACTAACATTTTATTTTCTGCTTCACGTGTTATCAACTGCCTTCAGCTTTTATAAAAATAAGCTACATAACTAAGCAGGCTGCAATTGATCAATGGAACAAATGAGGAAAAAGAAAAGGCTCTCTCTCTCTCTCTCTCTTTTTTCTTCTGCTAGCAAACCAATGACATTTTAGCTTCAAGAATAGAAGCACTCATCACCTAACAAAAGATAAAATGAAATGGCTCTGTTGTTTGTTTTGGGGTAATCTGTTGTGAAGATGTATACCTTTAGACCACCAGTACTCAAGCTCAGAAGGCATAGGTAGCCTCAAAGGAGCTTTATAGAAGGAGTTTAACCACATTTCTCTTTCTTGATCCACCTCTTGCACATATCTTTTCCAATAATCGGGAACCTGCCAGAAAACATATTTAATTATTTATCTGTTATAGTCCGCAAGTCATTGAAAAAACTGAGAGGGGGTACTTACTTCGTAGAACTGATTAATGAAGCCAGGAGCCATCCACACATCTTCTTCTTCATAGAAATATGGATGTTGAGGATCACTATATGGACCTCTCTCTTCCCTGACCACTGTAAACAAAGCAATCATAAACAAATGAAACATCACATAGTAGATAAAGTGCCAGAATTTGTCATACAGAAACAGACATTTAAGCAGTGTGACCAAAAATTAGAAATATCATTTAGAATTCTTTGATTAGAAATGTAACATCAATGACATCAGAAAAGCTGAAATAAATCTTCATTAACAGGGGACCTGACTTACATAGCCTAGTCTACAGTTATTGATCCATGGTTTTTTAAGAACCCACTCAGTGAAATAATTGTGACACCACATGCTTCAGGAAAAGATGAAGCTAACCCAGGGGCAAAATGATTTACAAAACTTCATACTCAGTTAAAGGCACAGATTCCTGAATTGTATGGGCTCAGTTCAGTTCATCACCAAGGTGGCTTGCATCCAAAATAAGAATTAATGGGAACCATGAATTGGTGTCAAATTCAGGGAATGGTCAGTCAATTGGCCAAATAAATGTTAGTCAGCCTATTTGATCAATGCAAAAATGAAGATAACACCTCTTTGATTTTGTGTATCTGGTGTAAGTTTACATTTGTAACACTCTTTAGTATGCACAAGTTGAAGGCAAGTTCCTTAAATAATATATTCAATCTAATAGAACATAAAAGAAATATCTTTCCCATTGGACCAATACATGACATTTGGGATATGTTCTGAGAATTTATACCAGATTTTAGAATCTGGATTCATTTTTTTTATTCTCTATTCAAAATGAGCATTTCAATTTGTGATAAAAAGCAGACCTAAGAAGCATGGTTCAACTTCTTATGTTCATGAGATAAGTCACGCCTAGATAACAATGTTCCAACTTTATCTGAATATACATGTGGCCCATCGCATGCAAAATGTAAGTCAATGACTTTCAGTAGCCATTAAATCAGTATGAAGGCTATGATATGGAAGAGCAACTAAAAAATGTCAAGTCATTTTCTTCAATAATCAATCATTACATATTTTAACCTAATGACCCTTTTGTCTTAACAAATACAATGTTTGACAATACCCATTTCAAAACTAATGAGTAAAACGTACTTCCATCTGGTTTGTTTACAAACATCCGAGCCTTAGCTGCAGCCACTTCTGCTATTCCTGCATGTGCCTGAAAAACCATGTTGTAAGAAAAAAATCATCCTTTCAAATATTAGAATTTCATTTCACATTTCAAAGAAAGAAATAGATACCACTGAAATATCCTCATCACAGTCACTAGCATCTTCAACAAACTCTCCAAAGTAGAACCTGCCCTGTATTCCATAAGAAATGTAGTTTTGCATTACATTCATCAACTAACATAGAAGATGGGAGAGAAGGAACATGTGCTTCCACCATAATGGATCCTTCAAAAGAACATTTGGAAAACAATCTTATCATTAAATAAACTTCTGAAGTTGTAACCAAAAGTTTTAAAAATTGAATCAAGAAAATTTTCCTATAATCATTTACCACATAAAAGAAGGCAATTTCTACAGAATGTGAAAAGAAAACAGAAAGCACCAAGGGCAACCTACTTGCACAGGTGGAACAACTTATTTGTTGATACCCATAGATGTATTGCTAGCATTACAGCCCAATTCCCATTTCAAGCTAACATTACTTGACCTAATTTATGGAATCCTGAGTCGTAATTTCCAATTGACATGCTAGGCAGGGGATAACTGTGAGGGATGTAGGGCCATGAAGAAATCTGTAGTCCAGAACACTAGCTAAGGAATCTGATCTGATAATCAATATGATTCTAAGTTTGTTGTGTCCTTCAATTTCATGAGCATCACTTGACAACATTACTCCACTTAAATATGAAGTTGAGTCCTCCATTATGGCTTATATTCTGTACACCTACATTTAGGGGCTGCTCATTCACTTCATAGATGCCACAACCATGAAACCTCCCATGCTTCCATTGGCCAGCATATCGATATCGACCTACCATCCTGGAAAAGGAATATTATCAGCTTCCATAGGCACTACTATACCATATTTCTTTGACACAGAAGCATTAAAAAGATAAAAGCATAAAAAACTAAAAGGTAATGTCTTTACTACAACAAAGCAAAAGTTGTTGCCTGTCTCTTGATAAGAAAATGGTTGGGCAAAAACTCATCCAAGTTGACACCCAAAACCTGGATGATTAAGTTACTTGATTTGGCCTCCTTAGATCAGTGAGCCCCAACATCTTTTTCTCTTTCTCTTTCAACCAAACCACAAATTGAGAATAGTTCACAATAGAATATACTGGTATAGGGCTGTCCCCACTACATGCGGACCATGTCAGGGGATTAATTATTTTTACTAAAATATTTGTCTGTCTGACAAACAGAAATCACTTGAATGGTCTAGAATGGATCAGTAAACTGAGGATTTCCACCTAGTGTATCAGATGTTGATACAAGGAATTTTGGATTTTGTAGGGTGTTTGGGTTCTTTCCTTTCTCTTCTATTCTTGTTCTCATTTCGATTCATTCAATAACTTCCAACAAGATACAAAGGGATCATCCTCTTTGGAAGAGAACTAAGATGCACGATCACAACATAGGAAAGTGTCATGTTGAATCCAGAAACTCTGAGATCCAAGGGCATCCAGGTTCAGGAACTAATTTAATAAAAATACTAAAGCCGATTCAAACATAGAGATGATAACAAAAATATTAAAACTACATTAGAAGAATATGAACACGCAAATAAACATAAACTATGAGAACAGAGTGACAGCTTGATTGGATAACTTACGGTTTTCTCCCAAATTGTCTGATCCATTCATCATTCTCATAAAACGGTACTTCATACTGCCCTCCAGCTAGACGCATGCTGTCTTCAATATCCATCTCTAGCCATTCTCTGTCTTCTGGGGACATGAAATCTCTATTTATTATGCACCCCTCAGCACGCATTTGTTCCTCAAGCCTAATTAAATGCATGATTTATGACTCATTTGCTGATCTTCCATGGAAGATAACCATCCATATTTCAACTGCTAAATCAAATAAGATTACGAGGAAAAATGAAATAAGAAGCATACTTGGAACCAGGTACAGGTTCTATATCAGGTATATCAACTTCAACAACTCCATGACCCTCCATGTTGTTTTGAAGCCATTCACCTTCATACCTATAGAAAACAAGTCACATCATTTGGAGCCCGGGACAAATATAATCACAAAGACATTTGCAAGGACCACGTGTCTCTGCTCCTCCACTCCACATACAGCAGACAAGTCAAACAAACTTCTTTAAGTATTGGTCATATGGGCAAAGTACTTTCAAGTGGTTAGACATATTGCCCCTGTCCCTTAGTCCCCAATCTTCTGTTAAACTCAATAATAATCAATTTTCCATCCCTCAATTCTAGTCTGTTACATAGTTGAATATCACAGTTTGACATATCCATCATCTCTGATCAGCCCAAGTGTCTACCCTAGACTTCTGAGAATGTCTACTTTGGCCATGAAGGCTTCAACAGAGTCAACACACTTTACAACAGATTGACACATGGCAGATTGCAATACAGAGAGTTGATGTAGCACTTTTACGAAAGTACAAATGGTCTTCCACTGGGCCTGCTTGTTTTCCAAATCACATTTTACCCATTAACTACTAAGACAAAGTCTAATCCTGGAATGTTTAGGTTTCAAAACCAAGGATTGTAACTTAGAACGTTGACAATGATTAGGCATCTCCTCCAAAAAAAAGGAACCAAAATTGAATATCCCCATTTCAAAGAAAATACAAAGGAGAATATAGAGAGGGGAAAGAAAAGGCACAAATTCTTATTGACTTCAATTCTAGGTAAACCTGCTTTTTTTGAAAGATAAATCAATTATATATATATGTCTAATAATAGGAACATGCATTCAATTTATATTTAGAATAGTTAGAAAACAAGATTTTCCTTTTCTCATACAGTAATGGAAAACCAAACCATAAAAAGCAGTAGTTTTGCAAAGTCTATATGAATTTCACTAGTTGGAAAATCCAGTTGTTGGTCCAAAAAATTTTCTTTTTTCAGTGTTTGTAAAAGCCTCCCAGAATGGTGCCTTGGCACAGGCATAAGCCACTCATTATAATGTTATAAAGCTCACTTCACACTAGAATGGCACTTCAGAAAAGATACACGCACGCACGCACACATCAGGAGCTACAAAGTAGCATTCTATTACAACAAATTTATACAATATGGTGACTTCAGTGAATTTATGTTTTCATTGTCCCACTCTAAATGGTATCTTGGTGGTCTTAATCTCCATATGGTTCTCATTAATTACACTTTCTCACTCACAACAAATATTGCAAGGAGTTCAGAATTGGCTAAATCAATAGATCAAATCCCCAATTCGAGCATGCATTTATTGTATGCCAATATTAAGACGCACTCATATACATCATTCACAAAACTTTCAGATTGCTTTGGTTCACAACTTAAGCTTAGATTATGCTGGATACATTGTCACAACATGCTATGTGCAAATATGAACATATATAAAGTGGGCCCTACAACAAGTCAAACTAATATCTAAATATTTGATTGCTTCATAGTTCATCTCTTTAACAATGACAACCTTTCCCATGCATTCTTTTCCCAATTATTTGAGCAATTCATTTTACTTGATGGAATAACTTGGCTACTAAGAAGTTGCATGCTATGCATAGATGAAAGAAGGGATGTAATTTTGAAGTAGAGAACAAGAAAACCTGACTAGCCCTTCTTCAGCAATATAAACACCCTTTCCATGAGCCATGTCATCCCAAACAGTTCCTTCATACCTTGAACAAAAGAACAAAAGAGGAAAATAAAAAACTTAAGCACAGGAATTTTCTTCTTCCAGTGTGCACATGGACAGTGCATGCGTGTGTTTTCAGAGAAATTTTTTTGGGGGGAAGTGGGGGATAGCAAGTTTCCTTTATTCAGAGACCTGGCAGAGAAATAGTGAACATCGCCCAAGGCATGTGCTAGCTGAGTCAAAATGAACACAATGCCCAAGCAATTGCTTGTACATAAACACTGGAAGGAAACAAACACATATATGTTGACAACTTCATATACAAGGTATGACCTTAAAAATCACAGTGTTCACAATATTGATCATAAGTTAAAGTCACACCTAGACACCTCTGCAAACAAAATGAAAGGAGAAAAAGGAAAAAAAAAAAAAAAAGTAACAACGGTGTTCATGTTGGCCGAAACCCATCCGGAATCAGTTCAAGACCTTTATTATCATTTTTTAATTGAAAGGGGAATCAAGGTAATGTGAAAACAATTAAATTTGTAACTCAAATTCTTCAACACCAAAACAAAGCACCGCATGCTCCCAAGATTACAGATGCTACAATTTCCCTCACACCACCAATGTAGCCAATTCGGGGCACCAAAAGCAACATCAGAATCAATAGGGGGGGGGGCATGATTCAGGAAATGCACCAAAAGCAACAAGAAAGGCCCCAAACAAAAACAAGAAAGAACAACCAAACATGGGAGTGAAGCACAGAGAGAGCTTAGAAAAGAAGACATACGAGCTGCCATCAGGGAAAATGTAGCTAACCCAAGTGAGGAACTCCTCAATCCTATCCAACTCCTCAATAACGGCCTTGGGACTGCTGATGTCATAATGATTATCCGGAATAGCCGGATAAGGCTTCCTGTAAGGAACATAAAAAGGAGCAATGGGTGGCTTCTTGCCTTCCCTAACCTCTTCCCTGACGACGTCCCAGTCGTCCTCGTCGGCCCAGACGGGGTCCCACCCGGGCTTATTCATCCTCAGAGGAGCGTCCATCCACAGCTCCTGCAAATCCTCTTCCGTCCAATTCTCTTTGTCTTTGGGAAAATCGAACAAGTCTTCGTAGTGGGTATACCTTCGCTCCTCCTCCTCCTGCATCTTCTTCATGCTCTTGCTTTCCAGTAATCGGGTGAACCGAGCAATGTTCCTCTCCGGTGTGTTGTCCCACTCCGGCAGCTCGTCGCCGGGGCGGACGTACGGGACCTCGACGTCCTCCTCGGTTCCGGGCGTGTAGTCATAGTCATAGTCGGAGTCGGAATCGGAATCAGAGTCAGAATCGGAGTCGGAGGAAGAGGAGAGCTTCTTGTCTGCATTTGGGTCTTCTTCGTTGCGCTGTCGTTGTTGTTGTTGTTGTTGGGTGGCGGTTATTGGGTCAAGCTCATTGTCTTCGGCCATAGATGAGTCTGTGAGTGTTAAGGATAAGGTTGTGGGAGGAGGGCTGCTCTGCCGCCGCCGCCTGCCAGAGTAGTTTTTGGGTTGGGTTGTGTTGTGTTGTGTTGCGTCGGGCGTAGATAACACAGTTGAGAGGCCAGCGGCCAACCTGTTTTTTTTTTTTTTGGTGTTTTGTCATTAATTATCAATTTTCTTACAAATTCCACCATGCAAACTCTTTTTTTTTTTTTTTTTTTCCCCTAAAAACTAACCATAAAAATTAAAACTATCACAAAAAGAGAGAGAGAGAGAGAGAGAGAGAGAGAAATGAAGTTTGAAAAAAAAAAAAAAGCAAATAAGGACAAAATTGATGAAATAGAAATTTATTTATCTAATTCTATCAGTTGAATTTATAGATTTGTTGCGGAAAAAATTTATGTAATCTAAATGTTAATTTAGAAATATAATAATGTATTTATTAATTTAGAAAGGAGAGAGTGGTTTAGTGTAGCAAATCACATAATTTTTACATTGTAATAATATTAAGATACTTTGCTTTTGATATGAATTGATTCTTCCTATTTTAATTACAATATTAAAATTTCTTATAATTATAAGATTATTTGACACCAAGGAGGAGGCAACAATGCATCGATTGGATTGGATTGGCTGTCTTTTTCTTTTCTTCTGTTTTTTGTTTCTTTTTCTTTGGAGAAGACAAATAACTTTTGGTCTTCGACTGTGGACTATTATTACCGACTGACTGGGCTTCGCCTTCGCCTTCGCCTTCGCCTCAAAGCCTATTATTAATTGAAAACATAACAAAATATTGTCGGGGTTTGGAGTTTGGTAATATTTTGATGTGTTTTTTTTTTTTCTTCTCATTTATTTATTTATTTAATATTTAAGATTTTAAAATAACATCTCATTTTAAATAAATAAAAATTCATCGGTGAGTAACTAATAAATTTTACATTTGTTCTGTTGAAATTAAACGTTTGAGGACATTTTTTATCAAAAAATATTTTTAATTTAATTTTTCATTAAAAATTATTATTTAATAATAATAATTTTAAATAGATCTTAAAAATATCTTTCCCTAACTCTCTTCTTTTCCCTTTTTTTTTTTCCAAAAAAAAAAATATTAAAAACAAAATAAAAATAAAATAAGAAACGAAGGGTTGGAGTTGTGGAAATTAATATTTTAATCAAACACTCTAATCGAGTAATAAAGTGTCTCTGCTCGCTGACTTTAACTCCGCTAATCTCCCTCACCTGTTCAAACTGCAAACAAAGTGAAAGCGACTCTCTCTCTCTCTCTCTCTCTCTCTCTCCGTGTAGATGCGAAGCAGCAAGGAAAAGCAGAACAAGATGGGATCAGTATCACTTAAAATTGGAGATGGAACAGCCAGATTCAAGAGAGGAACTTTGTGCTCTTCTGCCGTGAACATTCTCATGCTCTTCTCTGTTGTCACCACCAATATCTTTGCTCTCTATGCCTTCACTTACTCCCCAAAAACCCACCAAGGTCGCCTTTTTGGCAGCTCTCCCAACAAGAACTTCTCTCTCATCTCTGAGCAAGTCTCTCTGATTCTTAAACAGATCGATTCTTCTCAAAAAATGCTTGCCAAGATAGAGAAAGAACTGTTGGGGTATGAAACGTTTGATGTTTCGAGACCCAATATTGCTAGTGAGCTCAAGTTGTTCCTGCAGCTGCACCAGCTCCCTCTTGGTAAAGATTCAAGAACTGGCATCACTGAAATGGTGGCTTCTGTGGGCCACTCTTGCGAGAAATCTACTGATTTGTTGTCTCAGTACATGAGTTACAAGGTCTCTGGCCCTTGTCCTGATGATTGGAGCCTTGGCCAGAAGTTGATTCTGCGTGGGTGCGAGCCTCTGCCCAGAAGGAGATGCTTTGCCAGGTCTGCTCCTAAGGTTCGTCTTGACCCTTTTCCCATTTCTCTTTGGAAGCCTGTTAGTGACAAGATTGCCACTTGGAGTGGTCTTGGTTGCAAGAATTTTGAGTGCTTGAATAAAAAGAAATTGAGTAGGGAGTGTGTTGGTTGCTTTGATTTTTTGAATGGATACGAGAACAAAAAGTTTGTTAAAGCTAGGGGCAAGAATGATTTTCTTGTCGATGATGTGTTGGCTTTTGCAAGTGGAGGAATTAGAATTGGATTTGACATTGGCGGTGGATCTGGCACCTTTGCTGCTAGAATGGCAGAGAGGAATGTGACTGTGATCACCAACACTTTGAATATTGATGCTCCATTTAGTGAATTCATTGCAGCAAGAGGGCTCTTCCCTTTGTATTTGAGTTTAGACCATAGGTTCCCTTTCTATGATAATGTGTTTGATTTGATTCACGCATCTGGTGGATTGGATGCTGGTGCCAAACCCGAAAAATTGGAGTTCTTGATGTTTGATATAGATCGCATTTTGAGAGCAGGTGGATTATTTTGGTTGGATAATTTTTATTGTGCCAGTGAAGAGAAAAAGGGGGCTTTGACTCGATTGATAGAGCGGTTTGGGTATAAAAAGCTGAAATGGGTCGTGGGAGAGAAGGTCGATACAACTGGGTTGGGTAAATCTGAAGTTTATTTATCTGCTGTGCTGCAAAAGCCAGTGAGAGTGTGATGAATAGATGTTTCACACAAAATGCTAGAGGTAAGGATACATTCTGTAATATGCTTGGTTTTGCCATATTTTTTAAGTTCACTGACCGAAAGGCTCAAATTCCTTATGAAATTTATTGAAATGTGCAATAAATGTATCAATTGTTTCGCATCTCAACTGCAAGGTAGTAGTGGAACTGATATAGTATATTGCTGTGTCAATTGCCTGTGACATTCTTCTACATTTATGCTGACCATTATTGCATTCATTTGTGATTCCAAATTTGTAGAATGGCATAAAATCCTGAACCTTGTAGAGGGAAGGAATCATTATAATTGTCTTTGTAGCATATGCCAGGATTTAGACTTGTTATATTATCTGTCTACATATCAAGTCTGGCTGCAACTTGCTTGATCTGGGTGATAGATTTAGGGATTTGGAAGTAGACTACTAACTCAGGATGTCTAAACAATCTTTTTGAAATTGTGAAACAAGAGCCTGCAGACTAGGAACATCTGAAGTTAGTGAGTACAGACACAGCAAAACTTGACTCCCTTACGGATTCTTGGGTTGTAAAATATGGCCTTTATTGTCAAAGTCTGGGAGAGTATGCACTCAATGGTTGAAATGTGGCTCTTTTTGTCCAGTGCTGGGAGGATTGATTCTGGGATTGGAAGTGTAGCCTTGTTTGCTGATAGTGCAAGGGTTTTCAGGTTAGATGAGGTAAGTGTCTTCATTGTTTTGTTAATTAGCCAAAGACCATCTCCACTCTCCAGACCAACTCAAACAACAACTAGCTGGTAGTATTATTAATGTTAATCATTTATCTCATTACTCTCACCACAGCCCATGTTGTCAACCAGTAACAGTTTTCCATTTCACATGCCTGTAATCCATGGATATGTGATCCATTTGCTGGTGTCATAGGAAAAACAAAGCTTCAGGCTTTCCCTTCCAAAATACTGTGGCACACGATGGTATGCATGACAGTGAAACCATTTCAATCAATCAATTGTCAAACTTGGTTTTTAAGTTGTGCATTTTGGTTTTTATTTTGTACATGTGCTGGGAATACATGAATACCCCATTGTTATTGCGTGTATGAAAATTTACCTGACCATTCTCTAGACCTTACAATGTGAGAGTCTTGTGCATTAGAATACCCTTTTGTTTGTCCATGTGGTTACTAAATCGGTAAATTGTTGACTTGACTACCATCACACCACGCATAGGATTTGAAACCGTTTCACTGAGTTTTCAATTTTGGTTTACTGTAAACATCAGGATCTGACTTCCCGAACACAAACAGCAGGACTACATGCTACTGCATTATCGAACCATTCAACTCTATATTAGTAGTTGCACCCGAAAAAGAGTACCTATCTTTTATTGACCTTCCATCTTATGTGAATATTCTATCTATGAGTAGGCCTTCGCTTTTGTATTCTAATAATTCTGCGGCTAGACCAACATATTCTCGTTACCCAGCTGGCAAAAGCTTTCGATGCGTCTTGTGGTAATATGGAGTTTTCCGCGAAACATTCATACAGATTTTCTAAGACGACTTTGTAAGAAACGCGCCAGATTGATATTGGTTTAAATGTCAAAACCGTTCAACTTTCTGAAAAAAGGGAAGAAATCCGGTCGCATTTACCAAACTAGTGTAACATGCAAGGGACTTCTTCTTTTGAACGGAAGACCTTATGGTAAGAATCAGATGATTTAACATATTTGTTCATTCCACAAGCTGACATTTTTCTTTGAGCTTCGCAATGGGAATCGAGTAGGCCAAACACGGGCCTTTTGTTTTTTTTTTTTTTTTTCGTATTTCGTTGGTTTGCTTTGTAGAAAATAGGGTTCTGATCTCTATGTTACCAGACTACCCAAGTTAAGATTGAGAATGAGTCAGCCATATTTGCTACAAGCTTAGTGGATCAACTCGATAAATGTTCGCTTGAGTTCATTCAATTACCTAAATGAACGTCATTTAAGTTTAATTTCGGTGGTGCTCGTTGGATAAAATGAGTTAAAATCTCAACAAGAATTGACTCTATGCTTAGATCTTGTTTAAAAACTCATTTAATGTGTTATCAGAGTAAGTTTGGTATGATCCATTCCCAACTATATATTATATGTTTACAATGATACCCTAAAATTGAACAATTTTATTTTTAAATTGTTTATTTTTGTCTTTTTATTTCTATTTATAGGAGTAAATTGTCATTATTTGTAGTTATTTTTATTAATGTCATAAAGTTAAGCGAATTATTTACAGAGATTCTGCAGATCTTGCTCGATGAAGGATGATTGACTTGTTAAACCTTGTTCACTAATGATATATTTGAGACTGTGATGATAGTTGGCAACCCTAGTGTTTGTGAAACTCTAAAATTTGCAGTTTGCAGAAAGTACAACAGAAGCTCATAATTTCTATAACTATTGTCACTTAAAAGTAATTACAATGTTTAACAATATGAAAAGCTTCTTCCTTTGTGATTCTTCTCTTCGCTGTTTCATCTCAAATTTTCAGGTGTCTTTCCTACTACAGTCAGTCAATTATATTTGATGACAGTAAGTTTCTTACCAATTACAACAAGAAGACTGAGAGGCAAAGTGCCTTTGTCTTGGGCTTTGCAAAACAAAATAAAAACAAGTCAGAATCGCGTATCTAAAGATGCCAACACAAAATTTCAAAAAGTCTTCCGAAGTTATTAATTTAGCCATGAAACCACGGTGCTGGAATTGTTCCCATCCAAATTGCAGTTGCCACAGGATCAAGAAACAGGAGTTCAGTTCCACCATGATGTCGTTAAGACGAGTCCCAATTGCCATTACCACCGAAGAGGTGCCCAAAAGCATGATTCGAAACCACAAAAAAATCGACCGAAATCAAATTTGCTGATTACCCTTTTGTAGGAAGCCATGATTAAAATAGATTATCCCCTCTCTCTCTCTTCCCTGATATTAGACTACTTTAGATCAACGTAACCAATTTCACGGTAAGCTGTGGCTATGGCGGTAGGGTGGTACCAGTATGGGGGGAAATATCATATTGACGAAAATTTCTCGGAAACAACAGGTGATTTAATAAATATGATTTCTTAGGAATATTACTATTCGATAATCATAAATATAAGTGTAAAAATAAAAAGAGAGATTTTTAATTTTTAAAGTAGAAGTAGAAGTAGAAGTAGAAGTGCCGACAAAGTCTTTTATTTTTTTTTTTTTTCAAAATTTTTGTTTGTCCAACAGATAAATTAAAAAGAACATATAAATAAATGTTAACACCGTGTTTCCCAATGAAATAATGCAGCAGTAGTAGCAGTTATGGACATAACTACTTCAGTTCCTCCGGAATAGGGAGGGAGAAGCACGTACCAACCAATAAACAAATAAGGATTTTTACCCTTTCTTTGATTAAACCTTTGCTTCTGTTTGTGTTTTTGGAATTCCTTCCTCTTCCTCGTTTTTTTTTTTTTTCTTTCCCTTCCCTTCAGGGTTTTAGAGCTGTAACAGCCATCATGTCCAACTCTGAATGCTTCTGGGTTCCTCAAACCCCTGATAAGCCTCTGTCAGAAAGGCCATTCACTCAGGGCACAACCAGAAACGATGTTTTTGGTAGTTCAGACGAGACTGCATGGATAGAAGAGCAGAGACGTCTTCCCGATAATTCTCTTGTTACTGATTGTGCCAATGAAGGTTTGAGGAACGCTGTTTGTCGAGATTCTGCTTCAGGTCAAGAAGCAGGGCTCGGAGATACCAACCGCGTGGCTAAGAAGTTGAACTTTTTCAGCTCTGATGGGGATTTTAGTCGAGGTCCTGCCGAGTGGGACGAACCATTAGATGCTATTCCTCTGACACAGGTCTTGGAATTGTCCAGTGTAGCTTTTCCAGAAGCCGTTCAGCTATCGGAAGAAACAGAAGCTCCTGATGAACTTCGTTCTTCCACTTATGCTTCAACAGTAACCACAGGAGGTGAACAAATTCAATCTTTGAATTATGTTTTTTGTTTTTGCTGTATTATTTAAAGGTTTACTTCTTCTACTGAATAATTCCTTAGTTAAGTTAATCTTAAGCCTGGAGTTGAATTTCAGTGATTTAGTTCAAACAAAAATTTTCTGGTTTTTTTTTTTTTTTTTGGAAAGTTTTAGGCAAAACAACTCGCCAACTTTTTCTTGCTCTGCCTTGTTGCAACTTCTATAAATAAATATGCAAATGATTGACTTTTTGTTGGCTTTGGAAAACAGATGGATCCTCAGGGGATAGTGAGAAACTCCATCGTGTTGAGTATCCGCCAACTGAGCAGAAGAACATGGTCCCAGATGAGGACAATAGGTCAAGAAAGAAAAGCAAAAGGAAAAGACATAGACCCAAGATTTTGGATCATCATGGTAAAGTTAAAAGAACTGCCCATCAGAAGCCAAGGGCACCTCTAGTGAGGGAGGAGAAGAGGAAGAATGAAGAGAAAACTCATGAGAGGACGGAGAAGAATGTTCAAACTCCTGCAGGAATGATGGTGATGAATGGAAATTTAGGCCATGAATCAGTAATCAACAATGACTTGGGAATAGATTTAATTGTGGAACCTACTGTCGTGAGCAGTGGAGCATTAAGTTTGTTGAGTGCCACTAACATGGACAACGATTCCACTGAGCCCAAATGGAGCAAACATGGAAAGAGATCTTGTAGAACACGCAAATTCCAACAGAGGCCTTTTGGAGTCAACAATTTGCTTAGATATAGGCCAAAAATTTGCAAGAAGAAAAGGACATTGCGGACTCGAAAATTCAATAGGTTCAGCGGCTTAAGTTTTTATAACCTGGTTCGCTACCGAAAGAAGAAGCGTTCTAAATTATTTGCTCGAAGGAAGAACATGCTTTCACTCACTGCACTGCCAACATGCAATCAATCCCCAAAGATGCTCCCAAATCAAAGGTTCCAAGCAGGATGTGCCAATCAACGTGTCCAAGGAGAGGGTTCCATGAAGATTGTTGCTCGTCCTGTCAGCTTGAGATTGCACGATTTTGGAAGAAAACCGAGCCCACCAGAAACTGAGAGGCCACTGTGCATTGCCAAACCAAAAGGTACTTCCTTCAACTGCAGTTGAATTGAAAATAAAACAATTTAAAATTTTTGGCGACCACGCAAGGGGATATGAAGGATCTCTAGAGTCAATTTTTGGTGGCCTAGAATGTATACCACCCAATCCAATTTTCGGAGAATGGAATTTGTTCTTAATGGAATTTGTTTTTTTTTTTTTTTTTTTTTTTTTTCATGAGCGTAGCATAGCTGCCATCTACACTTTAGGTCTAATGTCAGGGCGGGACTTTGTTGTAATTCGGTGAACACACTATCTGCGCTCAATAACTTCTGTGTTAAGGAAGGAATTATTCAATAGCCTCTCATTTGTCATCTTCTGATCGCCTTACTTGTATTGTATTATATCTGGTTGTATTCATTAGCTCTCCTGATTTCATTGTATCACATTACTAATGCATTGAAATATGATGCTGAAATGGTTAAAATTATACAGGACAACAGAGAATTTTCAGAAGACGCGTGACTGTTGCTATTGCTCAAGAAATTAGTACAACGATTAGAAAATTTGAGTCCTTGAAGATCAGTGACAGCGGTGGTGACAGTGGTGGTGCTTTAGTTCTCTATAATTCTGGCAAGAAACGCGCTCGCCCGAGTGTCCAGATTGATGCTTGGACCTTAAAAAGATGGAATCAGTTGATGAGTACTGATGATGGAACGAGTGATGTGAAGGCTGACAAAGAAAGTGACAAAAACTATTGGGAAAAAGAGAGAGAAATTTTCCAGGGCCGGATAAACTCATTTAGGTCTCGAATGCATCAGATTCTGGGTACTCTTCCCCAAACTCGATCGATTATTTTTCCTGAATTTTTTTTTTTTTTTTGGAAGAACAAGGTTGAAAAACAAAAAATACACATAGCTTAAGTGAAAACTCAAGTTTAATTTCATATAGGGGACAGGAGATTCAAAGCTTGGAAAGGTTCGGTTGTGGACTCTGTGGTGGGAGTTTTTTTGACTCAGAATGTCTCAGACACCCTCTCAAGGTATAAAACAAATTTCTTTGACTGCTTGCCTTTTTCTTTTTCTTTCTTTCTTTTTTTAATAAAAAATTAACCCCAAAACAGACGTTATAAGTAGAGATACAGGCGATAGTAACTTATTTTCGATCTGTGACAGTTCTGCTTATATGTCCCTTGCTGCAAAGTTTCCTCTTCATCCAAGTGTTGGAGCTTCAATTGTACCAGCAAAAGGTCCATGCTGTAATTCATATTTTGTCACTGAACCTGACATAGATGTCAATCATGAGATGGAAAATACAGAGGAGACATCAATCCGCAGCATGGATTCTGATCCAGTGAGTAAAACTAGTTTAAGAGGAATGAAAAAAATGGATGAGCAATTAAAAAAGAGGAATTGGGAGAGTTTGAGGCAAATTTGTTCTAGATACAGAACTATAGATCAAGTTGATTCGGTAGACTGGGAGGCAGTTAGAAATGCAGAACATAGTGAAGTTGCTGAGGCAATAAAAGGACGTGGCCAGCACTTCCAGATTGCAAAACGAATACAGGTTTGGAAATTAGTCAACCCCGTGCATCACTGTCATCCTTTGATCCCATTAACTATTTCCTTATCACTGCAGGAGTTCCTAAATCGGACAGTTGAGTTACACAAAAGTCTTGATCTAGAATGGTTACGGTATGCCCCGCCTGATGATGTGAAGTAAGTCAAGATATGGCTCAACTTCTATGATATGTCTATAATCATAAAATTAAACAATACGCTTATATCCTTAGAAACTTCCTGTCCAAGATTGTATTTGATTGTAGGAATTACTTGTTGGAGATACCAGGGTTGGGGCTGAAAAGCGTTGAATGCGTTCGACTTCTTGGACTTAAACATTTGGCTTTCCCAGTAAGTTAGATCATTTGATTTAAAAATAACTTGCCTGCAGATAAAATTTCCCATAACTCAAGAATTTCATTTGCTTCTTATGGTAAGGTTGATATAAATGTTGGTTGAATAGCTGTTCGTCTGGGATGGGTACCCTTAGAACCACTTCCTGGAAATCTTCAGTTTCACCTTCTAGAAGAGTAAGTATCAGATAAATTGAGCAAAAAGTTTGATATTTTCAGTGCCAAAAGAATCTCACACATTGTTTCTGCACAGGTACCCACTCATGGATTCCATTCAAAAATATCTTTGGCCACGCCTGTGCATGCTTGATCAACAAACTCTGTACTCCTTACTTTCCACTTGAAATGATTGTCTCCAAATAAATGATTTTCAAACTTGAAATGTGATTTTAGTTTCTAGGAAGAATAAATACTGACTTGGAATTGGACTTAATGCAGGTATGAATTGCACTATCAGATGATAACCTTTGGAAAGGTGCACCATTGCAATCTTCTATACTTATTTTATTTTAATGCTAATTAGACGAGACTAAGTGATGGCTGCATGCCTTTTAACTCATGCAGGTCTTTTGCAGAAAGAAAAATCCGAATTGCAATGCCTGTCCAATGAGGGCAGAGTGCCGACATTTTGCTAGTGCATTTGCAAGGTCTACACCTCTTTGCTTTTAAGTTTGTTCATTTGCAAATACGCATGCATGTGCTCACAAATAAACGAAGAGTAACAAGTTCTTACTTTAGTTGCGCATGCCAAGAGGAAAATCTAGCGCATAAAAGATGGATTTCTGTTTCAAGGGAATAGAGATGTGACTGCAGCATAATCAATTGACTCTTGCATCATACTCAAAACCTTTATAGAAACTTTCTATGTTATCTAGATTACAATTATACTCACCTAAAAGTAACAAAGTCTGATATAAGAATTTGGATGCAGTGCAAATCTTTCCCTACCTGGGCCATCAGAAAAAGGGGTAGAGAAATCAGTAGTTCCTAGCCTACCTAGTGGAAGCTCTTCCCAGCTTGGAAATAATGCCGTGATTTCCAAACAGGAATTGATCTGCCTTTCACAACCTAGCAGACTTCCAGAATGTGGTAAGACTGAGAACTGTGAGCCAATTGTTGAAGAGCCCAAATCGCCTGCTGCAGAACAGGAAACTGAAAATATTGAGGATATTGAGGATTTTGGCAATAGTGATGATGAAGAAATTCCTACCATCAGACTCAGCGGTGATCAATTTTATGACAATGTAAGGAACTTTGTGGACAAGTACAAAAACATGCAAGGGACTAGTCTGTCACAAGCATTAGTTCCTTTGTGTGTTGAAACAGCTTCAATCCCTGCGCCCAAACTGAAGCTGATTGGTCGCTTAAGGACAGAACATCAAGTGTAAGTAGAAATTATATTTTCATTTTGCTTGAGGTGATGAAATTAGAGAATTATGCAAACCCATAAAAACTTGATCAAATTTAGTTGCACTTTGCTTAGAATGGAACATTTGAAAGCTAAAGATTCTCAACCTTGATTAACGAAGTATAAAGCCTGATCTCAATGCAAAAGGAACTTTTGCTCTCTGAAATTCTTGTACGAGATCATGTCCAAATAACGGCATCTAATTGTCATCCTGCGGCCATAGTCAGAAATAAATCAGGCTTACAGATGTTTTTGGACATGGTTTGCAAAGGATTAATATTGACAACAGGAAGAGCGAGAATTTGGCAAAGAAAGACTTTTAACTACTTGCTAATTAACCATGCATATGCAAGCTAAAATCCAGAGGAGCAATTGAAAAATGCATTTTTTTCACTAAATGGAGTCCTGCAGGTTTCTTGTCTACTAATTTTCACTCTTATGCAGATATGAAATACCAGATGGACATGAACTTCTAAAAGGGGTGAGTTAGCCAATACTGAACTATTATTCAAGAAACATTAGTCACACTTAAGCACCTTTTTTCTAACTGCATTCTGAATCTTTTCAGCTGGAGAGACGAGCATGTGGTGATCATGTGCTTTATCATCTTGCTATATGGACACCAGGTAAAACATAACAAAAACATGATACCAAAAGTTGGAGGGTTCAATATCGAAAGTTCTAGGGGTTTGCAGAAATATACACTCATTGATGACTTTGAATTCATGAGCCAGTTCTACAAATTTCATGTCTTATAGTTGATCAAACTCTCTGTGCAATATCGTGTTTAGGTGAAACTGCAAGTACCTACCAAGAACCTAAGAAAAAATGCAACTCCCAAGGATCAGAAATTTGTAATGACGAGGAGTGCTTTTCTTGTGTAAGTATGAAGGATCGGATGGCTGATACCGTTCGTGCAACATTTCTGGTGAGTAAAAATTGTCCTTTGTGAACAATTCTCACCGCCATATCTTTAGCCTTATATACCGGTCAAGCCCATTATGTGAAAAAAGTAATGAATAACAAGATGCATGAACAGATACCATGCAGAACGGCAATGAAGGGAAGTTTTCCACTCAACGGCACATACTTTCAAGTTAACGAGGTGAATACATTGGCAAAAATATACCTACCCTTTGCCATATAAGCCCTGATCTTTCAAACCAGCTGCTACGCTGACTTACATTATACCTTTGCAGTTATTTGCAGATCACGAATCTAGTTATGATCCTGTAATTGTTCCAAGGAGTTTGCTTGAGGGACTACCACGGAGGACACGAATTGTATACTTTGGAACTTCGGTATCAGCAATTTTTGGAGGTCAGTGACCCTTCTGCAGAATTAGTTAAAAGACCAATGTGCACATAAATGACTTAAAAAAATATTATGTTTGCGGCAGGTTTGTCAATGAGAGCCATTCAAGCAAACTTTTGGAGGGGTAAGAAGTTTATATTCCAAATCAATTTATGCTATTAGCTGTTGTAGTGTGTATGTAGATCTTAAAGACCTCAGTTTGTGGGATAATGAATATGCAATCTCCAATAAAATAACAGATTACATTTTAATCTAAAGTTTCTGTGTTTTTCATTTTAAAAAAAAAAAAAACTGGAGATTTATATAGTTTTTGCTTCAAATAATCAACGATGCCATTAATTTTCACTAAATTCACGGTTTTGCAGGTTACATTTGTGTGAGAGGATTTGATCGGAAAACAGGTGCTTCCAAGCCTCTTTCGAAAAGGTTTCATTGCCCACCAACCAAGATGGAAAAGCAACGAAGCAGAAAGGGTGACAATTTGGAAATCTAAGCATGTCCCAAATATTTTGGTCCCACATTATGTGTGAACGTGACCATTTTGTTGTTCCAAAAAGGTGTGTTGCTTGGCATTGATTTTTGGGCAGCAAGAGAATTCATGTACTCAATGTTGATCGTAAACCTTTGTATAGTAAACATTCAGTTCAAAGATTTTGTTAAACAATATTCTGTGCCCGAGCATGCTAGCCTGTGATAGATTATACCATTACTGGATTAGATGCCTTGCGTAAATTTTTGTGAATCCTCCTCCCTCCCTCCCCCTCAAGCACCCAACAACAACCCATTGGAGGAAAAAAAAAAAAAAAACATATATGTATCATGATCGTTGCCTGGCTTCCTGTTTGAGTATTTGCAAGAAGGTTGCTTCTAGTGGCTTTTGGCTTGTAAAGAGCATCTCTTATGCTCATGCAGCCAACAGGGAGAATCCCAAGTGCAAGAAGATAGCTCAATTCCAGGTATTGACATTAGACAATCATCACAGGTTTTTGGGTTCACATGTTGGTCATCGTGTTCCATTTTGTTTGACTTGACTACTGCAGTAGCAACCTAACTTCACCCGTACGATTACATTTTCTGCTTCCACAAAACTATGATGAGTTGGGAGGGTGGGGGGGCTCTCGCCATCGTAGATAGCTCTGGCTGCTATAACATCACTCCAAAGCTGTGTACGTCTCCTGCTTTTGATGGTTTCACTTCAATGCCATTCTCTGCGACAAGCTACGTCAAGTCTATAAATCTAAAACATGCAACGGAAAGGAGGTGTCAAGAACGTGACTTATTGTCAAACGGGGGTCTAAGCCCATTTTGTGATAAATTCTAATTTTTTTCAATTTTTTTTCTTCTTTCTTTCATTAAGATGAGTGGGACGTTACAACTAAAAAAAAAAATAGAAATTATATATTTAGCCTACTAAAAAGAAGAAATCATGATAGTTTAGAGATAATTTTACATAATTTCTCTAACTCAAAATTTTGTTTTGCCCTCACATAAATCTTATTTTACACTAACATTCTTATTTTAATTAAAATTAAAAATATGAAAAATAATTTGTGTTATTACAAAATAAAAGTTATCATATTTATCCAACTACATCCCCAATGAATATATCTTATTACAATAGTAATAAAATTATTTTCCTTAATTTTAATTAAAAATTTAATGTTATTTCTCAAAATAATTTATATAGATTTTAATGTATATATATAGATATATGACTCCATTACTACATTTAATTATAGAGTTAATGTCTCTATTATCACTAATCTAATAATAAATATGTGTTACTTTATTCTCATTTTTTTAATATTTAATTCTTTAATAATAGAATACCTCATGGCAAAATTCACTCCTATGTTTGATCTCCCCAAGTTACATCCTGCTTTCCTTCTAATGCGTTTCTCTCTCTTCCCTATCTCTCTCTGGTGTGTCTCCATCAATGCTGCTCCTCATATTCTTATTCTCTCTTCCTTTCGCTCCTCTCTCTTCAAAACGTTAGATCTTTAATCATTGGCGTGCGCAAACTGAGGGTGAATTGGATGATCCGATTAGACTTCATGTTTGGATCATGCTATGCTATGAAAAATTATTTCACTTAAAAATTTAAATTATTAAGGAAAATTCGGAACATTAATTAATATGTCTATTATATTTTAACAGTATTCATCAATTTAAAGCAAGACTCCCTGTATGCACGTAGTAGCTTCAAAGGGTCATGCGTTTCCCCAACTCTCTAAATGCTGATGAAAAGGGGCAAATATATCTTTGATTGTTCAATGTTTAGGTTCTGCCCAAATAGATCAGTGAATGTAATTTTATTCAGATCATTCTGAAGTATTCTTCTGCCGTGGACCAGATAGCCAAAGAGTATATGGATAAGTGAAAAAAGGATAAGAAGTTACGAAAGACTTTAAAATCGAGTCCAAACTAAAGAACTTTTCGTAATTTTAATTAAATTTTATAAAATAATATTTTCGTAATTTTAGTACAATTGTATGCATCTTAGTGAGAGGTAGAACGTATTATACTTTATCCTAACTGAGAGAACTTTTCTCTAAAGCGGCTTGCGCATTTTGTTTTTTGGAATTCAATCGTTGTTATTGATTTCCTGCTGTTGATTACACTTTCTCGCTGCGTCAAATTGGTATCAGAGCCTGGCAATTTCCTGCGAAGATGTCAATTAATTAAGGTGTGGATGGTGGTCATGTTCTTAACGGTGTTCAGGATGCGGGAGTCCAAGGAGCCAATTAATGGGTTCCTAATACAAAGTTCAATGCTTTAGATCAAAGAGTCCAATGCTTAGAACAGCGTTTTGAAGATTTGATTGAGCGCTTTGACTCGATGAATATTAGCGGTAATATGCCTGGGGCAAGAGATAGGTATGTTAATCCAATTAACATACCCCGAACTATTAATAGGATTGCGCAAATCTCGGATGATGAATCTGCTGAGCAGGATGAGTTTAAGTGTAGAGTAAGGCAACCACAGAGACGAGGTGGTATTGTAGGGCATCAAAGGAACTACTATAGCTATGATCAAAGAGATAGGGGTGATTACCGTTTAAAGGTTGATATTCCATATTTTAATGGTAGTCTTAATATTGAGGAGTTCTTAGATTGGTTAGCAGACATTGATAGGTTCTTCGACTACATGGAGATACCAGATGATCAACGAGTTAAATTGGTGGCTTGCAGATTGAAGGGTGGAGCTTCTGCCTGGTAGGAGAGGCTGCAAACCAGGAGATAGAGAGAAGGGAGACATCCGGTGAGAATGTGGTTCCGTATGAAACAACTACTACAACGCGATTTCTTACCTCTAGACTATGAGCAAATACTGTTCTAGCAGCATCAAAAAATGTCGCCAAGGGCCAAGATCTGTTTATGAGTACACTGCAGAGTTTATGAGGTTGGCAGAACGGAATGACTTGAGAGAGAGTGAGGGTCAATAGGTTGCACGATATGTGGATGAGTTGAAGTTGCAAATTAATGACAAAATAGGAGTTGCGGTTTTGAGGAATTTGAATGAGGCAAAAAATATGGCTCTCCGAGCCGAGTTAATGTTGCAGAAGCAGAGTACTAGATATACAAGTGGAAGAAGGGGGTTCGTGAGTGATGCTGCCAGTAAAGTGGGTGTTGAGAAGAATAAGAATTTGTCGAGTAAATTTGGTGAAGATAATGCCAAGAGGGATGAAAGGGCTGAAAGGAAGAAGTCTATGGAGTCTAAGGGAGTCCAGAAGCAAGATAACCCGTATGTTAAACCAATCTTAGGTAAGTGTTATTGTTGTAATCAGCTTGGTCATAAATCTAATGAGTGTCCTACTAGGAAGAGTGTTCATATTGTAAATAGGGATGATGATGAAGATGTGTGTTGTGAGCTTGATGAAGAGGATGAATATGATTAGGAGGAGAATGGTGAAGTGGAGCCAGCTTATGTGATTAGGCTAATGATGTTAGCACCAAAACAGGAGACAAATACCCAACGACACCAGTTGTTTCGTACCAGGTGCACAATTAGGGGAAAGGTGTTTGACTTGATTGTAGACAGTGAGAGTTATGAAAACATCATCGGGAGAGAAGTTGTTAAACAGTTATAATTCCCTATCGAAAAACATTCATACCCATACACTATTGGGTGGATTAAGGTGGCCGAGAAGATTGAGGTAAAGGAGAGGTGCAAGGTACCCTTTTCTATAGGGAGGTATCAAGATGAAATTTTCTGTGATATTGTTGACATGGATGCATGTCATTTGCTATTCGGGAGACCTTGACAGTTCAATGTGAACGCCCAACATGCAGGTAAAGAGAATGTTTATAAGTTAGAAAAGGAGGGTGTGAAGTATACTTTGTTACCTTTGAAGTTAGACGGTCGCTCTAGAGTTCGCAAGATAGAGGAACGTTCTTTCTTGACTATTGCCCAGTTAGAGAAGGAGATGGTTGAGGATTTGAACAAGTCGAAGGTGGCTCATGCGCTCATTGTTAAGAATGTGATAGTTGGGGATGAAGATGCACATGAAGAGGTCCCTAAAGTAGTTAAGGGAGTATTGGAAGAGTATAAAGATGTAGTTCCTAATGACTTACCTAAGGGATTACCACCCCTGAGGGATATTCAGCATTAAATAGACTTAGTACCTGGAGCAAGTCTTCCAAATTTACCACATTATAGGATGAGTCCTAAAGAAACTGAGGTCCTGCAAGAGAAGGTCCAAGAGTTATTGGACAAGGGGTTTATTCGAGACAGCATAAGTCCTTGTGCTGTACCAGCTTTATTAACACCTAAGAAAGATGAGAGCTGGAGAATGTGTGTTGATAGTAGGGCCATCAACAAGATCACCATCAGATACAAATTCCCTATACCACGATTGGATGACATGTTAGACAGATTGAGCGGGGCTAAGGTATTTTCCAAAATTGATTTGAGCAGTGGCTACCATCAAATCAGAGTTCGGCCTGGGGATGAGTGGAAGACATCATTCAAAAACAAAGAGGGATTGTATGAGTGGCTGGTAATGCCATTTGGCCTCAGCAATGCGCCCAGTACCTTCATGTGTGTGATGAATCAGGTATTAAAACCCTTTAATGGTCGCTTTGTAGTAATATATTTTGATGATATACTGGTATTTAGTAAGTCGAAGGAGGAATATATTGAACACTTGAGGTGTGTTTTGGCTGTGTTGAGGGAGAATAAATTATTTGCTAATTTGAAAAAGTGTGTCTTCATGTCAAGGCGATTGTTATTTCTGGGGTTTGTGGTTAGTAGTGAAGGTATCATGGTGGATGATGAAAAGGTGAGGGCAATCAAGGAATGGCCTACTTCTAAAGCTGTTACTGAGTTGAGGAGTTTTTTAGAATTGACTAGTTTTTATAGGCAATTTATAAGACATTTCAATACAATTACTGCTCCATTGACTGAGTGTTTGAAGAATGGGAAATTCCAATAGGGTGAAGAGGCTGACACAAGCTTTGTGAATCTAAAGGAAAGGTTATGTAGGGCCCTTGTATTGGCATTACCTAATTTTAATAAGCTATTCGAAGTTGACTGTGATGCTAGTGGGTAGCAATCGGTGTGATGCTATCACAGGAGAAGAGACCAATAGCGTTCTATAGTGAGAAGTTATGTAAGGCCAGGAGGAATTGGACAACTTATGATAAAGAATTCTATGCTGTTGTGAGAGCCTTGAGAGTATGGGAACACTATTTGGTAATAAAGGAATTCATTCTCTACTCAGACTGTGTCACATTAAAACATTTGAGTGGTCAGACCAGGATAAGTAAGGATATGCATGCTAGGTGGATTCAATTCTTACAGAGGTTTCCTTTCAGGTTAATGCATAAATCTGGTGTGCAAAACAAAATGGCTGACGCTTTAAGTAGAAGGGTTGATTTGTTATTCACCTTAAGTGCTGAAGTTGTGGGCTTTAAAAGAATAAAAGAGTTGTATGAAGATGATGGTGATTTTAAGGAGATGTGGAAGAAGTGTACTATTAAGGAGCCTTGTGATGATTATCATATTCATGAGGGTATTTAATGAAGGGAAATCAATTGTGCATTCCTGAGTCCTCCTTAAGGGAGAAGTTGATTAGAGACCTTCATGGAGGAGGTTTAGCATGACATTTGAGTCGAGATAAGACCTTAGCTGCCATGACAAAAAGGTATTTCTGGCCTTGACTGAGAAGGGATGTTGGTAGGATTGTAGAGAGATGCTACATCTGTCAGACTTCCAAAGGGCAATCTCAAAATGTTGGGTTATACACTCCCTTACCAGTACCTGAGAACATCTAGGAAGACTTGTCGATGGATTTTATCTTGGGTTTACCTTACACTCAACGAGGTGCTGACTCTGTGTTTGTTGTTATTGACAGTTTTTCTAAGATGACTCATTTTATTCCATGTAGAAAAATTGTAGATGCACAATCCATTGTTAGGTTATTTTTCAAAGAAGTGGTGCGCTTACATGGTGTTCCAAGGTCCATTACTTATGATAGGGATAACAAGTTTCTTAGTCACTTCTAGAAGACGTTGTGTTTCCTGTCTTCATTAAACTTTAGTAGAACAGCTCATCCACAGATTGATGGGTAAACTGAAGTGACCAACAGAACACTGGGAAATTTGATCATGAATATTTGTGGTGAAAAGCCAAGACATTGGGATTAAGCATTTACCCAAGCTGAATTTGCTTATAATAGTTATATTCATAGAACTATTGGGAGATAACCCTTTTCAGTGATTTACACCAAAACACCACAACATGCCCTGGATTTGCTGAAATTATCTAAGGGGGTAGAGGTTAGCATAACAGCTAAAAATATGACAGAACAGTGTCAAACTATCGCTGAAGAGGTAAGAAGGAAAATTGAGAGGGCAAATGCGACATATAAGGTAGCTGCTGATAAATACAGGAAGGAGAAATTGTTTGAGGTTGGTGATCAGGTGATGGTATACCTGAGGAAGGAATGCTTTCCTGTGGGCAAGTATAGTAAATGACAATCAAAGAAGTATGGTCCTTATGAAGTTGTGCGCAAAATTAACGACAATGCTTATATTGTCGAGCTTCCTGATGATATGAATATCTCCAAGACATTCAATGTAGCTGATTTATCTCTTTTTCATCCAGATGATATGCCTTTATATCATGAAAATAATTCGAAGTCGAGTTCTTCTCTGGTAGGAGAGAATAATATGGATCAAATAGTCGAAGAGTATATGGACAAGCGAGAAAAGGATAAGAAATTGCGAAAAGTTTCAAAATAATTATAAAATGAAGGACTTTTCGTAATTTTAATTAAATTTTATAAAATGATATTTTCGTAATTTTAGTATAATTATATGTATTACATATATTTTAGGATTTCTTAGTGAGAGGTAGAACGTATTATAATTTATCTAACTGAGAGAACTTTTCTCTAAGATGACTTGTACCCTATGTTCTTTGAATTCAATCGTTGTTATTAATTTTTTGTTGTTGATTAGGCTTTCTTGTTGCGTCATCTTCCCAGGGTTTTGAAGCAATTCTATGTAATGTGTGCTGAAATGAAGTTCATCTTATTGGTCAGCAATGTCCGTCCGCCATGCGAGTGCCAGTTATTTGGTGTTTGTTTTACATTCTCTCGACTTCAACAACATATGAAGCAAGCAGGGTGTTGCAGCAGTTTCTCATTGCGTGCATGACCTGGGAACTCGCATGGTTTCTTTGATATGATCTATCATGCCCGCGTTCCACGTAATTCGCATCTAATTAGACTCAAATTAACATTTCTTGACTCCCGCAACACCCCCAATCAGATCTTTTTTAATTAATATTTGTTTTTCTCTTGATGATAGCCGTGTGATTTTATCATTATTGTTATTATTTTCTCTAGAGAAAAGGCCAAATGAGATGATTTTTTTTTTTAAAAAAAAATTTTAGAATCCGTTTTAAATATTTTAGTAGTTTAGGACTTGAATAGAAAAATTACCCGAAAACTTTGGACTTAGCAGTGCATTAGTTTACTGTAGACTTTGTAAAACAAAAGAATTTGGTCCCTTTTTTTTTTTTTTTTTTGTTTTTGTTTTTCATGTTTTCCTTTCATTCTCCTTTCATTCTGAGCTAAATTGGAATATCGCCTATATTTTCCTGCTGTTGGTATTTTGGATTCGCAACTTTAGCATTTTGATGCTTTCATGCATGATTGAACATGCACTCTTTTCTAAGAATATAATGATCTTAGAGAAAATTCTTTTCTATGCATTGCATTGTGTTTGTGCCGAAATGTTGATATCATACGTTTATTACATTCTTTTTCTTGGTTCATTACTTCTCTGTGAGGCGTATGGAGACAGAAATTTTCTCATTTCGTTGTGTCTCCACTCACCACTTTCTAAGGTGACACAATCCTGTGGGCTTGTGAATGCTACTGACAATGTTTTTTTTTTTTTTTTTTTTTTTTTTTTTTTAACTTTTGTTATTGAACATATGGAATCTCTAAACCGGGGGGGGGGGGACAAGAACTGTAGACCATAGTGGGGAAAGGACAAAAAAAAAAAAAAGAGAAAAGGATAAATAATTAACGAGTGGATGTAGATATAACAATGGTTGGTCTAATATTGTTAAACCTTGTAAGGACGCTGCCCCATGGAAGTGGCAAGATTTCCTTGCATCAGTTCAAGGATTCATTGATTGATGACAACATGACACTGTAAAGAAGTAGCAAACTCTCTCATAGTCCTTTATTTTATTATATATATATATATATTTTTTTTATTATTTTTTGGTTGTCTTGGACTAGAAACTGCGGTGCAAATTCATTTATTTTTTTTGTAATCCTCCTGCAGACCAGGACAAGTAGAGTCAAATCGAATCGAATCGAATCTGACCAAGGGCCTGTTTTACCACGTTAATTCAGCAGTTCAATGTTTTGTTCCATATGAAGGGTGTCGGTGAGATTGATATACACACGTACGGGGTGTGCCCCCGGGAGTCCCCCGGAGCAACCAGCCCCCCAACTATGCTATGCTATTTTTTATATTTAAATTTAATATTAATAAATTTAATTTTTTTATACAATACTGCATACTCAACATAAAATAAAATTTTATGTTTGAGAGTAAATAAAATAATAAATAAATAAATATATATATATATATATATATATATATAACAAACCATCCGCTAAATTACTCAACAGAGTGATTTAGGTAAGATGATAAACAGAAACAGAATTATTGAGAGGCATCCGGCACCACGGCAATTTACATTATATTTATGAGTTGAAAAGACAGAACCATTAATTATGGTGGCTCAAGAGTAGTCAAATTGAAAACAACTTCGAAAAACATATTGGCACATAAGCTGCATTTGTTGGAGAAGAATCCAATGAAGCTTCAAGTTCCTCGAGTTTCCAAAGCATCAATTCTCGTGTTGCTGGGTGTAGATGTAGTCCAAGTGAGCTTCAGCGACAATTCTTCTCTTCAAGCATTCCTCATCTCTTGCACTTTCACATGCTTCCAACCCCATTAACTCCTAGGAAAAAAAAAAAATTCAAGAATAAAAATAAGTTAAGGCGAGCTTTCTTCATTTCTGTTAATAATCGGGAAAACATAGATGAATATTCAATCACTCACCCCCATATTGACAGGAGATTCGCCACTGGTGACCTCCTTGGTGTCCAGCCATTCGTGCCCTGCCAAAAACCCATTTTTTTTTTCTTTAAAAGTGCAAACCGGGAAAGCATATATATTAACACTAGTCTCAAAATAATTAAGAAGGCAAATAAGTAATACAATATGCATACTTTGAAGTGCTGAGATGGAATGTGCGGAAAATCTCAAAAAGCAAATAAGGGCAAGAAGCAAGAGAAGGGGAGAACGACTGTAAAGGAGGCATTTCTTCATGGTTTTAGGTAGCTTCAACTAAATTCATAGAGAAAGACAGAAGCCCTGGTTGGAAGTTGGGGTGGTGGAAATTGAAAGAGAAGGGGTGGTCAGTTGTGTGCATAAATACATGCAAAGAAATTATAGCGAGTACCGTATGTCACATGCATGATAGGGAAAAGAAGAAGGCAAGTTGCACTTACGCCCAAAAGAAATGGAAAGAGAAAGAAGAAGAAGAAGACAGTTGCACTGGCACATTGCCCACTGTCTTCAGTAGTGGGACATTATAGTGGGGCTCTCGTCTGTTTCCGCTGTGTGTGTGTGTGTGTGTGTGCGTGGTGAGAAAGAGAAGTGTCTGCCAGAAGTCCTGTATAGGTCAAAGGACTCCAACAATCAATGCAATGTATTAACAGTGGATTTGCGTGCCACTGCAGCCAACCTTTTGAACATGGTGCGCACCAGCTGTTGTCCATCGTCATCGTTTTTTAATTACCCTTTTTATCCATTAAAAATCCAGCTTTTTTTTTTTTTCCGTTATACATTTATTTTTATTTCATAAGGTTTTTTTTTTTTCCGTTATACATTTATTTTTATTTCATAAGACGTAAGGGTAAGAGGAAAAGAAGAAAGAGTTGACGGCAAATGAAATGTTAGGGAAAAAATTATCAGATGAAAGAAGAAAAAGGAAGAAGAAAAAGAGCTGGGGAAATTTTGTTTTCCTGTTTTGATTCTTTTCGATACTATAATAATCCCCTTATACATCCACTTGATCCTCTATCTTTATTATTATTTTTACAAAATAATTCGTTTTATTAATTTTTAACGGTGGAGTTATCGGAATACTGACAACGTTGCTCTTAGCTATTATAACTTGCACCTGATCGTCGATCAAAATATACGGCTAAAACTTCTTGCTAGGCTTCTCATCCTTTTATTCTATATTCAACAACCTTTTTCCATACATTCAACCTATATTCATAATAGTTTTCTCTCTTAAACTAGTCTTATCCTTAAAGTTTAAATTAAGGAATTGTCTTATGATAACGATTAATTCTCTTAAATAGCATCTGTCAATGCCAAATACTTGAGTGAGAGCTTGGTTTTTCTTTTTGATAATCCTTTGGTTTAAAATTGCAATTAGTTCAGCCAATAATTTTCCTTCTTTCCCAATTAGTGGCAATTGTGACATTACTTATTAGTGATTACTTCATATGAATTTCTTGAACAATGAAACATGAAAGATTGGGTGAATGGTGGATCCTCAGGGAAGCTGTAATGTAATTTATAGGACATTTGCCCTACCTTATTGTTTATTTTGAAAGCTTTATAGTAATTGATAGTTAATTTGAGATTTTTACACAAGATCACTAAAATTTGCCTATAAGGTAAAAGTTTGAGGTATACCTATTTCCTACTTTTATTTTTCTTTTTTTCCTCCTTTGATTTGCATAGTATTACATTTTATGTTATGCCTTAGTGAGCCCTAAAGTAGCAGGTTCAATTTCTACATTTCTTGTAACCATGCCTTCACTTCTGTAACTATACCTCTACTTTTGCAACCTTAAAATTATTCAAGGGTAACTCAAGTACGAGGGAAGAGTTATATCCATACAAAGCTTGAAAAGGAGATATTTGTAAAGCCGAGTGGTAGTTGTTGTTGTATCATTATTTAGCAGCCACTTATGTCATTGGTATGACCTCTGAAAAACCATGCAATACAAGTAGGTTTCTAAACACTTATTAAGCCTTTCTATTTGTCAATCTGTTTGAGGATGGTAGGCTATGCTGAAATAAAGAATGATGCCTAGTAACTTGAATAGTTCTTAACAAAATAATTTTAGGAAGACTTTGTATCTATTTGAGAATATAATTTAGAGCATTCCATGCAATTTGAAAACTTATTCCATGAAGTCTTTAACTATATTAATGGTTGAGAAAGGGTGTTGTAGAGCCATGAAATGTGCATATTTAGTAAAATGATCCATCATTGTTAGTATGGTCTCTTTCCCCTTAAATTTAGTTAGCCTCTCAATGGAGTCTATGCTGATGTCTTTCGAAGCTTGTTCTGATATAGTTAAGGGTTGCAACAATCTTGGGTAAGGTACATTCTCCCCTTAGCACTTTTGTCATACTACATACTGTTTAATAAAGTAAAGGATCTCTTTATTGATTTCGGACTAATAAAAGCATTATTTTAACTTATGGTAAGTGGCAATAAGTCTTGAATGCCTTTCCCAAGCTAACATGTGGAATTGGGATATCAATTATTGTCTTAGATTGCCTGTTGGCCTTATATATAACTTTCCCTTATACCTCAATATGCTTTGTTGACAGGTGTAAGAGGGTTTGAAATTCGGAGCTAAACTAAGGAAAAGGATTAGTTCTGATGCCAAGTGATATGTCTGGTAATTAGTAACTATCTTAATTAGCCATTAAGAAACCTAATTGGTTGCAGGATAACAACCTGTCTCCTTCATCTTTTGTTTTGGTTCCTTATAGTCTTCCCTCATTAACAAAGCATTTGCTACCTTGTTCTCCATTCCCTTCCTGTATTGAATGCTATAATCTAACTTCAACAACATGGTAACCCCCTTAACTTGAATATAAGTGTGAAGTGGTTGTCACACAAGGAACTTTAAACTTTCATGGTCCATTTTGATAATGATATGATTTGCTTTTAAGTAATGTCTTTACTTAGTAATTGCCATAAGAATTGCTCCTTTTTATAAATGGAGAGCCATTGATGTTTTTTGTTATTCCTACAGCCTTGTATGAGTTATAATAATTGTCAACTAGATTTAAGTATGCAAGTAATTTGAAGCCACATGGAGGGGCAAGAAAGTAAAGCCACGTGGAAGGACAAGAGAGTAATTTGAAACTACATGGCAAGAGAGTAATTTGAAGTTACATGAAGAAGTAAGGAAGTAAAACCATAACTTTGTAAGAGAAATAGAAAACCCTACACGGCAACAAAGAAAACAAAGTCGAAAGAGAGAGAAAGAGGAGACGATTGAAGGGGGGCTGAACAAAGAACAATAGTCGGTAAAAATGGAGAAAAGAGGAGATGATTAAAAGGGCTAGATGATTGGATGGTAGACTGGAAGAGCGAAATGGCAAAATCTTATTTGGCAAACCAAGTGAGCGGACGGTAAAACAGGGGAAGGAGAGAAAATCTAACATGACCAAAGAGGAGAGTGGACGGCAAAGGAACGACACACCACCTGCACACCAACAGTCGGTAGAACATGAGAGAAAGAGAGAAAAATTGATGCAGCCATTGGAAGAGAGAGAAAAGAGGTATACAACTAAAACAGAGGAGTTGATGGGAAGGAGAGAGAAAACACGACCAAATAAGGGAAAAGGAGAGAAAATCTGGAACTGCCAAAGAGAGGTGGACGAAGGGAGAGAGACCATTGGCAGAACAGAGGAACTCTAGTTGGACGATGAGAGAGATCCGGCCGGACGGTGAAAGAGATCCAGTTGGACGGGAAGAAGAGAAACGAACCTACACGACAAAACAAAGAGTAACATGGCAAAACAACACACGACTTGAGACCACCGACTGGAAGAAAACCAGAAATGAATAAGTAAGGAGTGAGGCGTGAGACCACCGACTGGAAGAAAACTAGAAATGGACGAGTGACTAGGCCGTGAGACCAATAACGAGTGACCGGAAAAGGGAGACCAGCAAAGCTTAAATGAGAGACCAGTAAAGCTAAAATGCGAGACTAGCAAAGTTGTGATAGGAGCGCAGCAAAAGCATGGGTGTACGTTAAGAGATGGCTTAAGACCAGAACGTGCGACGGCGTGATAAACTAGAAGTGTGAGGGTAGGCTGTGAAACAGAAGATGGGTGAGACTGTGAGACGGTGAAAGCAGGAGCTGTGTGAGATAACCTAAAGAAGGAATTCGGTGAGGCATTGAAAGAACTTAATGTATTTCCAAATTTCTTCAAGTGAGGTTAGAGATCATTGTGGTGAACTTCTAAGCGGTAGTGGAACAATCTTTCAATTCAACAGAGGCAAGAAAAGTTAGAAGAAGGTTAGATACAGTAAGTGACACTCTTTGTATTGTACTTGCTTAGTAATTGCAATAGTGAGAGGAGTAGAGGATTAAGACATCCATTATAACTGGAATTATCAAGTATAGTTGATAGTCTTGGTAAGGGAAAGTCCCTACCACCGTAGATGTATGTCACATTGACGAAACCACGTAAATCTTGTGTGTCCTTAATTTGCTTTACGTTATGTGTTTTGAATTGTGTTGTGAACACAGTTAAAGTATCAGCCAACCTATAACCTAACAAAGACTTAAACAAGAAATCCGAATTGTCTATTAGGCAAGGTGTCTGAAAGGTGACTTTGGGGACTATTGTGATTAGTTGATAGCAATAGATCTACCTTAGTTGAGTTTGAAAAAAGTTCACTTTTAAAAAGAAGTTGAAGTTGTTCGCTTACTTACAAATTGCGAATTGTGGTGATATTGATTTACCCCCCTCTCACTATCACATACTAGTAGATCCTAGGGTGAAGTTGGGAACTTCAATTAGTATCAGAACTTTGGTTCACCAGTTTAAAGCTTAATATCTTGGTGTACTAGCTTGAAAGGTTTCAAAAGTTTTAACTTGTTCAGCATATTGAGAAATGGATGCTGGTACCAGCATTAGCACTACTTACAATAAGAAGGTTCTAATCTTTAACGAAACCAACTATCATATGTGAAGAGCGAGAATGTTAGTGGTATTTGCAACCATGGGCATGAATGTGGTGAAATCTATACAAGAGGGTTTTGTGGCTTTAGAAGAAGGTAAAAATCCAACTCTAGAGGAATTAAGGTAGTTTGAGATAAATGAGAAGCCCTCAAACATCATCATTTCAGCATTGACAGATGCTAAGTATGCTATAGTTATGGACTGCAAATCTGCTAAGGAGATATAGAACAGATTGCAGAAAGTCTATGAAGGTGATAGCAGAATGAAGGAGGCTAAGTTTTAAGTGTTTAAGAAGAGATGAATCTCTCATAATGCAAAAAAATGAGACAGTCCAAGAGTTCTTCACCAAGGTTATTAATGCTGTAAACGATCTTAGAAGTCATGGGAAGAACAAAAAGGACTCATTCATTGTGAAGAAAATTTTAAGAATTCTACTTGAGAGGTTTGCATCAAAGGTAGTAGTTATAAAGGAGAGTATAGGTCTTAATTATATGTCTTTGCATGATCTCTAATGCAATCTCATTGCATATGAGATGAGGATAAAGTCAGCTGAAAACTCTGCAACAAAAAAGGTATCAAAGAAGGCAGCTTTCAAAGCTATGAAGCACTTGAAGATAAAAGAAGAGGAAAAATCATCCAGTGAGGATGATAATGATGATGATTAGGAAGAAAGTGAAGGTAAAGTATTGGCTTACTTCACACGAAAATTCAAAAAGGTGTCTAAGAAGGGAAAAGGAAAGTTATCCTTGAGATGTTATTGTTGTGGGCACACTAGATACTTTGCTTCTCAGTGCAAAGTGAAACTTGATGATGAAGATGAGGATGATGATGATGATGAGCAAAATTCAAGATGAAGAAGATCATCATTCAAATCAAAGAAGTCTAGTAAGAAGATTGCCAACCCACTGAGGAAGAAGAGAAACTTATTTGAGAGTTATGTGAATCAGATAAAAGAAGCTGATGAGGAGGAAGATGAAGACTCATCATATGAGCATGTTTTTATGGCATTACATAAGGTGGTAGCTCAACCTCTTAAAAGGAAGATGAGGGTGATGAAGAAGAGCCAGATTTTGAAGCTGAGCTGGAAGCAGCTTCAAAGGAGATAATCAGAAGGGGTAAAACTATAAGAAGGTTGGAGACCCATATAAAACAAGTTAAAGCAAAGTCTAAGGAAGCTAAAAGTCAAAAAGATGGAATAAGGACTAAGCATATTGACTTGAAGAGAAGATTTGAGGAACAGATTAAATTATGTGAAGACCTTACAGTAGAACTTGGCTGAAGGGTTTCAAAAATTGAAGAAATGGAGAAAGAGTTGCTGAAACTTTAGCAACAACTCAAAAGTAGCAAAGAGAATTTGAAAAAGCTTGAAATGATAGGAGAAACAAGTTCTACAAAAGGAGAGAAGAATGTAGAGAAAATGCAGCAATCTAAGGCTGTATTGGCTAAAGAAAATAAGAATATGCCACAAAAGTTAAAAGAGAAGGTTGTGACTCAGAAGAAGATAACTGAGAATAAAGAAAATCTGAAGAAGCAACCTAGGGTGGCAAGTGAGAAGGAAGAAAAGAAAATCAACCAGCAAAGTGCTATGACTGAACAGAAGAAGGAGAAGAAGGTGATTGAAATGAAAGTCACACAAGCAAAGAAGCTAGTTACTTTGCCTACACAGTAAGTAATGAACAGAAGAAGATAAACTGTGATCAGACCTAAGAAGAGGCAGTTTTAAGGTCATTGCCTTTATTGTGGAGTTTGAGGTTGTAAGGCAAGTAACTGTTGGTGGAGAAGGCCAGTATATGTTTCTAACTTGAGAAGATACGACGTTGCATACAGGGGGAGACAATACAAAACTCAGAGGAGATCACCTGTTGTGAATTTTTGCACATACTGTAAAAGGTAAAGACATATTGATGAGGATTGTTGGTAGAACAACAAACCAGTAGTTTCAAAGAACAAATTTGCTATATCGGCAGACTTGAAATAGTGAGAAAGGTGCAAGCAGGATGGCCATAATACCAAGAGATGCATGACACTTCTCCCTAAGTAAGAGAAGGCACTCAATGGCACAGTAAAAACAAGCGGTGCAGTCAAAGTTAAGAAAAAGGAGAAAGTTATCTTTTAGCCAGTTTAAAAGAAAGAATATAAAGCTAAAAGGGAGGTGGCTAATATAGTTGAAATTGCACTCAAAACTGACTATAAGGATAAGTAGTGGATCCTTGACAGTGGATACACTTCACACATGACAGGAGATCAGAGTAAATTGTCAAAGCTAAATAAGTCAAGAGAAGGCAGAGTCAAGTTTGACAATGATGATTCACTCAACATCAATGGTTAGGGGTTAGTAAACATTGGAAGAAGAAAGCTGAAAGATGTTTTGCATGTTGAAGGACTCAAATATAATCTAGCATCTGTCAGCTATTTATACAATGAAGACCATAAGGTAATATTCACAAAAACAGGTTGCCAGGTAAAGAGTAAAGAAGGCAATACTATTGCAGTCAGGAAGAGAACAACTAGAAATTTATTTGTGATTGATGAGGACAAGACAAACAACTATTTACTCACCAAAGAAGAAGAAAATCAACTTTGGCATAGGAGGCTGGGACACTTATCACAGAAGAACATGAAGAAGGTAACCACTACTCATGCAATCAGAGACATTCCCAACATCAAGAGAGAGAGAGAGAGAGAGTATGTTTGCTCAACATGTTCTAAAGGAAAATATGCCAGAAAGCAGTATAAGACTAAAATGTTCAGTTCTGAAGCAGTGCTTGACATTGTGTATACTAATTTATGTGGACCGATAAGAACAAAAGGATTGAATGGTAAGAGGTACTTCATCTTGTTTATTGATGATTATTTGAGAAGGACCTGCATCATGTACCTCAAATATAAGTTAGAAGTTCTAAATTGCTTTAAGAGATACATAAGATTGGCTGAAAATAAGAGTGGAAGGAAGATCAAAGTATTAAGGTTAGATCAAGGAACTAAATTTACAAATGAAACTTTTAAAGATTACCTTGAGAAGCATGGTATTCACCACCAGATGACAGCAGCAAGAATACCTCAACAAAATAGGGTGGTAGAAAGAAAAAATAGAGATATGGTTGAAATGGCAAGAACTCTACTACTGGAATCCAAGCTTTACATAAGCTTTTGGATATAAGTAACATTTACAACAGTGCACCTACTGAACAGAGTTTTACTAAGGCCCAATATTGATAATACTCCATATGGGCTATGGAGTAGGAAGAAGACAACAGCTAAATATCACAGAATCTTTGGCAGTCCATGTTTTGTGAAGAACAAGGAGCAAAATTTGGAAAAATTCAATGCTGGGTTTGATGAAGGCATCTTTGTGGGATACTCAACAAAGACAAAAGGCTACACAGTTTTTCTACATAAGTTGGGAAAAGTGATCACGTTCAGTGATGTGAGAATGGATAAGAACTAGAAAAGAATGTAGAATGGAGAAGCTGAGGACAATAAAGAAGATGACTTCAATGTAGATGATGAATCAGACCAACCTGAAGAAAAGGAACAAGAAGTGAGTCTAGACTCAAAGAAGAGTGAGTCTAAAAATGAAGAAAGAGATCCTCTTGCAATTAAGACTGTGCAAGAAAGAAAGCCAAAGAAAACATGGACCAGTGCTTATCAAGAAAATCAGATCATAGGTGACCCATCAACAGGAGTTACAACAAGAAGAAGAATTGTGGAAGCTACTGCTTTACTCTCACAAGTTGAACCTAAATCTGTTGAAGAGGCTACACAAGATCTAACTAACTCTTTGTCCACAAAACTGTTTGAAAAACACAGATTGAGTCTATTTGTGCAAATGCCTCCTTAAGCCTGAAAATTAGGTGAATCCTCCATCCTTACTTTGTGAGTTTTTCAGATTTGTAATTAGTTGGCTAAAAGGGAGAGCAGCAACAGTACAGGGGAGCTGTTAAGAAATAGGGAGTGCATATTTAGGGGGAGTTGAAATTGCTGCATAATGGCTTTTGTTATGAGTGTTGCCAACAATTACAAAAAGGGAGATTGTTGTTCTCATAGTCTTATATAGGTTGTAATTGTTGTTAACTAGATTTAAGTGTGCAAGTAATTTGAAGTCATATGGAGGAGCAAGAAAGTAAAGCCACATAGAAGGGCAAGAGAGTAATTTGAAGTTACATAGAGGGGTAAGGAAGTAAAACTACAACTTTGCAAGAAAAATAGAAAACCTTACACGGCAACAAAGAAAACAAGGTTGAAAGAGACAGAAAGAAGAGACAACTGAAGGGACTAGACGACTAGATGGTAGACTAGAAGAGCATAACGGCAAAATCCTATTTGGCCAACTAAGTGAGTCAACGGCAAAATAAGGGAAGGAGAAAAAATTCGACATGACTAAAGAGGAGAGTGGACAGCAAAGGAACGACACACTACCGATACACTAATGGTCGGCAGAACACGAGAGAAAGAGAGAAAAATTGAGACAGCTGTTGGAAAAGACAGAAAAGAGGTATATGGCAAAAACAGAGAAGTCAATGGGAAGGAGAGGGAAAACACGACCAAATAAGGGAAAAGGAGAGAAAATCTGGAACGGCCAAAGAGGGGTGGACGAAGAGAGAGAGACAATCAGCAAAATAGAGGAAATTTGGCTAGACGGTGATAGAGAGATCTGGCTGGACGATGAGAGAGATTTTGCTGGATGGGAAGAAGAGAGACAAACTTACACGACAAAACAACACACTACGTGAGACCACTGGCCAGAAGTGGTGAGGTGTGAGGTGTGAGGCCACCTTTTGGAAGAAAACCAAAAACGGATGGGTGACCTGGTCGTGAGACCAGTAATGGGTGACCAAAAAAAGGAGACTAGAAACTGGCGACCTGAAACGCTAGATCAGCAAAGCTGAAACGAGAGACCAATAAAGCTGAAACGCGAGACCAGCAAAAGCATGGGTGTACTTAAGAGACAATGTGAGACCAAAACGTGCAACAACGTGACAGACTAGAAGCGTAAAGGCAGGTCATGAGACAGTAAAATCGTGAAATAGGAGACGAGTGAGACCGTGAGACGGTAAAAGAAGGAGCTGTGTGAGACAACCTAAAGAAGGAATTCGACGAAGCATTGAAAGAACTCGACGTATTTCTAGATTTCTTGAAGAGAGATTAAAGAGCGTTGTGGTAAACTTTTAAGCGACAGTGGAGCAGCCTATCAATTCAACAGAGATAAGACAAGTTAGAAGAAGGGTAGACATAGTAAGTGACACTCTTTGTATTGTACTTGCTTAGTAATTGTAATAGTAAGAGGAGTAGAGGATTAAGACATCCATTGTAATTGGAATTCTCAAGTAGAGTGGATAGTCTCGGTAAGGGAGAGTCTCTACCACCGTGGATGTACGTCACGTTGACAGAACCACATAAATCTTATGTGTCCTTTATTTGCTTTATGTTATGTGTTTTGAATTAAGTTGTGAACATAATTAAAGTATCAGCCAACCCATAACCTAACGAAAACCTAAATAAGAATATCTGAATTATCCATTAGGTAAGGTGTCTGAAAGGTGACTTTGGGGACTATTGTGATTAATAGGTAGCAATAGATCTACCTTAGTTGAATCTGAGAAAGAGTTTGCTTTTAAGAAGAGGTTGAAGTTGTTCACTTACCTGCGAATTGAAAATTATAGTGATACTGATTCAGCCCCCCTCTTAGTATCACAAACTAGTAAATCCTAGGGTGAAGTCGTAAATTTCACTTTTCTTGTAACTTTTGGCTCAAGAAAGCAATGGGTTATTGGTTTTGTGTCAGTATTGCTCCAATGCCTATGCCACTAGCATTAGTTTCAATTGTGAAAGGTTGTGAGAAATTGGGCAATGCTAATACAAGTGCCTTAACCATGGCCTCCTTCAAAGATTTAAAATATTCCTTAGCCACCATATTTTATTTAAAGTTGTTTCCTTTTAGAAATTCATTAAAGGCTTGCTTAAGACTCTATAGCCATTCATAAACTTTCTATAATATCCCATAAGTCCTTAAAAACCCTTGAAAGCCTTTAGGGATTTAGGTGTCAACTAATTTAGCATAGCTACCACCTTGCTTGGGTCAGTAGCCACTCCTTGGTTAAAGATGATGTAGCCTAAACACTTAATCTAATTTCTTTAAAAAATGCATTTAGATTTCTTGGCATACAATCTTTCTACTTTCCAAAGGCTATTGCCAAGTGCTTGGTATGCTTCTTTAAGGTTCTGCTATACATTAAGATGTTATCAAAGAATACCAATATAAACTTCTTTAAGAGGGTTCAAACACTTAATTCATGAGAGCTTGAGAGGTAGTTAAAGTATTAGTTAGTCCAAAAGGCATCACCTTAAATTCATAATGCCCCAAATGGGTTCTAAATACAGTCTTATAGATATCCTCTTCCTTCACCCTAATATGGTGATAGCTAATCAAATCCAATTTGGAAAAAATAATAGCCTAATGTAGTTCATCCAATAATTCATTGATGATGGAAATAGAGAATTTATCCTTGATGGTGAGTGAATTGGACTGCTTGTAATTTACACAAAACATCTAGGTTCCATCCTTTTTTTTAACCAAAAGTATATAGGAGGCAAATGGACTATTGCTTGTTTGTATGATTGAAAATTTCAGCATCTCTGTAATAAATTTTTCTATCATAACTTTATGGTAATAAAGATACTTATATAACTTTAAATTCATAGGCAAAGCTTTATATTTGAGAGGCATGTTATGATCCTTCAATCTTTTTAGTGGTAGTTCCTTAGGCTCTTTAAATACATCATAATACTCATTAAGCAATTCCTATAACTATTTAGGGATGGTTTCCTATAAAAACTCCTTATCTTTTTTTTTTTTTTTTTTTTTGGTGCTGGCCTTGATCCATTATTGTTACTTTGCACTAGTGAGCTTGCTCTAAATTTCCTTTCTTCCTAAATAGCTACTACAATTACATGCTTGTTAGTTGGTAAAGGATAGCCCTTTGTCTCATAATTATTCCCCACATTTCTTCCATCCTTTATAAAGGACAATTTGTAGTTCTTAAAATCTAGTATCACTAGGTTAAATTGCCTTAGCTAATCTTCCTTAAAGACCATATCAAAGGACCTTAACCTTATAATCTTAAGGTTTCCCTTAAAACTATAACCTTTCATTTTCCACTCAAAGTTACTCACTTGCTCTTTACTTATGACTTTGTGGCTATCCCCTATTATAACCAATAAAAGGTGAGTGAGTACCAAAAAGTAAAGCAAGCATTTGACCAAGGGGGCATTAAGAAAACTATGAGTGCTCTCTAAGTCTTGAATCATTAGGATTTTATTCCTTACTTACCTTTTTACTTATATGATATTAAGTCTTTTTAACCCTGTTAAGGTATATATTGATATGGATTCATGGGCTTCTACCTTTCCTAGCTCTACCTTTTGTGGTTCTTCCTTCAATTCATCCTCTTACTAGTCCTCTTTATCCCTTCCCCTTTACAGGACATTTAATTGAGTCCTCTATTACATTAATGGCTTAAAAAAATATTTGTTTCCACATTTCCAACAAAAGGTGTTTCTCCTTTTCCCATTTATGTCCCTTTTTAAATGTTGATCCCAACTGCTTTAGTTAACACCTCTAAAGCAAACTTTTGGTGTTCGGGTTGGGTTACTTGCATTAGCTAGCTTCCCATACCTTTATGACTTCTTGTTTTCTAGTTGATTGGTAACCTTTCCCATCATATTACTCGGGTTTATCCAAGCCCAACCCTTGAAAGTTAGCCTACTCACTTTCCTTAAACTTTGTATTAATTCCTCTTAAAGCCTTGAGAGCTCGTATATATGATTAAAACATCTTGACTATCATATTTTCAAGGTAACTTTAATGGGATCACTTAACCCACTTATATAACTAGAAATAAAATATTCTTCTATAAGAGAGGAGTTAGCCTATTTCATAAGTCCCTTCAATTCTCTAAACTTATTTTAATAATCCCTTAAAGATCCTTTTTTAGACAGTTTATTAAAATCTTACACCATATCCATATACTTTTTAGGTCCAAACCAAGCATATAAATTCTTAACAAACTTCTCTTACTTCACCTTTTCCTACTCAGCCAACTATCGTTCAAACTAAATTTCAACTTGTTCACCTAAGTACATACTAGCCAATTCTACCTTATCTTCATTAGTTATATTGTATATTTTGAAATATCTATTACATTTGGTAACCTAGGGGTTGCCCCTTTTTATTCCTTTTTTTTAGGAATTCCCTAAGTAAAAGTAAAAGTTTAGACTAATCTGTTAGAACTTTATTTTCTCCCACAGACCTAATTACTAAATTACTAGGACCAAGTTTATCATGCTTACCCAATTTTATGATGACAATAACCTTTTGTGTAAGAGTCTTCACCAAATTGTTACAGAATTAGGCTTTAGACGTGCTAACCCGTGCAACACTTAGTCGATCTTGTGAGAGAAGATACTAAGTAAGCCTTGGAGAGTTTGAGAGAATTAGCAGAAGATGAGTGAGAGGCAAGTAAACGAATTGGAAGAACTTGAGAGAGAGAGAGAGAGAGAGAGAGAGAGAGAGAACATAAAAGAGTTTTGCAAGTGAACTTGTATTAAGAAAGGATTCGTGCTATACAAATGAGAAGTATAACCTATTTATACAACTTAAAAGAAAGTCCTAGATAGGAATATTGTTGGCATATACAAGGATTATTCTAGATAAGGAATATTCTAAGTATATACATTGATTATTCTAGATATGGTCCCTTACAGAATTCTCTAGGTGATTGTGGCACATTGCACATGTTTCTGGGACCTTCTATAGATAGCAAATGGACTGGGTAGCCCTTAGAGGTTTCAGTCTTGGCCTGAATTTGCACATTAAGGATACATGAATGGGCCGGATCAATGTATTCTTGTGAAATCCTCCCCTATTTAATTCTGCAATGTCTTTATCGCATTTTCAGCCTTAAATTGCTAAATGTGATCAGCAAATTACCAAAGCTAGTTTTCTTGTTCTGAACTAACCTTGTGGTCTGGCAAATCTTTCCATTTCACTAAGTACTCGGTGTAGTTGGGAACTCCCCTTCTTCGGATCACTCTATCAACAAGGATGTGTTCTACCTCCTTGTTGAATTTGGTGACCACAACCATTAGTGTGCACTTGGACTTGTTTTGGCTTAGATCCTCTTCGTCTCCATAGAAAGGCTTTAGAAGACTTACATGGAAAACATTGTGAATCTTTAACTTTGGAGGGAGTTGAACTTGCCTCCCACAAGTCTTCCGCTGGTTCGTTTGAACTCTTCAAGGCTTACTTAGTATCTTCTCTCGCAAGATCGACTAAGTGTCGCACGGGTTAGCACGTCCGAAGTACGTCCAAGCCTAACTCCGTGACAGGACCTTTCCAACACACTTACTGATAGGAAATGACCCTTTGTACTTCCGTACCAAGCCCTTGTGTACCTTGCGTAGAGACTTGAATTGAATTGACAGCAGCTTCACCATCACCATATTTCCCGCTGCATTGTCCTTTGGGCGTTGCTTGGTGTTGTTCAATTTGTGACTTTTGTAGGTAATAGGATGTCTATCATGCATCAAGACTCCTCTAATGGTGAAGTCGGAGGCATTGGTATGGACTTTAAAAGGCTTTTCGCAGTTCGGTAATACCACAACAGGTTCCTTGGAGATTGCTTGCTTCAATCTCCTGAAGGAAGCTTGACATTTCAAATCAATCAAATCATGGAGCTGCTTCCTCAGTTCAGTGAGCTCCGGGGGTGCCATGCGATAAGGACCCATGACAGAGAGGTTGGCGTCATGTTCCAGCTTAATGTAATGATCCACATCTCGCTTTGGTGGAAGCTTTTTTGGTAATTCAGTAGGCATGACGTCCTCAAACTTGGTAAGGATAGCTTGAGTGGGTTGAAGTAGTGCAGGAGTTGGTGGTGTTACATCATCTCTATCGCTTAGCTCTCTTATGGTAGCAACATAGCCAAGACTCAACTTAAGACCCTTTTTGAATTGAAAGGCCAAGATCATTGATGGTTGAGATCTCTCCTTGTACTTTAAGGGAACTACGTTGATCTTATGATTATCGACAACCATAAGAGAACGTGAAGTAGGAACAGGAAAAGCCGAAGTTTTGCAAAAGAATGCAAGACCTACCACCACCTTGAAATCATCCATAGGAATGATGGTAAAGTCTAACTTACTGGTCCATTTGCCAATCTGGATAGTTGCTCCATGTACCACACCTTAGACAGGTCTAGCTTCCAAGTTTACTGCTTTGATGGTGTCATTTCCCTTCGTTGGTTTGAAGCGTAGAAATTTGGCTTCTTACACATCTATGAAGTTGTGCGTTGCCCTTGTATCCAGCATTGTACAAGCTGATTTACCTTCGATGGCAAGATCAGCATACAATAGTCCTTTCTTCTTAGTAACTGTTGGGGAGAAACGCTTTGAGAGATTACCCAATCATTACATAGATCTCATGTCCATTTAGGTTTCTTTGTCAGCCTTTTCTAGGTCGAGTGCCGCCATCATAGCATTCATGGCTTTGCGTTTGGGGCAGTTCTTCACCCAATGCGGTCCATCACAAAAGAAACAGGGTCTAGGAGGATTAGCCGAGTTATGCTTACCCATAGACTTCTTCTCATACTTGGGACGGTCATTTAAGGGTCTCTGTTGTCCACCTTCATTGCAACCAGAATCCTACTTCTTTTGCCCAATCTTCTCTCCCCACTTTTGCTAGAAGTTGGCTTCTTGCCCTTGAAGTGATCCGAGTAATTGATGAAGGTTTCAGCAGTGGCAATAACAACATCTAGGGTCTACACATTACGCATATCCAGCTCGACTCTCGCCCAATCCTTCAAATCATTTTTTAAATAAAAGATAAGTTTCCTATCAGACATTTCAATTTCAAGTATGAGGGTAGTAAATTCCTTAATGTAGTCATAAATACTATCTGTTTGACATAAGTGTCGTAGCTTTCCTCTAGTGTCGCTATTTGTATTGTGAGGCACAAAATATCTACGCATTTCAGCCTTGAATTGTTCCCAAGTGTCGATTATACATAAGTCTTTCTTCCATTCGGAATGCTTCTGTCTCCACTAGAGTTGGGCAATATCCCTTAGAAAGATTGGGGCGTTGCTAATCCTAGCTAGATCATCGACACCTCCGATGACCTTGAAGTACTGCTCAAAGCCAAATAGAAAGTTTTCCACGACAGTAGCATTGCGTGTGTCATTGTACATGACAGGCTTCGGGATCTTCAAGCCATGTACCGCAGTGGTGCTAGTAGTGGCAGCTGTACTAGCAAGTGAGTTATTTCGGTGCAGAGACTCCTCTACGGAGGTCATGAATTTCCCCTTCAACGAACTCATGAAGGTTGGACAAATCTTGATTCAGGGAGCATATTTCTCCCGTAAACAAGTGGCCAAATTCTTCGATCATGACTTTGGCAGCTCGCGTGATCTCCGCATTCTCATGGATCAAGTTATTGACTTGATCACTGAGGTCGCCCACAAGGGATCTTATAACGGTGACGCTCCGTTCCAAGTTACCAACACAAAAATCTATGGTTTCATTTACTGAAACCTTAGACTTGCCATGTTTGGCTAGAACACATTGCTTCTCACACCTACGAGCTTCTTGCTCCACTTGTTGCTCATCGAAAGTGGTTTCAATAAATCCTTCCCACCTATCATATTCATAAATCAAACAAAAATAAAGTAGAAACTAGGAATATCTTGCTCTGATACCATCTATCACAGAGTTAGGCTTTAAATGTACTTCAGACATGCTAACCCGTGCGACATTTAGTTGATCTTGCGAGAGAAGACACTAAGTAAACCTTAGAGAGTTTGAGAGAATTAGCAAAAGACGAGTGAGAGGCAAGTGAACGAATTGGAAGAACCTGATAGAGAGAGAGTACAAGAGAGTTTTGCAAGTGAATTTGTATTAAGAAAGGATTCATGCTATACAAATGAGAAGTGTGACTTATTTATATAACTCAAAGAAAGTCCTAAAAAGAAATATTATTAGCATATATAAGGATTATTCTAAATAAAAAATATTCTAAATATATATACAAATTTTCTAAATATGGTTATTTTCAGAATTTTCTAAGTGATTGTGGCACATTTTACATGCTTATCGGACCTTCATGGATAGCTAATAGGCTAGACAACACTTTAGACATTTGAGACTTGGTCTAAATTTATACTTTTTAAGGGCATATAAATGGGCCGAATGATAAAATACTACAAAGTTACATTGTTCTCCTTCAAGGAAGTGAATTGCTCTTTGATCTTCTTAACTGCTTCTTCTTTTTCCCGTGCGATGGTTACTTTGCCCTTATTTCAACTCATTATATTAATTCTTAACAGTAAAGTTAAGGAGAGACTACAGTATTACCCTTATCTATTGTAACTTGCATTTAAATGTTGATCAAAATACATCATCGGATGCTAAAGCTTCCTGTTGGATTCGTTCATCCCTCTTTAGTTCTAGATATTCAAACCCATGTTCATAACATATATAAACAGATGACAATAAATATAATTACAAATTTACAATCTTGTTTGTCCATTCATAAGAATTGGAAAACTAAATGAGAAAAAAAAAAGATTAAATTAAAAGAATTCCGTACAGCGCAACCTCAAATACAACATCTGGCAGAGATTTTACTTTCTTTTTATTTTTTTTCCTGCCTTCTCTCGCTTGAATTCTTGCCAAAAAAAAAAAAAAAAAGAGCAGAAGGGATTTTGGCTAATCTCCCCTGGAAGGGCACCAAGGGGTCATGTCCATAGGGTAACTGCCCAAAACCCTCAAGAACGAGGTGAACTCCTGCACTTCCGCCAAGGCGTTTTGCGCCCTAACCTCCGCCATGGACGCCTCGAAGTCCACGTAGAACAAATACTCGAAGTGCTTCGCCGTCCCTATGTTCGCGTCGTCCACCAGCCTGATCGGTCGGTTCCGGTGAGGCCGCGACTCGATCTTCGTCAGACTGATGTTCCGGAACGCAAAAGCCGACAGCACCTTGAACAACACGCTCGTCCCCTCATCGTGCGCGAACACAATGCTCGTCTTGAAAGGCCGGTCAGTCCGTGGGATTATCGGCTCACGTGCCAGCATCACGAACCTCGTCACGTTGCTCGAGTCGTCCTGGATCCCGTCCGCCAGAATCTGCAGTCCGTACAGCTCGGCAGCGCGTGCGCTGGCGATCGCAGCCGTGTCTTGGAGGTTGTTTGCAGCTATGTAATCTGCCGCGCCGGCCGTGTCGTCCACTGCCTCCCGCGCTGCATGGAGGCCGAGCTTCGTCAGCGTCAATTCGCATTGCGCGAGTGCCTGAGGGTGAGAGATGACACGAGTAATGTACTCCTTGAGGACGCCGGGCAGCGCTAGAAGGCAGTGGTGAACTGGCAATTGAACTTCTCCGACGATGTGCAGGCGGTGACGGAGGAGTAAGTCATAGTTTCTGTGAATAGATCCGCCGAGCGAGTTCTCCACAGGTAAAACCGCGCGATCTGCGATCCATAGCTCGACGGCCTGGAAAGCCACCTCAAACTGGTCGCAAGGAATGGCCTCGCAGTTCGGATATGCCTTCCCTGCGGCGGCCTCCGAGTACGCGCCGGGAACTCCCTGGTAAGCCACGCGCAGCTGAGATCCGTGCATCGGAGCCGGCGAGAGGTCCGTGATCGTCAACGGATGCTGTATTTTGCCGTTGTTACTGCTCTTCCCTTTGTTAATGGGAACAATGTTCAGGTCAATTGAGGTTTTGTGACCGTTGACGCCTGCAATATGGTCGGCGCAGCCCGGATCTCCTCCTCCTCCTCCTCCGCATTTATCGGTGGGCTGCTCGTGGGAGAGAACCTTACTAGCAAGTATCGCGCAGGAACTCTGCCAGTCGGCTTGGCTGGACCCGACACAGTTGGGAAATCGGACCGATTCAGGGCGATGGATACATTGGACGACAAGTTGGTCGGTACCGACCCGGGGGAGCCGTGGCCGCGTCTGATGAAACGACCTTAGAGAAGATGTACACGCAAACGGCTGCATACTCTTTTTAACACTTGGAAAAAAAGAAAAAAATCTTTTTCCCTTCCTTCTTCTCTTTTGGATCCCTTGGAATTGGATTGAAAGAAATAATAATAATAAGAAAATATTAAAAAGACAAAAAAAGTGAGGAAAACATGGGTGGGGCGCTACTCAGCTTGATTGGTGTTCTCTATGGAAGGGAACGTCAAGCTGAGGGAAAATCGGTGGGGGTTGAAGGAGGGGTTTTTATACGGGAAGGAACTGCGTGGGAAGTAGAGGGTAGACGAAGAAGAAGTCTTTGTGAGAGAGAGTGAGAGAGCGCGGGGGTTTGGTAAGTTTGTGCGTGCGCTTTTGGAGGTGGTTTTGGGTCAAATCTCATACCTAACCCCCCCCCCCCCCCCCCCCCCCCCCCCCATCTCGCCCTTTTCTCCAACCATTTCTCCCTTCGTTACTATTATTATTATTATTATTATTATTATTATTATTATTATAGAATACGAAAAATATAAATTTTGATATTAAAATAAAATCATTTTCAATAATTGCAATTAAAATGTCGTTTTGTACGCAAAAATAAACGGAAATGTGAGTTTCGTGTCCATGTTTGTTGTCGTACTAATAAAAATATTAAATGGGTCAAAATTGGGTGTCTAGATTTGAAAGTAATTTTTTGTTTGGACTTGCCTTTGTTAGTTTACGGAGGTGTGGTATTTTATTTTATTTATATATTTTGTTTTCTTTTTTGGGCTTGCATTTTTCCGCCCCCCCCCCCCCCCCCCCCCCCCCCACCCAGGCCCTTTTTTTTTTTTTTCTGCAATAACTGAAATTTAGAGAGCCTTCAATCCGATATGACGAAGCAAAGACATATGAGAACAGAGATATGAGTTGGGCATCCCCCCCCCCCCCCCCCCACCCCAACCTCCCAAAAGGGAAAAGGGAACGGAGCGGACGGGAAGGGAATCATAGGTATGTGGTGGATAGTGGGGTTGCCTTTTCCACTCGGGATGGATGTATTTGTCTCTTAATGCCCATATAATTTAGGCATTGTGGTTGCTGACGACATAGCTGCTGCTGTTGTTGTTGTTGTTGTAGGTAATGCCGGCCTTTCGTTGGTAGATTTATTATTTTTCCCCAATCGCCCCCCCCCCCCCCCCCCCCCCACCTTGTCCGATTTTTGTGACTTTTGACCCGTTGTATTTAACAATTTTTTTTTTTTTTTTTTTTTGGTATATGTTGCACGATATGGATGGACAGCATTGGGTAGGCGGGGGAGAAAATGAGGCGGAACAATCTTCCCCACATACCACACTCTTCAATTATATAATTCCTTGACTACCTCTGCATATTTTTGAAAAAAAAAAAAAAAAAAAACAAATTGATAACCAATAAAAGTTACATTGAACACGTTTAACATGTTGCCAATTGTATGCACAACGTAATTACTTTTAACTCGGTGGCGTTGAAATTGTTGCCGTTGCTCAAAGGGCTTTGTATATTTTTTTTTTTTTTTTAATTAAGACTATCCCCCCCCCCCCACCCCCCCCCCCCCCCCCCCCCCCCCCCCCCCCCCCCCCCCCCCCCCCCCCTCCCCCCCCCCCCCCCCCCCCCCCCCCCTTCTTTCTTGTCGGCTGTTCCACTGGGCTTCATTTCTCACGACCGTGCAATTTCACGAACCTCGCGTTGCCCCCCCCCCCCCCCAAGCCTACCCCCCCCCCCCCAGTTCAGGCAAAATGCAGAATTGAACACGAACAGAAGGCACAATAATCCAAACCCAAAAAGATAATATATCATACACTCCTTTTTTATTTTTATTTTTATTTTATTGATCCTTTCTCAGATCTTGCGGTAATAAATTTTACCCCCCCCCCAAAAGCCCCCCCCCCCCCCCCCGTTCTTTTGGAGAACTCAGCGTTAATAAATTGCAAAGAGCCCTTTGATGCAGCCTTAGATAGACAGCAGATTGAGTTCAGCACGTGTGAAACATGCGCATTAAATTCATGATTTGGAGAAACGAAAAAAATACATCATTTGAAGAGGAAGAGGAAGAGGATGGATCTCTCAAAGTCTTCGCCTCCCTTTGTTCTCTGACTCAAAAAATACGTACATGATTGATCGTTAAAAAAAATTACAACCGATCGCCTCGGATGCCCCCCCCGAAAAAATACCATCCGTGTCCCTCCCCCCCCCCCCCCCCCACCCCCCCCCCCCATTCTAACCCAAAAAAGCTCCCTTGCCCCCTCCCCCCCCCCCCCACACCACCCCCCCCCCCAAAGCATGAACCCAAAAACTAGCTCCTAATGCTTGCTTTGCCGTCTTCTCTGAGCCCATGGGGAATGAACTTTTAGAATCACAAGGCCGCCTTGCGATCAAATCCATTTGGAAGGCTTGTTCCTGAGCTTTGACAGTCTGATGATGGCCGAAACACCCCAAGAACCAACGTGTCTCTCATACCCCGCCCCATTTTACCCATCTAAAAACCCGACCAACTCTGAAGGGCAACTCGTAGTCTTTGGCCACTGCTGGCTCCCTCCTTGCTGCCTCATGTTCTGACCACTCGTACACGCCACGTTCCTGCCTACTGCCAGGGACCGTGTTGTCCAGGATACCAGCAACCAGAAATCCAATCACCATGTTCAGTGATAATAACGTGTTCAAAACATAGTTCAACTGCAAAGGCCACAGCATTCACACCAAAAGTTAGTTCTAACAAATAATCTGCCAGCATGAGTGGTATTCATCTAGTCATAAGCTATGAAGCATTCTGCCAGCATGAGTGGTATTCATCTAGTCATAAGCTATGAAGCATACTTTAGTGGGCCCAATCCCCAAACAGGAAGAAAAAGAGATGTAAGGCGGAATGAAAATTATCTTCTTTAAGCTTCCTGCAAGTATCTTTATTTTTGCCAAAATCCAGGAAAATGGTGAAGCCTGTTTAGAAGGATTAAAAACAATATGCATACCCCTCCATACTTGCTGCGAATCGGTCCATGAGAGGCCACAATATACGGCTGAAAGTAACTCTGGACAGACAAGTTGGAATTTGGCGAGATGCCGTATTGCTGAAAGTATGCCGGTATTGAGAATGAGAAAAACAAAGATAATCCAACTATAATGATATTCCGTGAGCTTCCAGCCTCGCTGTAGCGCAGGTTTGACAATCCTAATGCTGTCAGCATTGCCCACATGAAGCAAAGGAGAGCAGCAACCATGACTTCAGGAATTGAAGCAATAAATCCTCCAACTTTACCTATGCATACAGTGAAAACATGATTAAGCATAAAATGCTGAATAATATTGAGATGAATAATCAACAAGGAGTCTCCTTTGTTATTGCTAACTTTAATCAGGGAAAATTTTTTCGAAACTAACTGTGCCACAAACAGATTTCAAATAGGTTCTCCTATTTAGCAAAACAAACAGCATCAACACCCAGGCACACTTCTTGCACATAGGCACCAACAACTTATACACCTCAAGACAAAGGTTAAAAAAGGCCAGCAGGAAGAAGGTGTTCTCAACTTCAATACATATAAATATAAGGCAGAACAAGTGAGGGGATACATAAACTCCTACCAGACTAATGGAATGCATATACAAGAGCTAAAGATCTAAGTTGCCAATATCAAATGCCAAGATGGGACAGCCATATGTATCTCTTGTGCACTTTTGAAGACTTAATGGAGAGCATGTACATAGTATCTCCAGAAAAACTCATCAACTTTTTTTTGGGGGTTATTTGGGAGCCTGCAACCTGTCTTGGAGTGGGGATGCCCTCCATCTGATTAGCATTTTTTATTGTACCCTTAGTGCAGGTAAATTGCAACACTACATCTTGCTTGATTAAATGCATATTTACTTTTATTTTGTTAGCCAGTAGATCACATCAGAGAGCTAAACTCAGTCATCCTGCACCATATAATTAAGCCTTACTCAGACTAAAATACGTCCACTTCTTTGCTTCAGTAAGAACAAGAAGCCTTCCCAATCAATAATACCAGTGTATTTTTCCCTTTTTGATCAGTAATAATCTATTAAGAAAGAACAGAAGGCATATCAAGTCGATATGTGAAATAAATTAAAATTAAAACAAATTAAAGACAGTATGTTAGTTAAATAGATGACATGCTTGTGTGTTATTTTCAAACCTACTTAAACAGAATATCTCATTGGTGAAGTGAAGGCATTTAATGAGATATGTTTACTTCAAGGAAACTTCCAACTCATTTCAACATTATTATTTGCAGAATATTTATTACAACTAAAGCTGAAACTGACAGTTTTATAACAGTAACTAGGTACAGTGCAGTTGCCAATTTCATTTTCCTTCTTCCTTAAGCCTCTCTTTTTTTCTAGGTGAGCCAGTCCAGTAACTCCATGTTTGTTTCCTTGAGAATAATTTTCTACATTGGGACATTCCCAATGAGCATATGGTTTTTTCCTAGATGCTCGCTCAAAATTGCACAACAGAACAGTAAATTTTACATTCTGCAGAAAAAACCCGACCTCAGATGAAACATGACAAAATCACTAGCTAACTATCATGAACAGAATATTACACATGGAACACAATGAAAGAAGATCAGTAATCATAGTAATTCAACCTATGCACCACAGCTCTTTGCTCAAAATTTGGACAAAAAAAAAAAGAACTTATAAAATATACAACCTGTCAGTACTTACCTATAAGAGAGAGCACAATCAAAACACAGGCACCAACTTCAATTGCTCTGCGGCTACCCATTTTTGTTACAGCTATAGTGTGCACATTCTCAGTTAGAGTTGTAGAGCCAGTTCCAGTTCCCCATAGACCAGCCAAGATGCTAGAAAGACCCTCAAGTCCAATCGCTCGACTGACAATGCCTGGAGTTGGAGGCCTAGAGGCCCCCAACAATGATGCTGCATGGTATGAGCCAACCTGGCCTCAATTCACAGCAAATAAGTAACTTAGTCATCACATGTTGCAGAAAAACCATAGTAACAGCTTTCTACAGCAATAGCTAACACAAATGACAGCAATCTTGCATTTCTGTGTGCCTATTATAATTTTTCAACTTTGACTCTTACTGTATCCATCACAGGAGCTTTATTCTCAAGAAATTATACATGAATCTGTTTGCAATTGAAGGATTGCTGTCCAACTGCTAGTGACTCCTAAAGACAGCAGTATCACTGGAAGAGAAATTCAAGAACTAAGAAAACATTAGCTGGTAAGAAATTTCAAAACCTACCCAGCAGTCATAGAGGTGACATGTGGAACCTTGTTAATCAGTAAAGATGAATCAAATTGGATTCTCTCAAAAGCAGTAGCAACTAAATCAAGGATTGCTATTAGCGACTAATACAGTAGTCTGAGATAAACAATGCTAAAGAATCATAAAATAAGATATTCCTCCAAATCTATATCTATGTTATCAAAATCAAAATGGTTATCAAGGGCTAACCAATTGAACTGACTAAATAATCAAGTCTCTCTATAGATTCTTTTTGTCAATAACCTTCAAATTTAACCATTAAAAATGATTTTTAATCAAAATATGTCTTATTTAATGGCTATTTTATTTTTCATTACTATATATATCAGTCAACTGCAAGTTCAAAAAAAATAAATGATTTAGGAATCAACTATAAGTTAACCAAAGTTTAGGGGTCACATTATAATTTTGGTAATTTAAGTTGAAACCGGTAAGACTACAAACTTGACTGGTTTCCCTATTTTTTTCCAGTTGTCCAGGTCAACCAGAGTTTGACCAGTTTCAACTAAAAGAAACCGAAAGTCGGACTGATTAACAGTTCTTCTGGTTCAGTTCTTACAACAATGACCTTTATTCGTAGTCTGGACAGTTTTATCAGTGAAATATCCAATGTCTTTACTTTCATCATTCTGGCTTGCTCTCAGATTAACATCTTGAAATAGCCAAAGAAGATGAAAGAGATACATGAGCAGTGATTATCTGTAAGATTCATTTTTTCATCTGCCATTAAATTGTATTTGATAAGCAGCTAAGCATAGTTAAAAATGAAGAAGCATTAGTCTTAAAGACTAAACAGAAGGTTGACCTAAGACCTATTCATACAATCCCACAAATCACAGCATACATTGTCCTCCTCCCCTATGCATCACCTAACCTGCATAACCTAACAAAAGAATCACCTCCATTGCATGGCAGTTAGTAGCCAAATCCAACAGATTTGAACTGATATAAAAGCCTAAAGAGAAAATTGTGTGCTTTTTCCTTTCTCTAATGAAATGACCCAGAAATATAATCATAAAGATCAACACATCAGCAAGGGTAACTTAATTGAAAAAAAATGGAAAATTCAATTGCAAGAAAGAACAAATCATTGAAAAGAAAAACATGTAAACAGTGAACGTACCGAGTCCACAGATGCAATCAGGGACACAAAACACATAACAAGAGCCATTTTCCAGTTGAAGACAGGAGTACCCCATTGTAATGGATAAGGAAACCTAAACCATGACGATGATCTCAGCGCATGTGAAGTATCAACTCGACAATGTTTCATCCTGGAGACATGCTTTCTGCAATGTCCAGATATAATATTTGATGCAGGAACATTTACATCGCAACCTTTGTAATTATAAGCTCCAGCTTCAGTTAAAAGGAAAGCAGCTGCCCAGGTGATTCCTAGGCCCAATGGAACCTGGTAATAAAATAGAAATAGCCATTTAATATTTCAATCAACTACTAATATGAATCAACAAAGTGGTCTAAAGACAACAGAGAGCCAGGATAATGCATAAGACGCCTTTAAATGTATGCCTGGAGCCTGCCATGGTTTGACAAATTGAATAAGCCATGGCTTGAACATATCAATTCTTCTTTTAATACTGTGTTAGTTCTACTAAAGGTAAATATTAATCTGCAATCAGCTTCATTGGTGGGCCCATTTTGCCCATTGTTCCATTTACATTGACCCATCAAATAGAGCAATGCCCTTGTCCTCAGAAAAGTTTCAATAACTTACCGCATAAATTAGAAATAAGCGATGACCAAAAACAGATATCTTGCGAAGGTACTGCAGAAAAAATATGCAAGAGATATTTTAGAGACAGCTAAAAGAAAAAGAAGCATTGATGATTGCATCTATGGCAGGAAAAGGATCTCATCAGGAAGACAGGTCAAATGAAAAATAATCAACTGGACTTTTGCTGAACTTACCAGAGAAAAAAGAATAACCAGTAAGATCTGCACTGCACCAATCTCAATACAGGTGCCAACTCGTGGGAAACCATAACCATAAAAGGAAAGTCCAACAGCAGCAATAGTTGGGGCAACAACCACTGGGTTAATCAGCCTGAAAAAAAAATCATAAATAAATAAAATCTGATAAGATATATGGGAGGAGACAGAAAGCATCTGACTCTAGTAAATCAAAACTGCCAAATTGGTAACTTCCACAACATCAATGACCAACAGGAACAGATTCATCTTTATTTAAGTAATTAACCATACAATAAAAGTACTAAATCAACTTAACCCAATCTACTCAAGCTGCAAATATTACAGGTTTGTACCTGTTAATTGAAATGTCCAATTTCCAAACAAAAAGCATTGTAAACTATTTGAAATCTTACCTCAAAAATACTGACATCAGACCACTATATCCAAGGAATGCATGAAAGGCTGAAGCTATAATTATAGCCCCTTGTAGCTCCTTCATAATATGCTTGAAATTCTGCCATTGAGCATGAGGAATAATTAAGATAAAAATAAATACATTTCAGAGGATTCAAAAGGTTTTGCTACATCATTTTGATCTTGGTTGAACAAGCATCATTTCCAAAAACCAAAATAGGAATCATGAATCTATGCACTAGTCACAGATATAGGTCCAAGCTCCTTTTCTCATCCCCTCTTTGGCTAATAGCCTTGTGACTCCTTCCATCATTTTACCTTAACAAACTTAATATTTTTCAAGAAATTTCAACAGTGCAAACTTAATATTTTTCAAGAAATTTCAACAGTCCATCATTTTTCAAGTTTGAGTCCGATATACAACCTCCCTGTAAAAATAAGGGTAAGCTGCATACATTGAATTCTTCTCTAGAACCCATAATATGACAACCTCATACAGTAAGACACCTTTTTTAAAAAAAATTCCAACAACTCTTTTGTCACCTAGAAGCATCTATATATTAGACAATTCAAATCTTCTCATTTTAGCCTTGTATACAAGAGGATAATGTGGGGTACAGGAACTTTGAAAAACAACAGGTTTGCTCGGTGACAAACAAGAAAGAACAAGAATTATTGACATAACTATTTAGATAACTGACAACTGAGAGAAGGAACATACATTTCCATTTAGTCCTATAAACTGAGGGGAGTTGATTATTGCCAATGCTGGAGCAAGGTAAACATATGAAGGACCTTGAATCAAAGGCAACCTTGAACCAAAAGATGTATGCAAAAGTGTGGTGACTCCTGAAACAAATAGCACTGTTGACACCACCATTGCAGTATCCTCCTACACCAACTAAATACAATAAGCACAAGCAAGACAGGCATCATCCTTAACCAAGCAATACATTCATTAAAAAATAAAATAAAATGAAGCAAAATGATGTATGACTACTCACATAAGTGCCACCCATTGCAGGAACTATGACGAGTGGAATGAGAATCAACGAACCCAACATTGAAAGATAATGTTGAAACCCATATAGACCGATGGGAACTGAAACATTATGCAAAGAAGCATGAGCCAAATTATTTATCAACAAACAAATATAAAGCACGTTTGCCGCTTTATAATCTCAAGATAGGATACAATTGATCAACAATACTCAATCCAAATACCAGCTGGCTAGCCTTTTCCAATTGCCAGTAGGTCCAATAAATAGATAAAGTTTTCAAAGCTCAACAATTATATCATTAATAATATTTAATTGCCACCTATAAACAAACTATAAGTAGCCATCTCACATAGAACCATACAAAACTATCATAAGTTCATTAACTATTCTCCTTTAAATCAGAAATAGAAAACACAATGGGAGCTTCCACAGTAGCTAATGAACCAGTCAAAGAAATTAACCCACATTATTGAAAGAAAAAAAAAAAAGAAATTAACCCACATTTTTTTTAAAAAAAAAAGAAATTTTAAAGCACAAAAACAAAATCCTTGTATTTCCACTCATAAAAGGACCATAGATCCAGTTCAAATTAACAGTTAAAAGAAGAACTTCTTTTTTTTTTTTTTGCTCTTTCAGAGCTTCTAAATTACCCACATAAGCCACCAAAAAAGGACAAGTCACTCACCGAGACCAGGCGCATCTCTAAGTTCATACTTCATATGTGTATGCCTTCCTGCAAGCCCTTCATCCTCTATGCTTTGTGGCAACACATCAACCACTTCGTCGTTCCTGGAAGCTCTCCTCGGAACCTCAGTAGCACTCACCGGGCCTTGCTCGTTTGCTCCATGACCCGAATCCTTCTTTGAAGCTCTGCCACCATCAGAGTCTCTCCTCCTCTTGGCCGCCTGGTCCTTCTTATCAGACGCCACTGGCACTTCCATCCCATTCATAGCAGCCGGCGCAGGTGGTGGCGGAGGCGGCAGCGGTGGCGGAGTCGCCCGCACCCGACCCGCCTCGAGATCCAGCTGGGAATCGGACTGCTCTCTGGGCTTCTTGGGTAACGAAATCTGGCCGGAATCGGTGGCATTGGTCTCGCCGGAGAATTTGGGGCGGAACCCAGTTCGCTTAGCCCAAGAAGCCGGCGGCATTGGCGAGGATTCGGGAGCAGGAGGCAATGGACTGGGTTTGGGTCTGGTTTTCGGGTCGGAGCCTGACATTGCAACTTCACTTTCCTCACTCTCTTCTGCTACCAATGCATCAAGAAGCTTCAATGCTATGCAGATCTGAAAAGTTGGGGCTGGGGGGCTTTTGGTGGGTTTTAGAGAGAGAAAAAAAAAAAAAAAAAGGGAAAGGGCAAGAAAATAGTTGTCAGGAGAGACAAAACGGATAGTGTGCTTTTAGCAGTGAGTCGGAGACAGACAACGCAGGAGCCAAAGCCGCGTTTCTTCTATATAGATTTTATTATTATTATTATTATTATTATTATTATTTCAAAATAATTGGGATAATGTGCAAAAAGTAATTATGGAATTTTTCTTAATTAAAGTTGATTAATTAACGCCCAACACCGAAAAAGAAAATTGTCGATAATTCAGAGTAAGGCTGGCTTCTTTTTTGTCGGTAGACAGACGTGAGTGGGAGTAAAGTGGGAAGATCACTAGCCAGTAGCTCTGCTCTTATGGTCCCTCTGCTACCTGCCATGCATGCAAACGACATTTTGTAATTTTAGTTAGTAAGCAATTGTGATTCAACACTTGTTGTGTTTTTGGTTCTTTCCATTATTCAACTTAATTATTAGGAGAATTTATATTTAGAATATTTCATCTTAGGCTGACTCTATTCAAGATGTTAACAAAATAAATAAATAATAATTACATTTGAATTCAAATGACAAATATATAGGGATCAATGGTTGATGTATTTATCCTAAAAAAAAGAATGAGTAAACTTGGCTGGTAATTTCATTGATAGATAAAGTTAGAATAGGGAGAGAGTCAGTGGAACTAGAAAAGAGGCTAAGGCAAGCTCGTGGCAAAACAAAAAGGATTGGATCATAAGGGAGTTTTGCCAAACAATTGATACGGTAGACTCACCAACACCACCCACCCCCTTCACCTTTTAAGATTGGATCCAGTGTTGCTATCACACCTCACAAAGAAAGCAGAGTGAGAGTGGTTATAAAGATCAACACTAGTGATGGTTAGAGACCCCTTCTTAATAAGGACTTCCATCTACGTTTGTATCTCCAACAAAAAGGGTATATTTGTTTTTAGAATGACAATTATGAGATATTGTTGACTTTTGACTTCAGAACTGTGATAGAGTGAATCCTATATAAGGAATAAGATTGATTGACGTATAATAATGAGTGGCTCAAAATTTTATCTAAAGCAAAATGTCAAAAGGATAAAGAAAAATTTTAGAAGATTTGGCTCATATATAATTTTATTATTTAAAATATCATTTTACTATTTAAGTTTCTATAAAATTATTTAAGAAAATTTATTTTTTTATTTTTAAGTATTTTTTATTTAATTAGATATTATTCTAATTAATGATTAAAGTATTTTTTTCATTTAGATTAAAATATTTTTCCAATTAATTTGTCAATTTTACATATAAATATGTACAAGTCCAATGGTTTTAAAGCATTCTAGTGAATTAAATCTCAATAAAGTATTAGTCTTACCTCTTTCTCTTCAAGAAATATTATTTTTTTAACTTAATTGAAGTATTAATTTTATTTTTGCTAAATACTATGTCAAGTGGTGTCAAAGTAGATTTTGCCTATTCTAATGGCAGCATAAGATTGAGGGAATAGAAACCATCTTACTAATGAACATTAGGGGATGCTAGTCATCTAAACAACCATTTGTAACTAAAAAGTGGCGTTACAAAACCTTAACTAAAGGTTTGATGGATTGTAACTTGAACTAAAAGTTATTAACAAGCTCTTTTGGTGAAAGGTAACATCAAGAATTAGAGAGACAAAAGGAGATAGAGATTTTTCTCACAGTCAACCTTTTTGCTTGACTAGTTCATGCTAATTTATATAGGTGTTAATGAAAAAACAAATTTACCTGGGTGTTAGGTTTATGTAATAAATTATAATGAGAATGATGAATTTGACAAGTATCCAAATTATGTTAGATATGAACAACAAAAACCCCAACATCTTAGAATGTAAGATGAATTTCGACAAAATGTAGATATCCTTATTTTTAATGGTAAATTCAATATTGAAAATTTTATACATTGGTTAGCTAAAGTAAAAAAGATTCTTTAATTACATAGAGATATTAAAGAACAAAAAATTAGATTAGTTATTTGTCGACTAAAAGGAGAAACCTCAACTTAGTAGGAATGAATAAAAGACCATAAAAGAAGTAAAGGGAAAGCTCTAGTTAAAGACTAATATAAAATGAAGCAATTTTCAAGATAAATGTTTTTTCCTCTACATTATGAGTAAATCCTTTTTTAGAAATATCAACATTGTAACTAAGGCAATTGGTCAATTTATAAATACTTATTAGAATTTTAAAATTGTATGAGTGCAATGACATGATGTAATTAGAAAGTTAGTAAGTTTTGAAATACTTTAATAAATTAAAACCAATGATCTAAAATAAAATTAGAGTTCAAATGTTGCTAAATATATATGAGACTAGGAATATAGTATTGAAAGTTGAGATAATATTGTAAGAAAAAAATAAGTTTGAATCCTTTCATAAATTTTATATTGAATCCAATAAGTTTGTTATAGATAAAAAAAAGTTAAGTGCTCTTTTAATACTAGCCCTTCCCAGATTTAAAAAGTTGTTTGAAGTTGAATATTCATAAATTTTATATTGAATATAATAAGTTTGTTATAGATAAAGAAAAGTTAGTGCTTTTTCAATACTAGCCCTTCCCAAATATAAAAAGTTGTTTGAAGTTGAATGTGATGCTAATAGAATGGGAGTTAGTGCCACTCTTTCTTGAGAAAATAGGTTAATTACATATTTCAGTAAGAAGCTCAGTTAGACTTAATTGAAGTAGTCGACGTATGACAAGAAATTTTATATGATTATGAAAGCTCTAAAGCACTGGAAGTATTATTTAATAAGACATGAGTTCATCTTATACTTTGATCATTAAACTTTTAAATATCTTTACAATCAAAAGTGAATTAGTAATAACATACATGCCTAGTGGTCCATATTCTTATAAAAGTTCCTTTCAAATTATTTCATAAAGCTAATTAATAGAATAAGGTTGCTAATTCCTTAAGTAGGAGAGCGTTATTATTAATGATAATAATAAAGTCAACTTATTTTAATAATTAATACTATAGTAAATGTTATAGGCCTAAGTAAAAGTATAAAATGTAGAGTAGTGTATAATTAGGTTGTTAATATAAGATTAGGTATTTTGTTTATTTAAAAAATTAAGTTAAGGAATATTTTTATAACTTTATTAAGTTAAGTTTAAGGAAGGGTAGACATACAAATGTAGATAGTTGGTGCAGTTGAGGCATTAGAGGGGCTAACAACATTTTAGGATACTAATGTGATTTATGTACTAAATAATATGCTAATGAATCAATTTATTGTTCTAAAAGGGATTTTTATTAAGTTAAGGTGTTTGAAAGAAAAATTTGAGGGTGTTGGTGTGTAAAGGGAGATTTTAACACAGTACTTACATGAGATTAGAGAGTATGTCTTTTTAATAACAAATAGTCAATTCAACAATTTAATAAATATTTTTATGATATAAAATTAAATGATTTATTAATGCATGACAAGTAATTCACTTAGAGAAATTTTAAGCAAAATCCTTATTTGAGTAAAACTAATAGATTTCTTATTAATGTAAAATGGATAGGGTTATGCCAGAGATTAAACAATTAGGTTTACAATGTAGCTTCTTAAACCATTTAAAAGTATACTTAGGTGTGTAAAGTAGAAAGTGAGGCTTGATCTTATTCCATGTTTTTAATTACTGGCTGTAAGATAAATAAGCGAATAAAAGGATTGAAGAAAGATGGGTAAGCTTATTTAATAATGGTCTTTAGTGTTAAATCATTAGTAGAAAGTTGAAGGCGATCAAAGAGTTTTGATGTATAGAGTAAGAACAAAAAAGTAGAAAGAAGGAAATGATTAAGAAAAACTAATTGCAAAACAGAGGAGCTACTATAGAAATAAAAGAAATAGAATTTAACAAAAGAGAAGAGAGTTAAATTGTTGCAAAATAAAAACAAATATTAAAAGAAGATTTGTAAACATGAATTCAAATAGCTTCAGAAGTTACATTTAAAATGGATGGTTGATGGAGATCATAATTCTAGATTTTTTTTTTACATTATTGCATCTAATTGATGACATAAAAATTTGATTAGTTAAGTGGTAATGGAAGAACCTTTAAAGAGTTAAGCAAAATTAGAGAGGTTGCCTTAACATATTTTACACAATAGTAGGTAATGTTAAGAAACTACCCATAAGGATGGAAAGGTCCTTTTTCTATAAACTAGATAGGATTGATAAGCTATTATTAAAAAGTCTATTTCTAATGTTAGAGGTTTTAAAAATAATTAAAGATTATAATGGCCATAAGACAATAGGACTTAATGAATTTAATTTGAGTTTCATTAAACAACATTAGAAATTGGTCAAGCAAGTCCTAATAAAATTCCTCGTAGACTTTTTAACAAACAAAACATTATGCTTAATTATTATGGTCTCTTTTATAATACTAATTTCAAAGGTGGTAATACTAGTTAATTGATGGATAAAGTTTAAATTTATTTATAATATCACACATCCAATTAATAAAAATTATTGAATAGGCTAAACAAGCATCAACATCAGAAAGAAACAAAAAAGCAAGAGAAACTATGCTGAAAGGAAGGAAAAATGAATAATATTGATATAATAGCTGAGAGATCAAATACATGCAAGACAAAATAGCTGAGAGGACCAACGTAATGGCCAATGCCAACATTTTTAGGCCAAAGTCAGGTTTTAAATGGTTAAGAGACGGAAGTAAAAACAGAGACAATTAGAGTTCCAAAGGATTATGATTGCCTCATTTTGGGGATAGGTCTTCACTTATATAGCTAGTGCTAAGTTCATACAAACCATTGTCCTTACAACTCATTTGGTGCTAAAGAAGAATAAGTCGTCAAGTGATGATTCTGATAAAAGCTCCTCAGTCATAGCATGCTGCAGAATGGAGTTGGCTCTCTTTGTCACTCGACGTTGATAAAAGCATATATGATTTTTTTGATCTGAATAAAGCAGGTTTTATATTACACAAAAGAAAATTTGACTTAATATGCCTTATTTGATATAAATAAACCAAATACAATATTAAAATTCCAAAAAGATGAATCAGACCTCAACAGAGGAATCGATGTTGTATTACCAATCACAAGCACTACTTGTATTGAAAACTCTTATGATTAATGATTACTCCATACACCATTATTAATTTTAAAAATATTTTCTTAAACTAAAATATTTTTCAATTAGAAAAAATTAGTATTAAGCCATGAATTAGTGAATTTGAGAAAGAATAAATTAGTAAATTTGCAAAAGGATTTCAATTTTTGTTTTTTTATTGATTTTTCTTTTGTTTCTTAACAAGAAGTTTTAAATTTTAATCCGGTTAAGGAAATTTAAATTTTAAATAATACTTATTGGGTCAAAAAATCTAACTCAACTTATGAAATTCTTAACTTCACCTTAGGATCTATTAGTCTATGATACTGAGAGAGGAGGTGAATCAATATCATACCCCTTAAAAAAAATTTGATAATTTAAGGTAAAAATGAACTCTTTCCCAAATTCAATTAATGTAGATCTATTATTACCTACTGATCATAATAGTCCCCACAGTTACCTTTTAAACACCTTTCCTATTAGACGAATCGGTTGTTCTTGACTAGGTTCTTCTTTTAGGTAATGAGTTTGATGATTCTTTATCTGTGTTCATAATTCAATTCAAAATACAGAATATAAATTCAAAGTAAGGATACGAGAGATTTATATGATTCTGTCAATGTGACGTACTCCACGGTGGTAAGGATTCTTCTTTTACCAAGACAATCCATTATACTTGAGAACACTAGTGTGGTGTCCCCTATGATTACAATGAATGTCTTAATTTTCTACTCCTTTCACTATTATAAATACAAAGCAATCATAATACAAAGAGTATCACTTACTGTGTCTACCCTTTTTCTTGCCTTTGTTTGATTTGAATAGACTGCTTCACTACCTCTTGGAAGATCACTAAAATACTCTCTAACCTCTTTTGAAGAAATCTAAAAATACATTGAGTTCTCTCAAATGCTTTACCGGATTTCTTCTTTAGGTTGTTTCACCTAACTCCTGGTCTCATTGTCTCACTATTTCACCCGTCTTTTGGTCTCATTATTTCACCATTCTGATCTGGTCTCACCTAGTCTCATCTCTCACTTGGTCTGATGTTTCACTGGTCTCACGTTTCACCTGCTCTAGGTTTGGTCTGGTCTCACCTGTTTCAGGTCTGGTTTGGTTTCACCCATTTTAAACTACGTTGGTCTCATGTATTTCACCCTTTTCTGATCTCACCCATTTCTAGTCTTCTGGTGTGTTCTGGTGTTACCCGTTTCCCTCTTTTTGGTCTCACCAATTCTGGTTTAGTCTCACTTGGTCTCATTGTTCTATTCTATTTTTCACCATCACACGTTTTTGGTCTGCTTTCATCGCTAAACGTTTCTGTTCTGCTCACACCGTCGAACGTTTCTGGCCTACTTTTACCATTGAACGTTCCTGGACTTCGCACACCATTGCACATTTTTGGTCTATTTTCACCGTCAAACTTTTTGGTCTGCTTATTCCATTTTCTGGGTATTTTGCTTTCATGTCTCCCCTTCTCCAGGTCTCACTTTTTCAAGTTTGGTTTGCTTTATTTTATAATGGCTCCCCAAAAGAGATAAGTCTTGGTTTATATACTTCCTTCTATGAAAACCCTAGTAGGGTTTACTGTAGCTGTAATGAATTTCCTTTCTTGCCCCTCTATGTGGCTTCACATTACTGTTCCATTTATAAAAATTTATAAATGTAGACACATAATAATAATTCACATATTATATACTAAATACATTCCCTTCTCACTTTTTGTGCTGTTAAATTTGAGGATATAACTTAACTTCTAATTTAAAAAAAAGATAAAAATTAATAAAATAATAAAAGTAAAATGCATCTATTACATTGAATGTGAATTATTATTATTATTATTTAATTGTACTTAATATGAAAATATTTAATATAAATCAAAATTAACTAATAAGTTAATTTTATTTGGTAGATTTTAAAAAATAAAATTGATATGGTTATAAAAAATTTTTAACATAGTAAATTAAATTTAATTAATATATTGAATAAATTTTTAAAAAATTAAATAAGTATAATTATAAAAACATTTCGATATAGAAAATAAAATTTAGTCTTTTCTGTCCATCATAAAAGAAGACCTTGAACTCACTCTCCCAGCAATGAAAACTCAGGATTTTACCATAATTTTTGTCAAAAAGTTGCAAGGAATTATGATTTCCTTCTAAACACGCCTACTTACAAAGATCACATCGAAGTCTCTAAAACCATAAAAAACGAGATCTTCCATATCTTTTGACTGGGTACAATGATGAATTCTTATGCCCCAGTTGACCACTCAGAGATTGGTGAGTACTGACCAAATCCATCCGTTCACACGGTGTTCTTGGAAATTACATTTATATATATATATATAAAACCTCTAAACCAAAAAGCCTAGGCCTTGTGGACATCAATAGAGTCTGCTCCCCAACTGCCAAGTGCTTGGTGGGTCTCCGTCTCACACACCACACCCTCATCCATCATGATATGATCACTCACTCCACCAAGCACCAATACATATTTGTCGATCCAAGTGCATTCAGCTATTGTATCAATTTAAGTTGGGAAAACTCTTCCCAGATTTGTAGTCCATAACTTTAGCATATTCAGTATCTATCAATGCTAAAATGATGACATTTGATGCCTTCTTATTTATTTTAAACTGCCTTAATTCCTCTGGGGTTGGATCTTTACCTTTTTCTAGGGGCACAAAACCCTCATGTACAGATTTTACCATGTTCATGCCCATGGTTGCAAATGCCACTTGCATTCTCACTCTCCACATATGGTAGTTGGTTCCATTTAAGATTGGAACCTTTTTGTTGTAAGTAGTGCTGGTGCTGGTATTGACATCCATTTCTCAGTATGTTGAACAAATTAAAACTTTTAAAACCCTTTAAACTAGTACACCAAACTATTAAGTTTCAAATTGGTGAACTTGTGCTTTGATACCAATTGAAGTTGCCAACTTCACCCTAAAATCTATTAGTCCATGATACTGAGAGGGGGGGCGAATCAATATCATACCCCTTAAAAAAACTCTGATAATTTAAGCAAAAAATGAACTCTTTCCCAGATTCAACTAAGGTAGATCTATTATTACTTACTAATCATAATAGTCCCCAAAGTTACCTTTCAGACGCCTTGCCTATTAGACAAATCAGTTGTTCTTGACTAGGTCTTCTTTTACGTTATGGGTTTGATGATTCTTTAATTGTGTTTACAACTTAATCTCAAATTAAAGGCAAGATATTTACGTGGTTCTGTCAATATGACGTACTCCACGATGGTAGGGATTCTTCCTTTACTGAGACAATCCACTATACTTGAGAACACCAATGTGGTATCCCCTATGATTATAATGGATATCCTAATCTTTTACTCCTTTCGCTATTGCAAATACAAAGTGATCATAATACAAAGAGTGTCACTTATTGTGTTTACCCTTCTTCTAACTTGTGTTGCCTCTGTTTGATTTGAATATGCTACTTTACTACCACTTAGAAGATCACTAAAATACTTTCTAACCTCTCTTGAAGAAATTTGAAAATACATTGAGTTCTCTAAAATGCTTCACTGAATTTCTTCTCTAGGTTGTCTTACCCAACTCTTGGTCTTACTATCTCACTCGTCTTCTGGTCTCACCATTTCATCATTCTAGTATGGTCTCACTTGGTCTCACGTCTTACCTACTCTGGTCTCACATCTCACCTAGTCTTACATTTCAGTGGTCTCACGTTTCACCTGTTCTAGGTCTGGTTTGGTCTCACCTGTTTCAAGCTACGTTGGTCTCACGTGTTTCACCCTTTTTTGGTTTCACCCGTTTTTGGTCTTCTGGTGTGTTTTGGTGTCACTTGTTTCCCTCTTTCTGGTCTCACCTGGTCTCACCATTCTATTATATTTTTCACCATCACACATTTCTGGTTTGCTTTCACCATTGAATGTTTCTGGTTTGCTTACACCATTTTTCGGATGGTTTGCTCTCACGTCTCCCCTTCTCCAGGTCTTACATTTTCAGGTCTAGTCTGCTCTATTTTACGGTGGCTCCTCAAAAAAGATAAGTCTTGATTTATATACTTCCTTTTATGAAAACCCTACTAGGGTTGATTGTAGTTACGACGAATTTCCTTTTTTGTCCCTCTATGTGACTTCATATTACTGTTCCATTCAAAATTCAGCATTATTATTCTTTTTAATTTATTTTTCTCAAGTAATGCTATGTCATACTAAGATTTAATCAATGCTAAACTCCCTCTACAAGTTCACTATAAGGATATCACTTTATGAGGTTATTTGACATGTTAATCTTATCCTATAATTCCTGAGATATGAGTTATTTTTGCTTGTACACTTAAATCTAATTGATAACAATTACAACCTATACAAGGTTGTGAGAACAACAACTTAATTAATATTAACTAAAAAAAAGTGAATGACCAGTAAATTGAAAATGAAATATCTTAAAATTCAAATAATTTAAATATGAAATAACTCAAAATAAGATTAACTTAAAATTTAAATAATCTAAATGTAAAATAACTCAAAATCCAAATAAATGAAGTGTAAAACTTGAGAATTAATGTATTCATAACCCAATGAATTTAAAACTCAATAAACTTAAAATTTGAAAAATCAAAACTTGAAAATTTTAAAATTTATATGATTTAAAACTTGATAAACTTGCAATTCAATGAATTTCAACTCAAATGATTTGAGGCATAAATGACTTGAGATGCAATGAATTCAAATTTCAATAAACTTGTAAATTAAAATAGTTAAAATTTAAATAATTTAAAATTTAAAATAATTCGAATTAAATAAGATTTAACTTGTTCCTTTGTCATTTTTAAGTAATTATGACATTTTGATTGATAATCAAGAAGTTGAATAAATATAAATATAATGAATTTGTATTATTGTTAAATTAATATTGTTTTGTTGTTAATTTTTATGTTAAGTTAAAAAATTTGTTTATTTATGAATTATTATATTTACAATAATTGCTATTCAAAGGATTTTATTAATTATAAAATTTTTTATATTCAAAAATTTTTAATCTATTAAGAAATCAATTAAATTGTAAATAATTTAATAAAATATTAATTTTAAAAATTTTTATTTTTATATATCGCTATCAGGATTAGGATTCGAGAACTGAAAATTAGACTTCTAACCAAGAATGACAGTGTGGACTGGGTCAGTGGTCTACATGGGCTTGATCATGGAGTCCAACTTCTCTGGACTTGTGAGTCTATACTACATCAAAGCTTTTGGGTTTGGCCCAAAAAAAAGAATTCAAAAAAAAAAAAAAAGAAAAAAGAAGGCCATACGAAAATAAACTCGCCTGCCACAGGGAAGCGACTATTGTTCGGTGCCTTGCGCCGCCACGCTGCCAGCGGTCCTCTCTCTTTCGTGCTCTCTCTCTCTCACTCTCGCAGCTGTTTGGCAAGCGAGAAAATTCGTAGCAGCTGCAAAAGCCCCTGTCCGTCGAATTCCTCGTAACAGCAATCCGGTGTGCTCGTTTATTTCTTCAATCTGTGCTTTTCTGTCTCACACGTAACCTTTTGTTTTTCTAGCTCCTGCTCGCTCAAAACCCTAGCTTATAATATATCAAATTGCAACTTTCTCTGTTATTTTCCTGTTCTTTTATTTATTGTACTAAGTTGAGCTCTCTGCTTTGGAATTCATGTTATTATGTGACATTATCTTTCTTCAGTTTGGGCAATCTGTTAAAATAGAGACGCAATGCGTCTGGAGAAATGTTGGTTCTGCTCCTCAACCATATACCCTGGCCATGGTATCCAATTCGTCCGCAACGACGCGAAGGTAAACTTTTTTTATTTTTTCTCTCGTACTTCTTTCTGTTTTTCAGTTGATATATGCATCTATTGCAGTCCCCTCGATTTCATAAATGATAGATTTTCTTAACCGAGCATCTTGTTGGTTCAGTTTACATTTTAAACTGAAATCGAATGAGTTGTGCATGCCGGCAATTGATCGCCAAGTTATCGCTTGTAAGATCATTGAAGTTATGGTGTTCAAATTTTTATTTTTATTTTTTATTTTGTTTGCTTTCTTTTTTCTGTTGCTTTAAGGTGTTCAAATTCATTGTGCTTGGATATAATTACAACCCAGCTATTTTTTGTTCGTATCCAAATTTAGACAATTATCATGCTTGATATCCTTTTTTCCCTGGATGTCGCGTGGTTTGATTTACTTCTCTTTAAACACGATCATTGTTGGCCTCAAGGTGTTTGTTGTTACTGTTGTCAGATCTCGGGATACAACTTTACAAGCTAATATAGGGGTCCTTAAATCTGTTGCACGCATCGATATTTATTCTCTGTAATTAATTAGAGTTTGAGAAATCCAGATGACTTTTATAGTTCTCAAATGTATAGTTAGCTGTTCATTATTTAGTTGTTTGTTGGGATGGAACTTGGGGTTCTGTTTAAGGATTTCTATCTTTCAATTATGGATGTGGTCCTCCTGGGTGGTAGTCCCTCATCTTTGTAACCTATACAAACTACAGAAAGCTCATTTTCTATGGGTAGCATCATAGTGCCTGACATTTCTAACTAACAATTTTCTGCAGATTTTTCGTTTTTGTAGATCTAAATGCCACAAGAACTTCAAAATGAAGAGAAACCCACGGAAGGTGAAATGGACCAAGGCCTACAGGCGGCTGCATGGAAAGGATATGACACAGGTAAAGAGAGATTGTTTGCTTTCAGTCAGCCTCTGCAGGCAATCTTGCATATAATGTTTCCAGCTGGAGAAAAACTTCAGAATACGATATTGTTTAGTCCTTGCTCATTATTTGTTCTTCCTTGTGTAGGATTCAACCTTTGAATTTGAGAGGAAACGAAACAGGCCTGAGAGATATGATAGAAATCTTGCTGAAAATACCCTTAAGGCCATTAAGACAATCGATAAAGTCAGATCTGAAAGGGCAGCCAAACACATTGAACGGAGGTCTTAGACTCTGTCCATTATCATCATCTCCATTAGAATTACAAGGTGCTTCACCTTTCTTATTAGCATTATTAACATATGCCATGATTGTTGCACAGATTGAAAGGCAAGAAAGGCAAGGAGCGGAGGGAGGCAGCCAAGGAATTGGAGCAGAGCATTCACTTGGTCAAAGCACCGACCGTGCTTCAGGAAGAGCCATCTCTTACTTTACCCACCAAAGTCAAGGTTTCTCAGCAGCAGACCCTGGAAAATCAAGCAATGGAAGAATGATTTTTGTTACTGCACTGCATGTTTGCATGCGTACCTTGCCCTTGTTCTTTTTCCTTTCCTCCTTTTTGGCGCTGAAGTGCTTTTGACATCAATTGTCTGTGGGTTGTCTTGTTTTCCATGTCGAGGTCTAGTTATCTGCCATGTTTTGTGCAGCTCAAAGAGTGGGACGTCAGCATTTTTTTCAGTGTGTGCGCTTTTGAATTGTACGGCACGCCAACATTCATAGAGACCATCTTATCATCTAGTTGCGCCATAATCCAAACTCAATACTATAGTTCAAACTGACGGCTGTCTTGTGAAATTCTTTTCATCTTTGAAATGCCCATGGTCGCCCTATGAAGAAAAGATGCCACTGTTTCTCCGAAGGTAATTTGGACACGACTGTATTGAATATCTTCTTTTACCCCCAATCATTTTGCTCTCGAAACAATCATCTTGTTTAGCCTCCTGTTCCCTGTGGTTTTCCATGGCATTAAGGGCCCCCTAACAGTCATTTGTATTTGTTGTCCTTGGCTTACCTAATTAATAGGAATCTTGTGTCGAAGCCTTACGCAAGCTGACAATTAACCCATTCCGAGCGCTTCTAATGATAGGAGTGTGGGGTGTGTAATTTATGATCAGTAGCTGTCGTCTCCTACCATATGCAACAGATATGATTCTCTGGACCCAACACACAAATAGGGAGTGGCCTGGTGGTGAGCTGGGTTGTCACGCACAATTCTAAAGATATGCCCTATTGTGTGCAAATAGACTATGGTTCGATTTATATGCTTCAGTAGAATTAGAATTGAAAGTGGATATTATTAGGTTAAACTAGTCTAGCAGGCTCCAGGGCCGCGAACATTTACACTAGTAATCAAAGTTTGGAAATAATAAGAGTTGGAATTGGCCATCACATTGGCAAAGTTGGCTTGGGAGAAAAGTTAGGCCCCGAGCCTTTATTTCGTCTTGCGACTAAACCCCTGTCATATTGAAACTTCGGACAAATCCGTGAACTTAGACAAGGCTATGCTTCCTAATGTTAACCGAAAGATGAACACAAATGACTTGTTTCAAATAAAATCATGGTTGCAATATGGTAATATGAATTAACAATCAATCCCTAAGTACCTCAATATTAAGAGCCAACTTCCAAGTGAGTTTTGAATATCTTTTAAGATTGCAAAGTCAAAGATAATTCAATGTAACATGGTTAATGATGCGTATTTTTTTTTTTAATTATTATTAGTTTTCAATTTTCGTATATGGTCCATTCTTTATGATCATCTTGTAAGAAAATTTAAATAAAATCACACGGTGTAATATTTATATGGTTTAATTACTCATTGGACAAAATTGTTTAAAACTGTAATAATACAATTATATTTAGAACAATGACGTAGTTTTATATTTAGAATGAACTACCAAACGAATATCAAATTTACATCAAACGTTAGTTAAGATAAATGGAACTCGTAACAAAGATGTCAGTGCTCTAATATAGGAACTAAAATCAATGAAAATTCAATGAATTAGAACATGGTGTATTCAAAACTTGAATGCTCAAAAACTATAATTTTGAAATTTGATGAAAGGTAATCTCCATCTCTACACGGTCAAAGTCAATCTTAACTTATTTTTAATTTAAGATATTTGTAGTTGTACTAACTTTACTGCTTTAAAGAAAACATTTTTGTTTATGACGATAAATATGCATACGAGAGACTAAATAATGTTTCTGTACTCGAGATAAGAGAAAATTTCAACCGACCCCAATTGCCTTTTCCTTCGTTTTCCGACAAGTACAACCATGTCAAGTCACTAATCAAATGCTTTAAACACCAAATCAAGCTCAAGTTTGGTGTTTAAGTTTGGGTTCGACGCCGGCGAATTTTTGTATTTTCTTTCACAATATTCTCTTAAAAACGTTGACTAACATTTGGTTGGCGAGACGAGGCTTGTTCAGATTTTTGGGTCTCGCGTAACCTACCTTCACTAAAAAGTTCTGACCAAGAACACAATGCACAATTAGTCCATAAAAATTGTGACAAGTGGAGCCAAAATGCACGCAATCACAACGACCAAATAGAGTTACATTTGAGTTTTGTTTTGCCAACAAAACCCCCCTGCTTTGCTAACCTCGAACGTCAATCTCCCTTATGGACCAATCATAGCCAAGTTAACCAGCAATCATGCGGGATTGATTCGCGCTAGAAAGTCAAACCCCTTTCCTACTTTTAGAAATATCCAACGCAAACAAAAACAAATGGACTTCAGCCATTTCTGTGCCAACACCAGGCTCACTGTATTTAGATATTTCGAACACGACCCATTTAGATATTGCAATGGTCACCTTTTCCTTTGTTTGTTTGTTTGTTTGTGTTTTTTTTTTTTTTCGAAAGACGACAAACAAAACTATTCTAGCACGGACGTGGGATTAGACCACGGGATGAAGAAAAACAATTGCCCTAGGATTTTTTTTTTTTTTTTTTTTAACTCCCACACACTTGTTGTGTTTGTGCGCGATCTTCCTCAACAATTTTGGAGGCGACGATCTTATTTGCGGAATTTCAGTTTTTTTTTTTTTGGTTAGAAACTCTATAAATTCCATTCGATCTCTTACACGGATCCAATTTGGGCACGCAATATGGCGTTGGATAGCTTTTAACAGGCCCTACAAGCCTGTATAAATTTCATTCCTTGAAATTCAACATGTCACAAGTAACTGTGATTTAAAGTCCCTGGACCAAAAACTTCATTCTTCAAATTCTTGCGACCTAGAGAGGGTTAGGCCTCCAAATTTAGTAGATATATGTTGCTATAAGTTTTCTAAGCTTTTGATTCCTTCTACACAGTGTAGACATTAACGGGCCTAAGATCTTGTTTTCATAAAAGCATACCATCAACCATACTTGTTCTATAATCAGATGAATAACCCTTGTGTACTCCGTTAGGAAAGTCAGGTCAAAAGTTCTTTAATCAGGAAGATATCAAAATAGTCTAAAAGATTAAAGATGCAATAAGTAAGATTCAGCCTTTACCTTAGATTTAGATTACAAAATTATAGAAGTAAATAGTTCAAAGACTGGATGGGGAGTAGTACTCCTTATCAAACCTAGTCAGTTTTCTCCAAAGACCATTGAAAAGATAGCACAGTATGCTTCGAGAAATTTTCCTGAGCATAAAACATGGTCATCCTTAGATTTTGAAATACAAGGAATTATCCATGCATTACATAAATTTAGGTTATTTTTGCATAAATTATTTATAGTTAAAACTGATTGTGATGCAATTGTTAAGTTGATTATTAATGAACATAGCAAAAAGAGTAACAGTCGTAGATGACTTCATTTTAAAAATATGGTTTAACCAATCTCAGTTTATTGAAATCATAGCTCTTATAGATATAGGAAGTACTAAATCAATCATTAGTGAAAAATTAGTACTCCCACAATTTAGGCAAAAACTTAGTTATCTTATTATTAGTCAATCATTTGATGGTAAGGCGTTAGATTTAACTGAAATAGTTTACAATACAACCATTCAGTTTAGAGAATTTAGCAAAAAGTTTAGTATTAAATATGCATTACCACAAGTAAATGTTATACCAACTATGGCAAACATTTTCCATTTTCTCGTAGGATTAAACTTCATTACCAGTTTATCAAGTAGCATAACATTAAGTAGAAATTGTATTACCATTAATAAAAATACATTTACATTCCCAACTAATACATATATCTAAACATCAAAGTTAGCTTGAAAGCGTGGTGAGACCCATCCCCTTTTAGGTGATTTTCGATTCAAATTTTTGGTTTTAATCCAAACCTTTTGGTGACTTAGCTTATACGATATTTGATTATACAAATTATTTGTTTATAGGACTAGATATTGTTTATTTAACTAATTCTATTTGAATACTTTATATAAAATAATATATTTAAGAAATTTGATTTTTGTCTAGTATATATAGATGATATTCTTGTAGCATCTAAAAATATGAAAGAACATACTTAATATCTTAGCTAGATCTTTCAAGTAGTAGAATAAGCAGGTATAGTGCTTTCCAAAAAAGAGATGGAACTCTTTAAGAGGAAAATCTCCCTTTTAGGCATGGTAAAAGGACAAGGACAAATAAATTTGCAACCTTATATTAGTCAAAAGCCTTAACGTTTCCATATAAGTTAGAGGATAAAAAACAACTTCAAGTATTTTTACGGTTAGTCAATTATGCTAGTGTTATTCCCATAGCCTTATATGAGTTATAATTGTTGTCAATTAGATTTAAGTATGCAAGTAATTTGAAGCTACATGAAGGGGCAAGAAAGTAAAGTCACACGAAAGGGTAAAAGAGTAATTTGAAGTTACATGGAGGGGCAAGAAAGTAAAGCCATACGAAAGGGCAAGAGAGTAATTTGAAACTACATAGAGGGGTAAGAAAGTAAATCACAATATAGTAAGCCCTAAATTGGAAGACAAATAAGGTGAACGGGGAGAAAATACAAATCACCAGAAGAAAAGAGAAAGAAACCCAATACGATAGAAAAAAAAGAAGAGTGGACGGTAGAACAGGAGTACATGGCTAGACGGGGGTGGATGACAAAGAGGTGAATGCCCAGATAGGAGTGGACGACCGAAGAAGAGTGAACGGTTGGATGGTAGAAAGAGAGAAAATGAGATACGGCCAAAGAAGAACTACCACCGAAAACGAAGAGCCACCATCGTAAATGAAGAGCCACCACCGTAAGAGAGAGAGCCACCATTGTAAGAGAGAAAGCCACTATCATAAGAGAGAAAGCCACCACCGTAAGAGAGAGACAGACCACCAGGAGAGCAAACGTGGAAAACTAGACCACTGGGAGAGTAAACATGAACAATAGATCACCGGGAGAGCAAACGGGAACTACACCACCGGGAGAGCAAACTAGAAATGCACCACCTGTAAGAGAAGAAATCAGATCTGTGACACTATTGGGAGAGAAAACCAGAAATGCACCACCGTAAGAAAAGAAATCAAAGAAGACAGCAGATCTGGGAACGTGGGGTGAGAGACCAGACCTAGTATCTAGAAATCAAAGAAGACAGTAGATCTAGGAATGTGGGGTGAGAGACCAAACCTGGTATCTATGAGATATTAAGAGCAGACCAAGACTAGTAAAGCTAGAACATGCAATGAGGTGTGACAAACCAGAACGTGCAACAGAGAGTGACATACCAGAACGTGCGACGGGGTGTGACAAAGCCAGAACGTGCAACAGAGAGTGACATACCAGAACGTGCGATGGGGCACGACAGACCAAAAATGGTGAGAGCAAACCAGAAACGTGGTGTAGGGCAAGAGACGTGAAATGACAGACTAGGAGCGTGAGTGCAGGCCATGAGACGGTGAGATGGTGAAAATAGGAGTTGTGTGAAACAACCTAGAGAAGGAATTCGGTGAAGCATTGGAAAGAACTCAACATATTTCCAAATTTCTTCAAGAGAGGTTAGAGAGTGTTGTGGTGAACTTCTAGGTAGCAGTGAAGTAGCCTACTCAATTCAATCGAGGCAAGACATATTAGAAGAAGAGTAGACACAGTAAGTGACACTCTTAATATTGTACTTGCTTTGTATTTGCAATAGTGAAAAGAGCAGAGGATTAAGACATCCATTGTAACTACATTGTGGACATAGGGAGTACCACACTGGTATTCTCAAGTATAATGGATTGTCTTGGTAGAGAAAGAATCCCTACCACCGTGGACGTATGTCATATTGATGGAACCATGTAAATCTCTTGTGTCTTTACTTTGATTTACATTTTGTGTTTTGAATTGAGTTGTGAACGCAGCTAAAGTATCATCGAACCCATAACCTAAAGAAGACTTAATCAAGAACATCCAATTTGTCTAATAGGCAAGGTGTCTGAAAGGTGACTTTGGGGACTATTGTGATTAGTAGGTAAGAATAGATCTACCTTAGTCGAATATGAGAAAGAGTTCGCTTTTAAGAAGACGTTGAAGTTGTTCATATACCTACGTATTAACGAGAGCGAAAGTATTAAAGAAGTAGAATACTTTGGCTTAAATTATTAGAGTGTGTTTTTAAGGGGTGTGATACTGATTCACCCCCCCTCTCAGTATCATAGACTAGTAAGTCATAGGGTAAAGTTGGAAACTTCAATTGGTATTAGAGTACAGGTTCACCAGTTTGAAGCTTAACAGCTTGGTGTACTAGTTTGAAGGGTTTTAGAAATTTTAACTTGTTCAGCATACTAAGAAATCGATGTTGGTACCAGCACCAGGAGAAGGTAAAGATCCAACCCTGAAGGAATTAAGGTAGTTTGAGATAAATGGGAAGGCCTCAGACATCATCATTTCAGCATTGACAGATGTTGAGTATGCTAAAGTTGTGGACTGCAAATTTGCTAAGGAGATATGGGACAGAATGTAGAAAGTCTATGAAGGTGATGGTAGAATGAAGGAGGCTAAGCTTCAAGTGTTTAAGGAGAGATATGAATCTCTCAGATTGTAAAAAAATGAGACAGTCCAAGAGTTCTTTACTAGGGTTATTGATGCTGTAAACGATTTTAGAAGTCATGGGAAGAGCAAGAGGACTCATCTATTATGAAGAAAATTCTGAGAATTCTGCCTGAGAGTTTTGCCTCAAAGGTGGCAGCCATAGAGGAGAGTAGAGATCTCAATTCTATGTCACTGCATGATCTTCAGTGCAATCTCATTGCATATGAGATGAGAATAAAGTCAACTAAAAGCTCCTCAACATCAAAGTTACCAAAGGAGTAGCTTTCAAAGCTATGAGACACTTGAAGATAAGAGAAAAGGAAGAATAATCTAGTGAGGATGATGATGATGATAAGGAAGAAAGTGAAGGTGAAGTGTTGGCTTACTTCATAAGGAAATTCAAAAAGGGGTCTAAGAAGGGAAAAGGATAGTTGTCCTAGAGATGTTGTTATTGTGGGCAAACTAGGCACTTTGCTTCTCAATGCAAAGTGAAACTTGATGACGAAGATAAGGATGGTGATGATGAGCAGAATTCAAAATGGAGAAGACCATCATTCAAATCAAAGAAGTTCAGTAAGAAGATTGCTAACCCACAGAAGAAGAAGAGAGGCGCGTTCAAGAATTATGTGAGTAAGATAAAAGAAGCTGATGAGGAGGAAGATAAAGAATCATTAGATGAGTAGGCCTTTATGGCATTAGCTCAAGGTGGTAGTTCAACCTTTGAAGAGGAAGAGGAGGTTGATGAAGAAGAACCAAATCTTAAAGCTGAGTTGGAAGCATCTTCAAAGGAGATAATTAAAAAGGGCAGAACCATAAAAAGGTTAAAGGCTCACATAAAATAAGTTGAAGCAAAGTTTGAGGAAGTTAAAAGTCAAAAGGATGAAATAAGAGCTAAACATATTGAATTAAAGAGAAGATTTGAAGAACAGATCAAAATATGTGATGACCTTGCAGTAGAGCTTTGCTTAAGGACTTTAACAATTGAAGAAATGGAGATAGAGTTGCTGATACTTCAGCAACAACTCAAAAAGAGTGAGGAGAACTTATAGAAGTTTGAAGTGGTAAGAGAAACAAGCTCTGCAAGAGAAAAGAAGAATGAAACAAAAGTGCAACAATCTGAGGCTGTACTGACTAAAGAGAATGAGACTTTGTCACAGAAGTTGAAAGAGGAGGCTGTGACTCAAGAGAAGATAACTGAAGAAGATAAGATAGTTATCAAACCAAAGCCAGGGCCAAAAATGATGTATGTGGTTAAAGAGTAACAACCCATAGCTGCTATGTCTCAAAAAGAAAAGAAAGTCAGCCAGCCAAGGGCAATGGCTGAACAGAAGAAGGAGAAGAAGGTGGTTGAAATGAAAGCCACACAAGCAAAGAAGCTAGCAACCTTGCCTACATGGCAAGTAATGAACAAAAGAAAACAAGTTGTGATTAGACCTAAAAAGAGGCATTTTCAAGGTTACTGTCTTTATTGTGGAGTTTGGGGTCATAAGGCAAGTAAATGTTGGTGGAGAAGGCCAGTATACATCTCCAACTTGAGAAGATCTGATACTACATATAGGGGGAAGACAATACAAAATTCAGAAGAGAACAACTTGTCATGAGTTCTTGCATATACTGCAAAAGGCAAGGACACACTGATAAGGATTGTTGGTGGAAGCCCAAACCAGTGGTTTTAAAGAACAAGTTTGCTATATTGGCAGACTTGGAATAGTGTGAAAGGTGCAGGCAAGATGGCCATAATGCCAAGAGATGCATGACACTTCTCCTTGAGCAAGAGAAGGCACTTAATGGCACAGTAAAAACAATTGATTTAGTCAAGGTTGAGAAAAAGGAGAAAGCTATCTTCCTACTAGTTCAAAAGAAGGAATATAAAGCTAAAAAGGAGGTGACTAATATAGCCTAAATTACACTAAAAACTGCCTACAAGGATAAGCAATGGATCCTTGATAGTAGATGCACTTCACACATGACAAGAGACAAGAGTAAATTATCAAAGCTAAAACAAGTCAAAAGAAGGAAGAGTCAAGTTTGGTAATGATGATTCACTCAACATCAGTGGTTAAGGGTCAGTAAATATTGGAAAAGGGAAGTTGCAAGATGTTCTGCACATTAAAGGACTCATATATAATCTAGCATCTATCAACCAACTATGCAATGAAGACTATAAGGTGATATTCTCAAAAATAGATTGCTAAGTAAAGAGTAAAGAAGGCAATACTATTGTAGTCGAGAAGAGAACAACTGAAAATTTATATGTGATTGATGAGGACAAGACAAGCAACTATTTACTAACCAAAGAAGAAGAAAATCAACTTTGGCATAGGAGGTTGGGACACTTAACACAGAAGAACATGAGAAAGTTGACCACTACTCATGCAATCAGATACATTCCTGACTCAAGAGAGAAAGAGAGAGAGAGTATGTTTGCTTAGCATGCTCTAAAGGAAAACATGCCCAGAAAGTAGTATAAGACCAAAGAGTTTTAGTTCCGAAGTAGTGCTTGACATTGTGCATACTAATTTGTGTGGATTGATGAGGACAAAAGGGTTGAATGGTAAAAGGTACTTTATCTTGTTTATTTATGATTATTCCAGAAGGACCTGTATCATTCACCTCAAACACAGGTCAGAAGTTCTGAATTGCTTCAAGAGACACAGAAGAGAAGATTGGTTGAAAATGTGAGTGGAAGGAAGACCAAAGTATTGAGGTTAGATCAAGGTACTAAATTTACAAATGAAGCATTTGAAGATTACCTTGTGAAGCGTAGTATTCACCATCAGATGGCAGCAGCAAGAACACCTCAACAGAATGGGGTGGTAGAGAGGAAAAATAGAGCTGTGGTTGAAATGGCAAGAACTCTACTGTTGGAATCCAAGCTTTACACAAGATTTTGGATAGAAACAACATTTATAACTGTACATCTACTGAATAGTCTTACTAAGGTCCAATACTAATAAGACTCCATATGAGCTATGAAGTGGGAAGAAAGACAATAGCCAAGTGTTGTTCCCACAACCTTATATGGGTTGTAATTGTTGTCAATTAGGTTTAAGTTTGCAAGAAAGTGAAGCCATATGGAAGGGCAAGAAAGTAAAAGTAAAGCCACATAGAGGGACAAGAAAGTAAATCTGCAACGTAAGGGCAAGAACGTAAATCTTCCATGTAAGCCCTATTAGGGTTTCATGGAGGAGTATATAAAGGCCATTGGAAGATAACAAATGAAGAGGTCGACAATTGAGCAAAAATGACAAAACCTAAAGCAAAACCATTCGGCAAACAAGAAGAGGGAGCAATCAGCTGACCAAAGAGAAAGCAAAACCCTACACCAAAGAGAGAAAACACAATTGATAGTGGATGCACTTCACATATGATAGGAAACAAGAGTAAATTGTTAAAGCTAAACAAGTTAAGAGAAGGCAGAGTCAAGTTTGTCAATGATAATTCACTCAACATCAATGGTCAGGGGTCAGTAAACATTGGAAGAGGAAAGCTGAAAGATGTTCTACACGTTGAAGGACTCTGATATAATCTAGCATCTGTCAGCAAACTAAGCAATGAAGACCATAAGGTAATATTCACAAAACTAGGTTGCTAGGTAAAGAGTAAAGAAGGCAATACTGTTGCAGTCGGGAAGAGAACAACTGGAAATTTGTATGTGATTGATGAAGAAAAGGATCCTCTTGTAACTAAGAATGTACAAGAAAGAAAGCCAAAGAAAACATGGACCAGTGCTCATTAAGAAAATTTGATCATAGGTGACCCACCAACAAGAGTTACAACAAAAAGAAGAATTATGGGAGCTACTGCTTTACTCTCACAAGTTGAACCTAAATCTGTTGAAGAGGCTACATAAGATTTAACTAAATCTCTATCTATAGAGCTGTTTGAAAAGAACAGAATGAGTCTGTCTGTGCGAATGCCTCCTCAAGCCTGAAAATTAGGTGATTCCTCCATCTTTACTTTGTGAGTTTTTCAAATTTGTAATTGGTTGGCAAAGAGGGAGAGAAGCAACAGTGTAGGGGGAGCTGTTAAGAAAGGGGAAGTGCATATTTAAGGGGAGTTGAAACTGTTGCATGGTGGCTTTTGTTATGAGTGTTGCCAATAATTACAAAAAGGGAGATTGTTGTTCCCATAGCCTTGTATGGGTTGTAATTGTTGTCAACTAAGTTTAAGTGTGCAAGAAAGTAAAGCCACATAGAAGGGCAAGAAAGTAAATCCGCTACGTAAGGGCAAGAATGTAAATTTGCCACATAAGCCCTATTAGGGTTTCATAAAGGAGTAGATAAAGGCCATTAGAAGACAACAAATGAAGAGGTCGATAATTGAGAAAAAATGGCAAAACCTAAAGCAAAACCATTCGGTAAACAAGAAGAGGGAGCAATCGGTCGACCAAAGAGAAAGCAAAACCTTACACCAAAGAGAGAAGACACGGCTGGATAGCAACCAAAGGTGAATGGAAAACCTAGTGTGACCGGCCAAAAGAGTATACACGACAGAAAATAGGTGCTAGTCAGCCAAAGAGACAAAGCAGAGCAAGAGGAGTCGGCCAAAACCTAGAGCAACTAGCCAAACACAAAGGAGGAGCTGTCCAAGCAAGGAGACAACTGGCCAAACACAAGCTACATGTCAAGCTAGGGTATTCGGCCAAAAGAGAATTCAGTCAACCAACCTACACAGCCAAACAAGGTGAGTGTCAATACAACCTTACATGGCAAAGTAGAACCAACAACAAAGGGGTGGATGACCAGGCAAGGAGGATAACGGCCAAGGCAAGGCAAACAGCAATAAGGAGAGCACAATCACAACACACCAACAGCAAGTGAGACCTTGGTGAGTCAAAACCCTACAACAAGAAAGATTAAACCAGCTGAACAGCAAGAGTGAACACATAGCAAACCAAGGGAAACCAGGCAACAGCTGGAAGGAAACCATGTGACTCACGGTAAGAGGAGAGGCAAATGCACCATTGGTAAGAGAGGAGACAACACACCGTCCGTAAGGGAAGAGAGGAGAAATGTTGAAAGAGGAGACCACCGAGAGAGCGAACCAAGTTTCCCAGAGGTGTGAAATAGACAAGGTGTGCAAACTTGTTGAGTTGTCATAACACACCAATGGCAAGTGAGATCTTGGTGAGTTAAAACCCTACAACAAGGAAGATTAAACTTATTGGACAGCAAGAGTGAACACATGGCAAACCAAGGGAGACCTTGGAAAGTAAGGGAAACCAGGCAACGACTGGAAGGAAACCGTGTGACTCACGGTAAAAGGAGAGGCAAATGCACCATTGGTAAGAGAGGAGAAAACACACCGTCCGTAAGGGAATAGAGGAGAAACCTTGAAAGAGGAGACTACCGGGAGAGCAAACCAAGATGCCCGAAGGTGTGAAATGGACAAGGTGTGCAAACCAGAAATGTACGTGAGTCGTGTGACCAGCAAGACGTGCAAACTAGAAATGTACGTGAGTCATGAAACCATCAAGGCATGCAAACCAGACACATACGTGAGTCGTGAAACTAGCAAAGCATGCAAACCAGAAACATGTGTGAGATGTGAAATGCCAAACTGGAAACATGAGACAGGCCATGAGACGTGGAATGGCAAACTAGAAACGTGAGGCGAGCCATGAGACAGTGAAATCGTGGGGCAAGGAGACGGGTGAGACTGTGAGATGGAAAAAGCAGGAGCTGTGTGAGACAATTTAGAGAAGGAATTCAGTGAAGCATTGAAAGAATTCAATGTATTTCTAGATTTCTTCAAGAAAGGTTAGAGAGCATTGCGGTGAACTTTTAAGTGGTAGTGGAGTAGCCTTTCAATTCAATAGAGGCAAGACAAGCTAGAAGAAGGGTAGACATAGTAAGTGACACTCTTTGTATTGTACTTGCTTAGTAATTGTAATAGTAAAATGAGTACAGGATTAAAACATCCATTATAACTGGAATTCTTAAGTATAATGGATAGTCTCGGTAAGAGAGAGTCCCTACCACCGTAGATGTACGTCATGTCGATGGAACCACGTAAATCTTGTATGTCCTTAATTTGCTTTATGTTTTGTGTTTTGAATTGAGTTGTGAACGCAGCTAAAGTATCAGCCGACCCATAACCTAACGAAAACCTAAACAAGAACATCCGAATTGTCTATTAGGCAAGGTGTCTAAAAGGTGACTTTGGGGACTATTGTGATTAGTAGGTAATAATTGATCTACCTTAGTCAAGTCTGAGAAAGAGTTCACTTTTAAGAAGAGGTTGAAGTTGTTCATTTACCTGCTAATTGTGAATTATGGTGATCTTGATTCACTCCCCCTCTCAATATCATAAACTAGTAGATCCTAGGGAGAAGTTGAGAACTTCACCAAGTATCTCAGAATCTTTGGCAGCCCATGTTTTGTGAAGAACGAGGAGCAAAACTTGGGAAAATTCAATGTTAGGTCTGATGAAGGCATCTTTGTGGGATACTCAGCAAAGACAAAGGGTCATAGAGTTTTCTTGCATAAGCTGAGAAAAGTGATCATGTCTAGTGATGTGAGAATATGAGAACTAGAAAACAATACATAATGGAGAAGTTGAGGACAATGAAGAAGATGACTTCAAGATAGATGAAGAATCAGACCAACCTAAAGAAAAGGAACAAGAAGTAAGTTTAGACTCAGAGAATAGTGAGTTTAAAGATAAAGAAAAAGATTCTCTTGCAACTAAGACTGTGCAAGAGAGAAGGATAAAGAAGGCATGGACTAGTGATCATTAAGAAAATTAAATCATAGGTGACCCATCAGTAGGAGTTACAACAAGAAGAAGAATTGTGGGAGCTACTACTTTATTCTCACAAGTTGAGCCTAAATTTGTAGATGAGGCTGCACAAGACAAAGCCTGGGTCAAAGCTATCAATAAGGAGTTGGATCAAATAAAGAAGAATGAAACATGGGGGCTGGTTCCAAGACCCACTAACAAGAATGTCATAGGAACAAAATGGTTGGTTGTTTTAAAAAATAAACACAATGAAGATGGCAAGGTGGTGAGGAACAAGGTTAGGCTGGTTTACAAAGGCTACATACTCAGATAGAAGGAGTTGACGTTGATGAAACTTTTACACCAGTGGCAAGGTTAAAAACTATTAGAATATTTTTAATTTTAGCAGCACATAAGATATATAAAGTTTATCAGATGGATGTGAAATCATCCTTTCTGAATGGGCTTCTGGAAGAAGAAGTGTATATTGAACAACCTGACGAAGTACAAATCATTGAGGATGAGACACATGTGTGTAAGCTGAAGAAAGCCTTGTATGGCCTTAAACAAGCCCCAAGAGCATGGTACAATAGGCTGAATGCGTATTTGAGAAGGTTGAACTTCAGAAGAGGAATAATTGATAATAACCTATATGTGTTCAACTCAGAGAAAGGCTAGCTAATAACTATAGTATATATAGATGACATCATCTTTGAAGGGGATGATTCTGAGCTATGCCAAGATTTTGCACAGAAGATGAGTGAGGAATTTGAGATGTCATTGATTGGAGAAATGACTTACTTTCTTAGATTACAGATAAAATAGTGTGAAGAAGGTACTTTTTATTTCTCAGACAAAATATGCCAAAGAGATGCTGAAAAAGTTTGGCGTGGAGGATAGCAGACCTGTTAGTACCCTTATGTCAGTGGGCTGCAAGTTAACAAAAGATCAAGAAGGAAGGAGTATAAGTCCTACAGAATATAGGAAGATGATAGGGAGCCTTGCCTTCTATACCTTACAGCATGAAGGCTTAATCTTATGCAAGCTGTGTGTGTTGCCAGCAGATTCCAAGTTGACCCTAAGGAATCTTATGTGTTGGTAGTGAAAAGAATCCTAAGCTACCTCATAAGGACATTGGAAATGGGTTTGTGGTATTCTGCCATGGATTTTGTAAAATTACAAGCATCCACTGATGCAGACTGGGCAGGAAGTACAGATGACCGAAAATCAACTAGTGGCTGCAATTTCTACTTGGGTTCAAAGTGTGTTGCATGGTTAAGTAGAAAGCAAAATAGTGTTGCTTTAAGCATAGCTGAGGCTGAGTATATGGCTGCTTGTACAGCATATACTCAGGTGATATGGATGCAAAGACAAATGGAAAACTTGAGTGTTGAAGTGAAGTTACTAGTGAGTGTACTTTGTGATAATCAAAGTGCTATTGATCTCAGCAAGAATTTGGTTCAACATTCAAAGAGCAAGCATATTGACATCTAATATCACTTCATCAAAGATCAAGTGGAACAGGGTATAATTCAGTTGGAGTATGTTGGCACTAAAGATCAAATTTTAAATATTCTAACTAAACCTCTGTTCACAAAGTTGTTTGAAAAGCACAGAATGAGTTTGTCTGTGCAAATGCCTCCTTAATCTTGAAATTCAGGTAAATCCTCCATCTCTACTTTGCGAGTTTTTTTTTGTAATTGGTTGGCAAAGGGAGAGAGAAGCAATAGTGCAGGGGGAGCTATTAAGAAAGGGGGAGTGCATATTTAGGGGGAGTTGCAATTGCTGCCTAATGACTTTTGTTATGAGTGTTGCTAACAATTACTAAGGGGGAGATTCTTGTTCCCACAACCTTGTATGGGTTGTAATTGTTGTCAACTAGATTTAAGTGTGCAAGTAATTTGAAGCTACATGGAGGGGCAAGAAAGTAAATCACAATATAGTAAGCCCTAAATTGAAAGACAAATGGGGTGGACGGGGAGAAAATACAAACCACCGGAAGAAAAAGAGAAAGAAACCCAATACGACCAAAAAAAAAAGAGTGGATGGTACAACAGGGTAGACGGCTGGATAGGGGTGGGAGTAGCAATAGAAAGGTTTTACACTAGCAACTAATGTGTAGACAACAGTGACGTGTAAAGACAGTTGCAACATGTAGGGATAGCAATAGCGATGCAAGAAAACAACTGTAGCACAAGGAGATTGCAACGACGGTATGAAAAGACAGCTACAGTGCGCACATATATAGTAGCAGTAACGCGAGAAGATAGCCGTAGCACGCAGAGAGAGTAGCAATGATGTGAAAGGACAATTACAACATGTAGGGATAGCAATAGTGATGTGATGCGAGAAAACAATTGCAGTGTGAAGGGATGGCAATAGTGACACAAGAAAACAACTACAGCCCGCAGGGATAGCAACAATGCTAGCTGATAGTAGCAATAGTGTGTGAGTAGATAGTAGTAGTGCACTCGGATAGCAGGAACAGCCAGTGTGGATAGTAGCCACAGTACGTGCAGATAGAAGCAATAGCATGTGCAGGTAGTAGAAGTAGCACATGTGGATGGTAAGAACAGTGTGTTTGGTAAGCAGCCACAGTGCATGCGGATAACAAGAGCAGCATGTGCGGATTGCATGCGGACAGCAGCAGTAGTAGTGTGTGTGGACAACATTAGTAGTGCACGAACAACATTAGTAATGCATACAGATAGTAGCAGTAGTGCTTGTGAACAACATTAGTAGTGTGCATAGATAGCAGTGGCACCACGTACGGACAACAGAAGCAGTGCACATGAACAGCAGCGACAATGCGTGTGGATAGAATTAGTAGCAGACAGTATTGGCAGTGTGTAGGGACAACAATGGCAATATCTATGGAGAACATTAGCATCACATGTAGGCAACATTGGTTGCAGGTGAGACAACATTTTTTGGCAATGAAAGAAGGTGAAGATCTATATTCTACTTTAGTAGTCTATACACATTAAGTGATCATTCTCTAAGAAAGGTTTTACTATAAACTCTTGATAAATTTGTTGAAAAACAAGGCGGGATACCTTTGGAGTGATTGTGGTTAAGGAGTATTCCTTCTATATAAGTGGTGAAGGAGTGATCCTTCCACAACATTATTGTATCCCTTAATAGCAAGAGTGGATTATGTGATTTAGGAGGGATCTTATCACATTGTAGACGTAACTTACATATTATGGGTAAACTACGTAAAAATTGTCGTTTGTTCTTAGGTGCTTGCACATTGATTTTTTTTCGTTGTCTAATCACGCTTACATGAAAGAGAGAAAAATAAAAATTGGATCATTAGCTCTAACAAGCCACAGAGATTAAATTCAGATCGATTTGTAAAAAAAAGCGCACATCTCACACTGATTCATGTCTCTTTTCAGCGTGAGACCCAAAATAATCCTCATCACCATTGAGAGATGTAGTGAGGTCATTGGGAGAGAAACTGGTGATGAAAGATTAACTTTGGCATTGAGGAGCCTAATCTTAAATTTTAGGGGTCAAGATTGATCATTGACCATTGACCCTAAATTTTAAAAAGTCAATATTGACCATTGACCTTAAATTTTAGGACTCAAATCTAGTCATTAATTATAGGGCAACATGTGGGAATTAATGATGATCATTGATGATCGTGTAGCCCTAATCTTAAGGTTCTATAAATACCCCTATACGTCTTGCAAGAAGGGGGGGTGTGCTATAGAAAATTGAGAGAGCCAGCCAAAGAGAGGTGAACGGCAAACCTAAAGCCAAAAGGAGAGGTGAACGACAAGGAGAGTGCAACAGTCACCAAGGAGAGAAAGAAAGAGGGTAAGGCAGCCTATCAAGGAGAGAAAGAAAGAAGGCAAGACAATTGGCCAAAGAGAGTGCAGCAGCCACCAAAGAGAGGCAGCAAGACAGCTGGCCAAGGAGAGTGCAGCAGGTATTGAGGAGAGGTAGCAATACAGTCGGGCAAAGAAAGTGCAATAGCCACTAAGGAGAAGCAGCAAGGTGTAGCCAGCTAAGGAGGAAAGAAAGAGAGCAAGGTAGCTGGCCACCCTCACCAGCAAACCACCAAAGCAGCAACTGGCAAGAGATGAAGCAACAACAGAAGGGTCTGACATTAGCAAACCAACAAGGTAGTACTTGGTAGGAGCTAGAGCAATAGCTAATAGGAGGTAGAGTAGTAGTACAAGGATTTTACACCAACTACCAACATGTAGCAGTAGGTTATGCAACTGCAAATTCCACCAGCAAGTTCGACAGAAGGTGTTGAAGAACCAATGATTGCATAAGGAGAGGTGCAAATTGCAGGTCCAATAAAAGGCGATGTAGTAGAAAGAGGTCCCTGCACTAGCAAACCAGCAGTTCAGGAGTAAATTATAACTTAGATATTAAAGGAATTATAGATGGTATGACCAATAAAGGAATATGTTTGGTCAAACCACCATAAATTAGTTCAGAATAGTTAGTAGGACAAGCCTGGAACCTTAGTAAACACCTAGGACAACAACAACCAAAAGCCATTAGTCCATCTAAGGCCAGTATATACGAAGATCTTTTAGGAAATACCAGCATTAGATTTTAAAAATTATCATCCAATAAAGTAGACTCTAGTAGATGAAGAAGAAGCAGAAGTTGAGACAGCTTTTATGGTCAGGGAACTCCAATCTTATAGTTTAGAAGAAGACAAAATAATTAGCAAATTAGATGAATTAATAGGACTTAATAACCCAAAAGAATATGGAGAAACTAGTTCAGCAGCATGGGATAGCTTAGACATAAAATCAAAAGTGGATAACATAGATTTTTTTCTATAGAAGAATTAGAAGTGATAAAACAATTCAATCAAAGCCTAGATTTTACAAATGAAGAAAAGCAGGTTATAGATACTTTTTTTTTTAAATAATATAGAAACAGAATTCACATTTTGTCCAACAAGAAAAACAGCCAAAAACTTTTGAAGAAGTGATTAGAAAAGAATTGAGCCTTACCAAACTTAAAGAAGTAGATAGTATGTGTTTTCTTAGTAATCATTTTAATACAACCTTAGTAAATAATATAGTTATATGAGAGGTACCTTTTATAGATTTCTTTAAACATAGAAAACACCCTATAGAACTAGCTTTTATGGCAGATACAAAGATGGAACCAAGAGAAGGTAGTGGTAGTTTTATTAATTGGCTATGCCTAGTTGCTGAATAAGCTATCTTTAGCTAGTTACTAAAAGCAGAATCCTATTACTGTTTATTTGTCTGGTTGTAGTAGCTGGCTTCCATTATCCTTCCTGTTGATTAATAATGTTGGCCATTTCGACATCATCTTCAGAGTAGTCAGTATTGTTTATGTCATTAAGGGGTCCACCTACATCGAAAGTTTCGCAAAAGAACCAAGCATTAAAGATGTCATCTTCTACTAAAAGATGCTCATTTCCTTGGTGGGGCAAGTTGAATCCTATAAAGCCTGGTCCCCATATCATCTAACACTCTACTAAAAGGAAACTGGTTTGCCATAACGTTGGTGGAGGAATCGGTTCCACTTGTATCATGACTTCTTTATAGACATTTGAATATGATATTTGGCTGAACTCGGTAGGTGTATAATACATTGCTCTAAATCTAGCTGCTGTTCCAAGCTTATCTAAAGGTGATGTCTAGATGATGAACATATTATGTAGGGCTGGCTTTATTTCCTAATTGTTGACTCATGGAACTGTTGAGTAAATCTGAATTCCTACTTGCTTGTCTTTTTCTAGAATATTTCTATAGATCATTTGTAACCGATTTTCAAATTTGGCTAATGAATGATCTAGGTTTTCTTTGCTGGTTTTAAGATAACTAATCATCCTATGGTCCATTAACTTGAGAGTCATACTTTTATCCTTGAATTTGTGTAGTTTAAGAATGGCATATACAGATCATAATTTGACTGTTTCTTTTCTTTTGGTGCAAAGAAATTGGTTCTCGTATGCTGGATGACTTGGATACCTTCTTTATGGGAGAAAGTGAAGAACTTTCCCATAAGATATTTTTGCAAAGATATTAGAGAATGGATGACCAAAATTTCTAATTTTTCTTTTATTAGATTCTTAATTATGACTAGTAAAGGATTTAGAAAGTCTTGAGTTCTCATTTGAACTATAAATTTGAACTTTTCATTGGTTTTATTTTTCTTAAAATCTATAGATATTGGTGTATGGACAGAGTGGTGAGGAAGATGAAGTGGTCATTTTTTTGGGCCTAATTTTGAGGAAAAAGGAGTTTGGACTTGAACTTATAACTGATCCACTTTAAGGTTAAGAATATCTTATTGGAGCTGAGCTACTTGGTTTTTCTAGTCTTGGATAGTTTGACTGTTAAGATGGTTGGTTGTTTTGTGTCGAGTTAATTTTATGAGTTAGGCCTAGATTTGCACTTGGAGGCTTAATATTTTTAGTTGGATCTAAACTGGTTTGGTTAAGACTATGCTTGGCTTGGTTGATATGGCAAATTTGACTTGGGCTAGATTTTTTATTCCTTCAAGGATTTTTTCTAACCCTACTTATGCAAAAAGATCTGGGCCAATTTCTTGGTGAGCAACTTTGAGGCTTGAAAAAAGTTTAAGAATCCTTTTTATAAAAGCTTATTGAAAGATTTTATCTAAGGAATAATTGAAGCCCAATTGTTGTAAATTCCAAGGGTAACCCTTTTAATTATAACATATATAGGGGAAAGCCTTGACCTACTTTAGATGCATGATTCTTAAAAAAATAATGTGAGAAGGCATTTAAAGCTCAGACTTTTCTGTCTAGGGTATTAGCTGTCCATAACTAATCTAAAAGATAGTGCAGTTTTAGAGAGATGACTAAATGGAAAAAGGTATTAAAGGCATATTGAGGAGGAACGGGTGGTAAAGTAATTGGGCCATATTTAAAAAAAGGGTTTTGAAACTGCTTACTTGATAATATATTACTAGAACATGAGAAATACAAAGTAGACCTATAGATAGGATAGGTACCCAATCTATAGCATCTCGTATTTTTAGAGGATTAGGTTTAAATAGTAATAGGAATATCTAATTAGAAGAACTTATAGATGTAAACTAAAATCTTCAACTTTATAAGAATCATAGAATAGATTTATTAAATCCAAAAGTATTATGTCGATTAAGACTAGTAAACTTTTCAACTAAGCTAATTAGAAGCACATGAGAAGAAGTGGTTATTGTCACAACCAATAATTTAAATATTCAATTGTTCCACCCAGAAACAATTAGGCAATTAAAATAAAGATAAAAAATTCTTACATTTAGGAATGATAGTCATAAGAATGAAGAGTTTCATTAGGCAAGGAATAGGCACAAAAACTTTGTTAATAGTCTTGGATCAGTCATGGTCAAATTAGGTAGATTAAGTTATGATAGCATTAATAGAAGTAGACATGAATATGATAAAGATCATTGTAGGTCTCACATTGAGAAGGGGGGGTGAATCAGTGTGAGCTATCTTCCTTTTGCAAATTGATTTGAGTTTAACCTCTGTGTCTTGTTAGAATCGATAATCCAATTTTTAATAATTTTCTCCTTTATGTGAGTGCGACCGTACGAATAAAATTTAATGCGCAAGCACCCAAGAACACGCAACAATTTTTATGTGATTCACTCACAATGTGTGAATTATGTTCACGGTATGATAGGATCACTTCTAAATCACATAATCCACTCTTATTATCAAGGGATATAGTTATGATGTGGAAGGATTACTCCTTAACCACTTACAATGATCTCTCAATCACTCTAAGGGTATCCCACCCTTTTTCAACATGTTTATCAAGAGTTTGTGATTAAAACCTTTCTTAGAAAATAATCATTTAATGTATATAGATTGCTAGAGCAGAATATAGATCTTCTCCTTCCTTCACTGCTTGTGTTGTTTCACTTGTTGCTGGTGCTACCTACGCGCATTGCTATTGTTGTCTGCACGCACTACTGTTGTTATCCGTGCACGTTGTTAATGCTATCCGTACATTATGTCGTGCTTGTCTGTTGTTGTCCACGTGCATAGTTAATATTGTAAGCATACATTGCCACTGCTGTCCATACACATTTTTGTATCTGTCCGCTACTGTCCGTATGTGCAGTTAATACTATCTGTTCGCACTATCATGTTTGCTTACTATCCATAGGTGCTGTGCCTGTTGTTCATGCTCCTGCTGTCCGTGTGCACTACTCCTACTATCCATGGTCTTTGCACCTACTATTCATGCACATTGCAGTTGCTTCCACACATGCAATTCCTGCTATTTGTGCATACTACTCCTGTTATCAACTTGCATTACTGTTATTGTTTGTGCACATTGCTACTGCCTTCTGACACCATTGCTGCTCTTTTTTTTGCGCCGCAGCAGTTTTCTTGGGCTGCTTCTGCTCTTCTTGCCTGTTACAGTTGTTTTCTCATGTCGCAAAATGCTATGCTATCCTTATGCACTGTAGTTATCTTTTTACACCGCTACTTGTTTGTTGGTTGATTCCTGAACCTGCTAATATATGATTTGCAGGTTTGCTAGTTGATTCCTAAACCTAATGCTACATGTTTTGATTTTTTGTTTGATTCCCAAATGTGCTTATGTTATTGGGAAGCCTCTTAAAGTGCTTTTGGTGCTAGTATACCCTCCTAGACCTGCAGGGATGTGCTACTACTGTTGGTGCTAGTATACCCTCCTGGACCTGTAAGGACATTTGCTGCTGCTGGTATACCCTCCTGGACATGTAGGGACATGCTGCTGGTGTTGGTATACTTTTATGGACTTGCTGTTACTGTTAGGAAGTCTCTTAAACATGTGATTGTTGCTAGGAAGTCTCCTAGACGTGTTGTTGCTATTGCTAGGAAGCCTTTTGGACGTGTTGTTGCTATTGGGAAGTCTCTTGTATGTGTTACTATTGCTAGGAAGCCTCTTAGACCTATTGTTGGTGCAAGGAAGCCTTCTGGACATATTGTTGCTCTCTTCTTGGTCGGCTGCCTTGCCTTCTTTCCTTGGTGACTGTTGCACTCTCTTTAGTCAGTTGCCCCTTACTTTCTTTCTCTCCTTCTTGGCTGGTTGCACCTTGCTTGGTGGTTGTCTCTTCTTTGTGGTTCACCTACCTTTTTTCCTAGGTTTGCTACTCACCTCTCTCCTTACCATTTACTCAATTTCCTGCAGCCTTTCGTTCTTCTTCTTTTTTTTTTTTTTTGCAAGACACCTAAGGGCAGTTATAGAGCCTTAGGATTAGGCTCTATGTTTTGAATTGAGTTATGAATGCAGCTAAAGTATTAGCCAACCCATAACCTAATAAAGACCTAAACAAGAACATCCGAATTGTCTATTAGGAAAGGTGTCTGAAAGGTGACTTTGGGCACTATTGTGATTAGTAGGTAGCAATAGATCTGCCCTAGTCAAGTGTGAGAAAAAGTTCACTTTTTAAGAAGAGGTTTGAAGTTGTTCACTTACTTACGAATTGCAAATTGTGGTGATATTGATTCACCCCCCCTCTCAGTATCACAAACTAATAGATCCTAAGGAGAAGTCGAGAACTTCAATTGGTATCAGAACATAGGTTCACCAGTTTGAAGCTTAATAGCTTGGTTTACTAGTTTGAAGGGATCTAGAAGTTTTACTTGTTTAGCATACTTAGAAATGGAAGCTGGTACCAGCACTAGCACCACTTATAGCAAGAAGGTTCCAATCTTCAATGAAAGCAACTACCATATGTGGAGAGCAAGAATGCAAGTGGTATTTGCAACCATGGGCATGAACGTGGTGAAATGTGTACAAGAGGGTTTTGTGGCTCCAAAAGAAGGTAAAGACCCAACCCTAGAGGAGTTAAGGCAGTTTGAGATAAATGGGAAGACCTCAAATGTCATCATTTCAACATTGAAAGATGCTGAGTATGCTAAAGTTATGGATTGTAAATTTGCCAAGGAGATATGGGATAGATTGCAGAAAGTCTATGAATGTGATGGCAGAATGAAGGAGGACAAGCTTCAATTTTTCAAGGAGAGATATGAATCTTTCAGAATGCAAAAGAATGAGATAGTTAAAGAGTTCTTCACCAGGGTTATTGACGCTGTAAACGACCTAAGAAGTCATGGGAAAAACAAGGACTCATTGATTGTGAAGAAAATTCTGAGAATTCTACCTGAGAGGTTTGCCTCAAAGGTGGCAGCCATAAAAGAGAGTAAAGATCTCAATTCTATGTCATTACATGATCTCCAGTGTAATCTTATTGCATATGAGATGAGGATAAAGTCAGCTAAAAAGCTCTACAACAATGAAGGTATCAAAAAGAGGCAGCTTTCAAAGTTATGATGCAGTTGAAGATAAAAAAAAGAGGAAGAATCATCCAGTGATGATGATGATAAGGAGGAGGAAGAAAGTGAAGTTGAAGTATTGGCATACTTCACAAGGAAGTTCAAAAAAGGGTCTAAGAAGGGAAAAGGATAATTGTCCTTGAGATGTTATCGTTGTGGATAGACTGAACATTTTGCTTCTTAGTGCAAAGTGAAACTTAATGATAAAGATGAGGATGGTGATGATGAGCAGAATTCAAGATGGAGAAGATCATCATTCAAATCAAAGAAGTCTAGTAAGAAGATTGCCAACCCACAGAGAAAGAAGAGATAATCATTCAAGAGTTATGTGAATCAGACAAAAGAAGCTGATGAGGAGGAAGATGAAGACTCATAAAATGAACATGTCTTTATGGCATCAGCTTAAGGTGGTAATTCAACCTCTAAAGAGGAAGAGGAGGTTAATGAAGAAGAGCTAGATCTTGAAGTTGAGTTGGAAGTAGCTTCAAAGGAGATAATCAGAAGGGGTAGAACCATAAGAAGGTTGGAGGCCCATATAGGGGGAAGACAATACAAAATTCAGAAGAGAACAACTTGTCATGAGTTCTTGCATATACTGCAAAAGGCAAGGACACACTGATAAGGATTGTTGGTGGAAGCCCAAACCAGTGGTTTTAAAGAACAAGTTTGCTATATTGGCAGACTTGGAATAGTGTGAAAGGTGCAGGCAAGATGGCCATAATGCCAAGAGATGCATGACACTTCTCCTTGAGCAAGAGAAGGCACTTAATGGCACAGTAAAAACAATTGATTTAGTCAAGGTTGAGAAAAAGGAGAAAGCTATCTTCCTACTAGTTCAAAAGAAGGAATATAAAGCTAAAAAGGAGGTGACTAATATAGCCTAAATTACACTAAAAACTGCCTACAAGGATAAGCAATGGATCCTTGATAGTAGATGCACTTCACACATGACAAGAGACAAGAGTAAATTATCAAAGCTAAACAAGTCAAAAGAAGGAAGAGTCAAGTTTGGTAATGATGATTCACTCAACATCAGTGGTTAAGGGTCAGTAAATATTGGAAAAGGGAAGTTGCAAGATGTTCTGCACATTAAAGGACTCATATATAATCTAGCATCTATCAACCAACTATGCAATGAAGACTATAAGGTGATATTCTCAAAAATAGATTGCTCAGTAAAGAGTAAAGAAGGCAATACTATTGTAGTCGAGAAGAGAACAACTGAAAATTTATATGTGATTGATGAGGACAAGACAAGCAACTATTTACTAACCAAAGAAGAAGAAAATCAACTTTGGCATAGGAGGTTGGGACACTTAACACAGAAGAACATGAGAAAGTTGACCACTACTCATGCAATCAGATACATTCCTGACTCAAGAGAGAAGAGAGAGAGAGTATGTTTGCTTAGCATGCTCTAAAGGAAAACATGCCAGAAAGTAGTATAAGACCAAAGAGTTTAGTTCCGAAGTAGTGCTTGACATTGTGCATACTAATTTGTGTGGATTGATGAGGACAAAAGGGTTGAATGGTAAAAGGTACTTTATCTTGTTTATTTATGATTATTCCAGAAGGACCTGTATCATTCACCTCAAACACAGGTCAGAAGTTCTGAATTGCTTCAAGAGACACAGAAGATTGGTTGAAAATGTGAGTGGAAGGAAGACCAAAGTATTGAGGTTAGATCAAGGTACTAAATTTACAAATGAAGCATTTGAAGATTACCTTGTGAAGCGTAGTATTCACCATCAGATGGCAGCAGCAAGAACACCTCAACAGAATGGGGTGGTAGAGAGGAAAAATAGAGCTGTGGTTGAAATGGCAAGAACTCTACTGTTGGAATCCAAGCTTTACACAAGATTTTGGATAGAAACAACATTTATAACTGTACATCTACTGAATAGTCTTACTAAGGTCCAATACTAATAAGACTCCATATGAGCTATGAAGTGGGAAGAAGACAATAGCCAAGTGTTGTTCCCACAACCTTATATGGGTTGTAATTGTTGTCAATTAGGTTTAAGTTTGCAAGAAAGTGAAGCCATATGGAAGGGCAAGAAAGTAAAAGTAAAGCCACATAGAGGGACAAGAAAGTAAATCTGCAACGTAAGGGCAAGAACGTAAATCTTCCATGTAAGCCCTATTAGGGTTTCATGGAGGAGTATATAAAGGCCATTGGAAGATAACAAATGAAGAGGTCGACAATTGAGCAAAAATGACAAAACCTAAAGCAAAACCATTCGGCAAACAAGAAGAGGGAGCAATCAGCTGACCAAAGAGAAAGCAAAACCCTACACCAAAGAGAGAAAACACGATTGATAGTGGATGCACTTCACATATGATAGGAAACAAGAGTAAATTGTTAAAGCTAAACAAGTTAAGAGAAGGCAGAGTCAAGTTTGTCAATGATAATTCACTCAACATCAATGGTCAGGGGTCAGTAAACATTGGAAGAGGAAAGCTGAAAGATGTTCTACACGTTGAAGGACTCTGATATAATCTAGCATCTGTCAGCAAACTAAGCAATGAAGACCATAAGGTAATATTCACAAAACTAGGTTGCTAGGTAAAGAGTAAAGAAGGCAATACTGTTGCAGTCGGGAAGAGAACAACTGGAAATTTGTATGTGATTGATGAAGAAAAGGATCCTCTTGAAACTAAGAATGTACAAGAAAGAAAGCCAAAGAAAACATGGACCAGTGCTCATTAAGAAAATTTGATCATAGGTGACCCACCAACAGGAGTTACAACAAAAAGAAGAATTATGGGAGCTACTGCTTTACTCTCACAAGTTGAACCTAAATCTGTTGAAGAGGCTACATAAGATTTAACTAAATCTCTATCTATAGAGCTGTTTGAAAAGAACAGAATGAGTCTGTCTGTGCGAATGCCTCCTCAAGCCTGAAAATTAGGTGATTCCTCCATCTTTACTTTGTGAGTTTTTCAAATTTGTAATTGGTTGGCAAAGAGGGAGAGAAGCAACAGTGTAGGGGGAGCTGTTAAGAAAGGGGAAGTGCATATTTAAGGGGAGTTGAAACTGTTGCATGGTGGCTTTTGTTATGAGTGTTGCCAATAATTACAAAAAGGGAGATTGTTGTTCCCATAGCCTTGTATGGGTTGTTGTAATTGTTGTCAACTAAGTTTAAGTGTGCAAGAAAGTAAAGCCACATAGAAGGGCAAGAAAGTAAATCCGCTACGTAAGGGCAAGAATGTAAATTTGCCACATAAGCCCTATTAGGGTTTCATAAAGGAGTAGATAAAGGCCATTAGAAGACAACAAATGAAGAGGTTGATAATTGAGAAAAAATGGCAAAACCTAAAGCAAAACCATTCGGTAAACAAGAAGAGGGAGCAATCGGTCGACCAAAGAGAAAGCAAAACCTTACACCAAAGAGAGAAGACACGGCTGGATAGCAACCAAAGGTGAATGGAAAACCTAGTGTGACCGGCCAAAAGAGTATACAAGACAGAAAATAGGTGCTAGTCAGCCAAAGAGACAAAGCAGAGCAAGAGGAGTCGGCCAAAACCTAGAGCAACTAGCCAAACACAAAGGAGGAGCTGTCCAAGCAAGGAGACAACTGGCCAAACACAAGCTACATGTCAAGCTAGGGTATTCGGCCAAAAAGAGAATTCAGTCAACCAACCTACACAGCCAAACAAGGTGAGTGTCAATACAACCTTACATGGCAAAGTAGAACCAACAACAAAGGGGTGGATGACCAGGCAAGGAGGATAACGGCCAAGGCAAGGCAAACAGCAATAAGGAGAGCACAATCACAACACACCAACAGCAAGTGAGACCTTGGTGAGTCAAAAACCCTACAACAAGAAAGATTAAACCAGCTGAACAGCAAGAGTGAACACATAGCAAACCAAGGGAAACCAGGCAACAGCTGGAAGGAAACCATGTGACTCACGGTAAGAGGAGAGGCAAATGCACCATTGGTAAGAGAGGAGACAACACACCGTCCGTAAGGGAAGAGAGGAGAAATGTTGAAAGAGGAGACCACCGAGAGAGCGAACCAAGTTTCCCAGAGGTGTGAAATAGACAAGGTGTGCAAACTTGTTGAGTTGTCATAACACACCAATGGCAAGTGAGATCTTGGTGAGTTAAAACCCTACAACAAGGAAGATTAAACTTGTTGGACAGCAAGAGTGAACACATGGCAAACCAAGGGAGACCTTGGAAAGTAAGGGAAACCAGGCAACGACTGGAAGGAAACCATGTGACTCACGGTAAAAGGAGAGGCAAATGCACCATTGGTAAGAGAGGAGAAAACACACCGTCCGTAAGGGAATAGAGGAGAAACCTTGAAAGAGGAGACTACCGGGAGAGCAAACCAAGATGCCCGAAGGTGTGAAATGGACAAGGTGTGCAAACCAGAGATGTACGTGAGTCGTGTGACCAGCAAGATGTGCAAACTAGAAATGTACGTGAGTCATGAAACCATCAAGGCATGCAAACCAGACACATACGTGAGTCGTGAAACTAGCAAAGCATGCAAACCAGAAACATGTGTGAGATGTGAAATGCCAAACTGGAAACATGAGACAGGCCATGAGACGTGGAATGGCAAACTAGAAACGTGAGGCGAGCCATGAGACAGTGAAATCGTGGGGCAAGGAGACGGGTGAGACTGTGAGATGGAAAAAGCAGGAGCTGTGTGAGACAATTTAGAGAAGGAATTCAGTGAAGCATTGAAAGAATTCAATGTATTTCTAGATTTCTTCAAGAAAGGTTAGAGAGCATTGCGGTGAACTTTTAAGTGGTAGTGGAGTAGCCTTTCAATTCAATAGAGGCAAGACAAGCTAGAAGAAGGGTAGACATAGTAAGTGACACTCTTTGTATTGTACTTGCTTAGTAATTGTAATAGTAAAATGAGTACAGGATTAAAACATCCATTATAACTGGAATTCTTAAGTATAATGGATAGTCTCGGTAAGAGAGAGTCCCTACCACCGTAGATGTACGTCATGTCGATGGAACCACGTAAATCTTGTATGTCCTTAATTTGCTTTATGTTTTGTGTTTTGAATTGAGTTGTGAATGCAGCTAAAGTATTAGCCGACCCATAACCTAACGAAAACCTAAACAAGAACATCCGAATTGTCTATTAGGCAAGGTGTCTAAAAGGTGACTTTGGGGACTATTGTGATTAGTAGGTAATAATTGATCTACCTTAGTCAAGTCTGAGAAAGAGTTCACTTTTAAGAAGAGGTTGAAGTTGTTCATTTACCTGCTAATTGTGAATTATGGTGATCTTGATTCACTCCCCCTCTCAATATCATAAACTAGTAGATCCTAGGGAGAAGTTGAGAACTTCACCAAGTATCTCAGAATCTTTGGCAGCCCATGTTTTGTGAAGAACGAGGAGCAAAACTTGGGAAAATTCAATGTTAGGTCTGATGAAGGCATCTTTGTGGGATACTCAGCAAAGACAAAGGGTCATAGAGTTTTCTTGCATAAGCTGAGAAAAGTGATCATGTCTAGTGATGTGAGAATATGAGAACTAGAAAACAATACATAATGGAGAAGTTGAGGACAATGAAGAAGATGACTTCAAGATAGATGAAGAATCAGACCAACCTAAAGAAAAGGAACAAGAAGTAAGTTTAGACTCAGAGAATAGTGAGTTTAAAGATAAAGAAAAAGATTCTCTTGCAACTAAGACTGTGCAAGAGAGAAGGATAAAGAAGGCATGGACTAGTGATCATTAAGAAAATTAAATCATAGGTGACCCATCAGTAGGAGTTACAACAAGAAGAAGAATTGTGGGAGCTACTACTTTATTCTCACAAGTTGAGCCTAAATTTGTAGATGAGGCTGCACAAGACAAAGCCTGGGTCAAAGCTATCAATAAGGAGTTGGATCAAATAAAGAAGAATGAAACATGGGGGCTGGTTCCAAGACCCACTAACAAGAATGTCATAGGAACAAAATGGTTGTTTTAAAATAAACACAATGAAGATGGCAAGGTGGTGAGGAACAAGGTTAGGCTGGTTTACAAAGGCTATATACTCAGATAGAAGGAGTTGACGTTGATGAAACTTTTACACCAGTGGCAAGGTTAAAAACTATTAGAATATTTTTAATTTTAGCAGCACATAAGAGATATAAAGTTTATCAGATGGATGTGAAATCATCCTTTCTGAATGGGCTTCTGGAAGAAGAAGTGTATATTGAACAACCTGACGAAGTACAAATCATTGAGGATGAGACACATGTGTGTAAGCTGAAGAAAGCCTTGTATGGCCTTAAACAAGCCCCAAGAGCATGGTACAATAGGCTGAATGCGTATTTGAGAAGGTTGAACTTCAGAAGAGGAATAATTGATAATAACCTATATGTGTTCAACTCAGAGAAAGGCTAGCTAATAACTATAGTATATATAGATGACATCATCTTTGAAGGGGATGATTCTGAGCTATGCCAAGATTTTGCACAGAAGATGAGTGAGGAATTTGAGATGTCATTGATTGGAGAAATGACTTACTTTCTTAGATTACAGATAAAATAGTGTGAAGAAGGTACTTTTATTTCTCAGACAAAATATGCCAAAGAGATGCTGAAAAAGTTTGGCGTGGAGGATAGCAGACCTGTTAGTACCCTTATGTCAGTGGGCTGCAAGTTAACAAAAGATCAAGAAGGAAGGAGTATAAGTCCTACAGAATATAGGAAGATGATAGGGAGCCTTGCCTTCTATACCTTACAGCATGAAGGCTTAATCTTATGCAAGCTGTGTGTGTTGCCAGCAGATTCCAAGTTGACCCTAAGGAATCTTATGTGTTGGTAGTGAAAAGAATCCTAAGCTACCTCATAAGGACATTGGAAATGGGTTTGTGGTATTCTGCCATGGATTTTGTAAAATTACAAGCATCCACTGATGCAGACTGGGCAGGAAGTACAGATGACCGAAAATCAACTAGTGGCTGCAATTTCTACTTGGGTTCAAAGTGTGTTGCATGGTTAAGTAGAAAGCAAAATAGTGTTGCTTTAAGCATAGCTGAGGCTGAGTATATGGCTGCTTGTACAGCATATACTCAGGTGATATGGATGCAAAGACAAATGGAAAACTTGAGTGTTGAAGTGAAGTTACTAGTGAGTGTACTTTGTGATAATCAAAGTGCTATTGATCTCAGCAAGAATTTGGTTCAACATTCAAAGAGCAAGCATATTGACATCTAATATCACTTCATCAAAGATCAAGTGGAACAGGGTATAATTCAGTTGGAGTATGTTGGCACTAAAGATCAAATTTTAAATATTCTAACTAAACCTCTGTTCACAAAGTTGTTTGAAAAGCACAGAATGAGTTTGTCTGTGCAAATGCCTCCTTAATCTTGAAATTCAGGTAAATCCTCCATCTCTACTTTGCGAGTTTTTTTTTGTAATTGGTTGGCAAAGGGAGAGAGAAGCAATAGTGCAGGGGGAGCTATTAAGAAAGGGGGAGTGCATATTTAGGGGGAGTTGCAATTGCTGCCTAATGACTTTTGTTATGAGTGTTGCTAACAATTACTAAGGGGGAGATTCTTGTTCCCACAACCTTGTATGGGTTGTAATTGTTGTCAACTAGATTTAAGTGTGCAAGTAATTTGAAGCTACATGGAGGGGCAAGAAAGTAAATCACAATATAGTAAGCCCTAAATTGAAAGACAAATGGGGTGGACGGGGAGAAAATACAAACCACCGGAAGAAAAGAGAAAGAAACCCAATACGACCAAAAAAAAAGAGTGGATGGTACAACAGGGTAGACGGCTGGATAGGGGTGGGAGTAGCAATAGAAAGGTTTTACACTAGCAACTAATGTGTAGACAACAGTGACGTGTAAAGACAGTTGCAACATGTAGGGATAGCAATAGCGATGCAAGAAAACAACTGTAGCACAAGGAGATTGCAACGACGGTATGAAAAGACAGCTACAGTGCGCACATATAGTAGCAGTAACGCGAGAAGATAGCCGTAGCACGCAGAGAGAGTAGCAATGATGTGAAAGGACAATTACAACATGTAGGGATAGCAATAGTGATGCGAGAAAACAATTGCAGTGTGAAGGGATGGCAATAGTGACACAAGAAAACAACTGCAGCCCGCAGGGATAGCAACAATGCTAGCTGATAGTAGCAATAGTGTGAGTAGATAGTAGTAGTGCACTCGGATAGCAGGAACAGCCAGTGTGGATAGTAGCCACAGTACGTGCAGATAGAAGCAATAGCATGTGCAGGTAGTAGAAGTAGCACATGTGGATGGTAAGAACAGTGTGTTTGGTAAGCAGCCACAGTGCATGCGGATAACAAGAGCAGCATGTGCGGATTGCATGCGGACAGCAGCAGTAGTGTGTGTGGACAACATTAGTAGTGCACGAACAACATTAGTAATGCATACAGATAGTAGCAGTAGTGCTTGTGAACAACATTAGTAGTGTGCATAGATAGCAGTGGCACCACGTACGGACAACAGAAGCAGTGCACATGAACAGCAGCGACAATGCGTGTGGATAGAATTAGTAGCAGACAGTATTGGCAGTGTGTAGGGACAACAATGGCAATATCTATGGAGAACATTAGCATCACATGTAGGCAACATTGGTTGCAGGTGAGACAACATTGGCAATGAAAGAAGGTGAAGATCTATATTCTACTTTAGTAGTCTATACACATTAAGTGATCATTCTCTAAGAAAGGTTTTACTATAAACTCTTGATAAATTTGTTGAAAAACAAGGCGGGATACCTTTGGAGTGATTGTGGTTAAGGAGTATTCCTTCTATAAGTGGTGAAGGAGTGATCCTTCCACAACATTATTGTATCCCTTAATAGCAAGAGTGGATTATGTGATTTAGGAGGGATCTTATCACATTGTAGACGTAACTTACATATTATGGGTAAACTACGTAAAAATTGTCGTTTGTTCTTAGGTGCTTGCACATTGATTTTTTCGTTGTCTAATCACGCTTACATGAAGGAGAAAAATAAAAATTGGATCATTAGCTCTAACAAGCCACAGAGATTAAATTCAGATCGATTTGTAAAAAGCGCACATCTCACACTGATTCATGTCTCTTTTCAGCGTGAGACCCAAAATAATCCTCATCACCATTGAGATGTAGTGAGGTCATTGGGAGAAACTGGTGATGAAAGATTAACTTTGGCATTGAGGAGCCTAATCTTAAATTTTAGGGGTCAAGATTGATCATTGACCATTGACCCTAAATTTTAAAAAGTCAATATTGACCATTGACCTTAAATTTTAGGACTCAAATCTAGTCATTAATTATAGGGCAACATGTGGGAATTAATGATGATCATTGATGATCGTGTAGCCCTAATCTTAAGGTTCTATAAATACCCCTATACGTCTTGCAAGAAGGGGGTGTGCTATAGAAAATTGAGAGAGCCAGCCAAAGAGAGGTGAACGGCAAACCTAAAGCCAAAAGGAGAGGTGAACGACAAGGAGAGTGCAACAGTCACCAAGGAGAGAAAGAAAGAGGGTAAGGCAGCCTATCAAGGAGAGAAAGAAAGAAGGCAAGACAATTGGCCAAAGAGAGTGCAGCAGCCACCAAAGAGAGGCAGCAAGACAGCTGGCCAAGGAGAGTGCAGCAGGTATTGAGGAGAGGTAGCAATACAGTCGGGCAAAGAAAGTGCAATAGCCACTAAGGAGAAGCAGCAAGGTGTAGCCAGCTAAGGAGGAAAGAAAGAGAGCAAGGTAGCTGGCCACCCTCACCAGCAAACCACCAAAGCAGCAACTGGCAAAGAGATGAAGCAACAACAGAAGGGTCTGACATTAGCAAACCAACAAGGTAGTACTTGGTAGGAGCTAGAGCAATAGCTAATAGGAGGTAGAGTAGTAGTACAAGGATTTTACACCAACTACCAACATGTAGCAGTAGGTTATGCAACTGCAAATTCCACCAGCAAGTTCGACAGAAGGTGTTGAAGAACCAATGATTGCATAAGGAGAGGTGCAAATTGCAGGTCCAATAAAAGGCGATGTAGTAGAAAGAGGTCCCTGCACTAGCAAACCAGCAGTTCAGGAGTAAATTATAACTTAGATATTAAAGGAATTATAGATGGTATGACCAATAAAGGAATATGTTTGGTCAAACCACCATAAATTAGTTCAGAATAGTTAGTAGGACAAGCCTGGAACCTTAGTAAACACCTAGGACAACAACAACCAAAAGCCATTAGTCCATCTAAGGCCAGTATATACGAAGATCTTTTAGGAAATACCAGCATTAGATTTAAAAATTATCATCCAATAAAGTAGACTCTAGTAGATGAAGAAGAAGCAGAAGTTGAGACAGCTTTTATGGTCAGGGAACTCCAATCTTATAGTTTAGAAGAAGACAAAATAATTAGCAAATTAGATGAATTAATAGGACTTAATAACCCAAAAGAATATGGAGAAACTAGTTCAGCAGCATGGGATAGCTTAGACATAAAATCAAAAGTGGATAACATAGATTTTTCTATAGAAGAATTAGAAGTGATAAAACAATTCAATCAAAGCCTAGATTTTACAAATGAAGAAAAGCAGGTTATAGATACTTTTTTAAATAATATAGAAACAGAATTCACATTTGTCCAACAAGAAAAACAGCCAAAAACTTTTGAAGAAGTGATTAGAAAAGAATTGAGCCTTACCAAACTTAAAGAAGTAGATAGTATGTGTTTTCTTAGTAATCATTTTAATACAACCTTAGTAAATAATATAGTTATATGAGAGGTACCTTTTATAGATTTCTTTAAACATAGAAAACACCCTATAGAACTAGCTTTTATGGCAGATACAAAGATGGAACCAAGAGAAGGTAGTGGTAGTTTTATTAATTGGCTATGCCTAGTTGCTGAATAAGCTATCTTTAGCTAGTTACTAAAAGCAGAATCCTATTACTGTTTATTTGTCTGGTTGTAGTAGCTGGCTTCCATTATCCTTCCTGTTGATTAATAATGTTGGCCATTTCGACATCATCTTCAGAGTAGTCAGTATTGTTTATGTCATTAAGGGGTCCACCTACATCGAAAGTTTCGCAAAAGAACCAAGCATTAAAGATGTCATCTTCTACTAAAAGATGCTCATTTCCTTGGTGGGGCAAGTGAATCCTATAAAGCCTGGTCCCCATATCATCTAACACTCTACTAAAAGGAAACTGGTTTGCCATAACGTTGGTGGAGGAATCGGTTCCACTTGTATCATGACTTCTTTATAGACATTTGAATATGATATTTGGCTGAACTCGGTAGGTGTATAATACATTGCTCTAAATCTAGCTGCTGTTCCAAGCTTATCTAAAGGTGATGTCTAGATGATGAACATATTATGTAGGGCTGGCTTTATTTCCTAATTGTTGACTCATGGAACTGTTGAGTAAATCTGAATTCCTACTTGCTTGTCTTTTTCTAGAATATTTCTATAGATCATTTGTAACCGATTTTCAAATTTGGCTAATGAATGATCTAGGTTTTCTTTGCTGGTTTTAAGATAACTAATCATCCTATGGTCCATTAACTTGAGAGTCATACTTTTATCCTTGAATTTGTGTAGTTTAAGAATGGCATATACAGATCATAATTTGACTGTTTCTTTTCTTTTGGTGGCAAAGAAAATTGGTTCTCGTATGCTGGATGACTTGGATACCTTCTTTATGGGAGAAAGTGAAGAACTTTCCCATAAGATATTTTTGCAAAGATATTAGAGAATGGATGACCAAAATTTCTAATTTTTCTTTTATTAGATTCTTAATTATGACTAGTAAAGGATTTAGAAAGTCTTGAGTTCTCATTTGAACTATAAATTTGAACTTTTCATTGGTTTTATTTTTCTTAAAATCTATAGATATTGGTGTATGGACAGAGTGGTGAGGAAGATGAAGTGGTCATTTTTTTGGGCCTAATTTTGAGGAAAAAGGAGTTTGGACTTGAACTTATAACTGATCCACTTTAAGGTTAAGAATATCTTATTGGAGCTGAGCTACTTGGTTTTTCTAGTCTTGGATAGTTTGACTGTTAAGATGGTTGGTTGTTTTGTGTCGAGTTAATTTTATGAGTTAGGCCTAGATTTGCACTTGGAGGCTTAATATTTTTAGTTGGATCTAAACTGGTTTGGTTAAGACTATGCTTGGCTTGGTTGATATGGCAAATTTGACTTGGGCTAGATTTTTTATTCCTTCAAGGATTTTTTCTAACCCTACTTATGCAAAAAGATCTGGGCCAATTTCTTGGTGAGCAACTTTGAGGCTTGAAAAAAGTTTAAGAATCCTTTTTATAAAAGCTTATTGAAAGATTTTATCTAAGGAATAATTGAAGCCCAATTGTTGTAAATTCCAAGGGTAACCCTTTTAATTATAACATATAGGGGAAAGCCTTGACCTACTTTAGATGCATGATTCTTAAAAAAATAATGTGAGAAGGCATTTAAAGCTCAGACTTTTCTGTCTAGGGTATTAGCTGTCCATAACTAATCTAAAAGATAGTGCAGTTTTAGAGAGATGACTAAATGGAAAAAGGTATTAAAGGCATATTGAGGAGGAACGGGTGGTAAAGTAATTGGGCCATATTTAAAAAAAGGGTTTTGAAACTGCTTACTTGATAATATATTACTAGAACATGAGAAATACAAAGTAGACCTATAGATAGGATAGGTACCCAATCTATAGCATCTCGTATTTTTAGAGGATTAGGTTTAAATAGTAATAGGAATATCTAATTAGAAGAACTTATAGATGTAAACTAAAATCTTCAACTTTATAAGAATCATAGAATAGATTTATTAAATCCAAAAGTATTATGTCGATTAAGACTAGTAAACTTTTCAACTAAGCTAATTAGAAGCACATGAGAAGAAGTGGTTATTGTCACAACCAATAATTTAAATATTCAATTGTTCCACCCAGAAACAATTAGGCAATTAAAATAAAGATAAAAAATTCTTACATTTAGGAATGATAGTCATAAGAATGAAGAGTTTCATTAGGCAAGGAATAGGCACAAAAACTTTGTTAATAGTCTTGGATCAGTCATGGTCAAATTAGGTAGATTAAGTTATGATAGCATTAATAGAAGTAGACATGAATATGATAAAGATCATTGTAGGTCTCACATTGAGAAGGGGGGGTGAATCAGTGTGAGCTATCTTCCTTTTGCAAATTGATTTGAGTTTAACCTCTGTGTCTTGTTAGAATCGATAATCCAATTTTTAATTTTCTCCTTTATGTGAGTGCGACCGTACGAATAAAATTTAATGCGCAAGCACCCAAGAACACGCAACAATTTTTATGTGATTCACTCACAATGTGTGAATTATGTTCACGGTATGATAGGATCACTTCTAAATCACATAATCCACTCTTATTATCAAGGGATATAGTTATGATGTGGAAGGATTACTCCTTAACCACTTACAATGATCTCTCAATCACTCTAAGGGTATCCCACCCTTTTTCAACATGTTTATCAAGAGTTTGTGATTAAAACCTTTCTTAGAAAATAATCATTTAATGTATATAGATTGCTAGAGCAGAATATAGATCTTCTCCTTCCTTCACTGCTTGTGTTGTTTCACTTGTTGCTGGTGCTACCTACGCGCATTGCTATTGTTGTCTGCACGCACTACTGTTGTTATCCGTGCACGTTGTTAATGCTATCCGTACATTATGTCGTGCTTGTCTGTTGTTGTCCACGTGCATAGTTAATATTGTAAGCATACATTGCCACTGCTGTCCATACACATTTTTGTATCTGTCCGCTACTGTCCGTATGTGCAGTTAATACTATCTGTTCGCACTATCATGTTTGCTTACTATCCATAGGTGCTATGCCTGTTGTTCATGCTCCTGCTGTCCGTGTGCACTACTCCTACTATCCATGGTCTTTGCACCTACTATTCATGCACATTGCAGTTGCTTCCACACATGCAATTCCTGCTATTTGTGCATACTACTCCTGTTATCAACTTGCATTACTGTTATTGTTTGTGCACATTGCTACTGCCTTCTGACACCATTGCTGCTCTTTTTTTGCGCCGCAGCAGTTTTCTTGGGCTGCTTCTGCTCTTCTTGCCTGTTACAGTTGTTTTCTCATGTCGCAAATGCTATCCTTATGCACTGTAGTTATCTTTTTACACCGCTACTTGTTTGTTGGTTGATTCCTGAACCTGCTAATATATGATTTGCAGGTTTGCTAGTTGATTCCTAAACCTAATGCTACATGTTTTGATTTTTTGTTTGATTCCCAAATGTGCTTATGTTATTGGGAAGCCTCTTAAAGTGCTTTTGGTGCTAGTATACCCTCCTAGACCTGCAGGGATGTGCTACTACTGTTGGTGCTAGTATACCCTCCTGGACCTGTAAGGACATTTGCTGCTGCTGGTATACCCTCCTGGACATGTAGGGACATGCTGCTGGTGTTGGTATACTTTTATGGACTTGCTGTTACTGTTAGGAAGTCTCTTAAACATGTGATTGTTGCTAGGAAGTCTCCTAGACGTGTTGTTGCTATTGCTAGGAAGCCTTTTGGACGTGTTGTTGCTATTGGGAAGTCTCTTGTATGTGTTACTATTGCTAGGAAGCCTCTTAGACCTATTGTTGGTGCAAGGAAGCCTTCTGGACATATTGTTGCTCTCTTCTTGGTCGGCTGCCTTGCCTTCTTTCCTTGGTGACTGTTGCACTCTCTTTAGTCAGTTGCCCCTTACTTTCTTTCTCTCCTTCTTGGCTGGTTGCACCTTGCTTGGTGGTTGTCTCTTCTTTGTGGTTCACCTACCTTTTTTCCTAGGTTTGCTACTCACCTCTCTCCTTACCATTTACTCAATTTCCTGCAGCCTTTCGTTCTTCTTTTTTTTTTTTTTTGCAAGACACCTAAGGGCAGTTATAGAGCCTTAGGATTAGGCTCTATGTTTTGAATTGAGTTATGAATGCAGCTAAAGTATTAGCCAACCCATAACCTAATAAAGACCTAAACAAGAACATCCGAATTGTCTATTAGGAAAGGTGTCTGAAAGGTGACTTTGGGCACTATTGTGATTAGTAGGTAGCAATAGATCTGCCCTAGTCAAGTGTGAGAAAAAGTTCACTTTTAAGAAGAGGTTGAAGTTGTTCACTTACTTACGAATTGCAAATTGTGGTGATATTGATTCACCCCCCCTCTCAGTATCACAAACTAATAGATCCTAAGGAGAAGTCGAGAACTTCAATTGGTATCAGAACATAGGTTCACCAGTTTGAAACTTAATAGCTTGGTTTACTAGTTTGAAGGGATCTAGAAGTTTTACTTGTTTAGCATACTTAGAAATGGAAGCTGGTACAGCACTAGCACCACTTATAGCAAGAAGGTTCCAATCTTCAATGAAAGCAACTACCATATGTGGAGAGCAAGAATGCAAGTGGTATTTGCAACCATGGGCATGAACGTGGTGAAATGTGTACAAGAGGGTTTTGTGGCTCCAAAAGAAGGTAAAGACCCAACCCTAGAGGAGTTAAGGCAGTTTGAGATAAATGGGAAGACCTCAAATGTCATCATTTCAACATTGAAAGATGCTGAGTATGCTAAAGTTATGGATTGTAAATTTGCCAAGGAGATATGGGATAGATTGCAGAAAGTCTATGAATGTGATGGCAGAATGAAGGAGGACAAGCTTCAATTTTTCAAGGAGAGATATGAATCTTTCAGAATGCAAAAGAATGAGATAGTTAAAGAGTTCTTCACCAGGGTTATTGACGCTGTAAACGACCTAAGAAGTCATGGGAAAAACAAGGACTCATTGATTGTGAAGAAAATTCTGAGAATTCTACCTGAGAGGTTTGCCTCAAAGGTGGCAGCCATAAAAGAGAGTAAAGATCTCAATTCTATGTCATTACATGATCTCCAGTGTAATCTTATTGCATGTGAGATGAGGATAAAGTCAGCTAAAAGCTCTACAACAATGAAGGTATCAAAAGAGGCAGCTTTCAAAGTTATGATGCAGTTGAAGATAAAAAAAAAGAGGAAGAATCATCCAGTGATGATGATGATAAGGAGGAGGAAGAAAGTGAAGTTGAAGTATTGGCATACTTCACAAGGAAGTTCAAAAAAGGGTCTAAGAAGGGAAAAGGATAATTGTCCTTGAGATGTTATCGTTGTGGATAGACTGAACATTTTGCTTCTTAGTGCAAAGTGAAACTTAATGATAAAGATGAGGATGGTGATGATGAGCAGAATTCAAGATGGAGAAGATCATCATTCAAATCAAAGAAGTCTAGTAAGAAGATTGCCAACCCACAGAGAAAGAAGAGATAATCATTCAAGAGTTATGTGAATCAGACAAAAGAAGCTGATGAGGAGGAAGATGAAGACTCATAAAATGAACATGTCTTTATGGCATCAGCTTAAGGTGGTAATTCAACCTCTGAAGAGGAAGAGGAGGTTAATGAAGAAGAGCTAGATCTTGAAGTTGAGTTGGAAGTAGCTTCAAAGGAGATAATCAGAAGGGGTAGAACCATAAGAAGGTTGGAGGCCCATATAAAATAAGTTAAAGTAAAGTTTGAGGAAGCTGAAAGTCAAAAGGATAAAATAAGGGCTGAGCATATTGACTTGAAGAGAAGATTTAAGAAACAAATTAAAATATGTGAAGACCTTACAGTAAAACTTGGCTCAAGGGCTTTAAAAATTAAAGAAATGGAGAAAGAGTTGCTAAGACTTCAGCAACAACTCAAATGTAGCAAAGAGAACTTGCAGAAGCTTGAAATGATAGGAGAAACAAGTTTTGCAAAAGGAGAGAAGAATGTAGAGAACGTGTAGCAATCTGAGGATGCATTGGCTAAAGAAAATAAGAGTGTGCCACAGAAGTTGAAAGTGAAGGTTGTGACTTAGAAGAAGATATCTGAAAAATAAAGAAGATCTGAAGAATCAACCTAGGGTCGCAAACAAAAAAGAAGAAAAGAAAGTCAGCCAGTAGAGGGCTATGGTTGAATAGAAGATGGAGAAGAAGGTGGCTAAAATAAAAGTCACACAAGCAAAGAAGTTAGCTATATTGCCTACATAGCAAGTGATGAATAGAAGAAGACAAGCTGTAATTAGACCCAAGAAGAGGCAGTTTCAAGGTCACTATCTTTATTGTGGAGTTTGGGGTCATAAGGCAAGTAACTGCTGGTGGAGAAAGTTAGTATATGTCTCCAACTGGAAAAGGTATGATGCTACATGCAAGGGGAGACAATACAAAATTCAAAGGAGAACACCTATCTTGGGTTCTTACATATACTGTAAAAAGTAGGGACACACTGACAAAGAGTGTTGGTGGAAGCCCAAACCAGTGGTTTCAAAGAACAAGTTTGCTATATTGGCAGACTTGGAATAGTGTAAAAGGTGCGGGCAGGATGACCATAATGCCAAGAGATGCATGACACTTCTCCCTGAGCAAGATAAGGCACTCAATGGCACAGTAAAAACAAGTGATGCAGTCAAAGATGAGAAAAAGGAGAAAGCTATCTTCTAGCTAATTCAAAAAAAGGAATATAGAGCAAAAAGGGAGGTGGCTAATATAGCTGAAATTGCACTAAAGGCTGATTGCAAGGATAAGTAGTTGATCCTTGATAGTGGATGCACTTCACACATGATGGGAGATAAGAGTAAATTATCAAAGCTAAACAAATCAAGAGAAGGCGAAGTCAAGTTTGGCAATGATGATTCACTCAACATCAGTGGTCAGGGGTTAGTGAATATTGGAAAAGGAAAGCTGAAAGATGTTCTGCACATTGAAGGACTTAGATATAATCTAGCATCTGTCAGCTAACTATGCAGCAACGACCACAAAGTGATATTCACAAAAATAGCTTGCCCAGTAAAGAGTAAAGTAGGCTATACTGTTGCAGCTAGGAAGAAAACAACTAGAAATTTGTACATGATTAATAAGGATAAGACAAATAGCTATCTACTTACAAAGGAAGAAGAAAATCAGCTCTAACATAGGAGGCTGGGACAATTATCATAGAAGAACATGAGGAAGTTAACCATTACTCATGCAATTAGAGACATTTCCAACCTCAAGAGAGAGAGAGAGAGAGAGAGAGTATGTTTACTCAGCATGCTTTAAAGGAAAACATGCCAAAAAGCAGTACAAGACCAAAGAGTTCAGTTCTGAAGTAGTGCTTGACATTATGTATACTAATTTGTGTGGATTGATGAGGACAAAAGGGTTGAAAGGTGAGAGGTACTTCATTTTGTTCGTTGATGATTATTCGAGAAGGACCTACCTTATGCACCTCAAACACAATTTAGAAGTTCTAAATTACTTCAAGAGATACAGATGATTGGTTAAAAATGAGAGTGGAAGGAAGATCAAACTATTGAGGTCAGATCAAGGCACTAAATTTACAAATGTAGCTTTTGAAGATTACCTTGAGAAGCATGGTAGTCATCATCAGATGGCAGCAGCAAGAAAACCTAAATAGAACAGGGTGGTAGAAAGTAAGAATAGAGTTATGGTTGAAATGACAAGAACTCTACTGCTGTAATCTAAGCTTCACAAAAGATTTTGGACAAAAGCAACATTTACGGCCATACATCTACTGAATAGTGTCTTACTAAGGCCTAACACTGATAAGACTCCATATGAGCTATGGAGTGGCAAGAAGACAATAGCCAAGTATCTCAGAATCTTTGGCAGCCCATGTTTTGTGAAGAACAAGGAGCAAAACTTTGGAAAATTCGATGCTAGGTCTGATGAAGGCATTTTTGTGGGATACTCAGCAAAGACAAAAGGTTATAGAGTTTTCCTGCACAAGTTGGGAAAAGTGATCACGTCCAGTGATGTGAGAATAGATGAGAACTGGAAAACAATGCAGAATTGAGAAGCTGAGAACAATGAAGATGATGACTTCAAGATAGATGAAGAATTAGACCAACCTGAAGAAAAGGAACAAGAAGTAGGTTTAGACTCAGAGAAGAGTGAGTTTGAAGATGAAGAAAGAGATTCTCTTGTAAGACTGTGTAAGAGAGAAGGACAAACAAGACATGCACTAGTGCTCATCAAGGAGATCAAATCATAGGTGACCCATCAGTAGGAGTTACAACAAGAAGAAGAGTTGTGGGAGCTATTGCTTTACTCTCACAAGTTAAACCTAAATCTGTTGAAGAGGCTATTCATGACAAAGCTTGGGTCAAAGCTATCAATGAGGAGCTGGATCAAATTGAGAAGAATAATACATGGGAGCTGGTTCCAAGACCCACTAATAAGAATGTCATAGGAACAAAATGGGTGTTTAGGAATAAACACAATAAAGATGGCAAGGTGGTGAGGAACAAGGCTCGGCTGGTGTGCAAAGGCTACACTCAGATAAAAGGGATAGATATTGATGAAACTTTTGCACTAGTAACAAGGTTGGAAACTATTAGAATGTTCTTAACTTTGGCAGAACACAAGAGATATAAAGTCTATTAGATGGATGTGAAATCCACCTTTTTGAATGGGCTCCTAAAAGATGAAGTGTATATTAAACAACCTGATGGAGTACAAATCAGTGAGGATGAGACATATGTGTGCAAGTTAAAGAAAGCCTTGTATGGTCTTCAGTAAGCAAGCTCCAAGAGCATGGTACAGTAGGTCGGATGCATACTTAAGAAGGTTGAACTTCAAAAGAGGAACGGTTGATAATAACCTGTATGTGTTCAACTTAGAGAAAGGCCAGTTGATAACCATAGTATATGTAGATGACATCATCTTTGGAGGGGATTACTCTAAGCTATGCCAAGATTTTTCATAGAAGATGAGTGAGGAATTTGAGATGTCATTGATTGGAGAAATGACGTACTTTTTTGGATTACAGATAAAGTAGTGTGAAGAAGGTACCATTATTTCTCAGATGAAGTATGCCAAAGAGATGCTGAAAAGGTTTGGCATGGAGGATAGCAAACTTGTCAGTACCCCTATGACAATGGGCTGCAAGTTAACAAAAGATCAAGAGGGAATGAGTACAAGCCCTATAAAGTACAGGAAGATGATAGGAAGCCCAGCATCAAGGCCTGACCTTATGCAAGCTATGTGCGTTGCCAATAGATTCCAAGCTGATCCTAAGGAGTCTAATGTATTGGTACTGAAAAGAATCCTAAGGTACCTCAAAGGAACACTGGAAATGGGTTTGTGGTATCTAATCATAGATTCTGTTAAACTACAAGCATACACTGATGCAGACTGGGCAAGAGGTATAGATGATAAAAAATCAACCAGTGATTACAGCTTCTACTTGGGTTCAAAGTGTGTTACATGGTTAAGTAAAAAGCAAAACAGTAATGCTTTGAGCATAACTGAGGTTGAGTATATGGCTACTTGTGTAGCATGTACACAGGTGATATGGATGTTAAGACAATTGACAGACTTAGGTGTTGAAGTGAAGTTACCAGTGAGTGAACTTTGTGATAATCAAAGCGTTATTGATCTTAGCAAGAATCCAGTTCAGCATTCAAGGAGCAAGCATATTGACATCCATTATCACTTCATCAAAGATCAAGTGTAACAGGGTACAATTCAGTTAGAGTATGTTGGCATTAAAGATCAAATTTTAGATATTCTAACTAAACCTCTATCCATAGAGCTATTTGAAAAGCATAGATTGAGTCTATTTGTGCAAATGCCTCCTTAAGCCTAAAGTTCAAGTGAATACTTCATCTATACTTTGTGAGTTTTTCAGATTTGTAATTGGTTGGCAAAGGGGGAGAGAAGCAACAGTGTAGAGGGAGCTGTTAAGAAAGGGGGAGTTCATATTTAGGGAGAGTTGAAACTGTTGCATCATGGCTTTTGTTATGAGTGCGGGGAGATTGTTGTTCCCATAGCCTTGTATGGGTTGTAATTATTGTCAACTAGGTTTAAGTGTGCAAGAAAGTAAAGCCACATGGAAGGGCAAGAAGTTAAAAGCCACATGGAGGGGCAAGAACGTAAAAGTCACATGGAAGGGCAAGACAATAAATTCGCCCAATTAGGGTTTTATGGTGGAGTATATAAAGGCCAAAATAAGAGATCATAGTACAGCCGTCAACAGAAAGAGAGAGAAAACGAAACTGGTCGGAAATAATAGAGTTTGGCAAATTAAGCAAATCGGAGCAAACCTTGTGATGGCAAGAGAGAGAAACCCGTGAGGAATAGCACACCATTAGCACACTAGCAGTCAATGAGGAGACAACATGGCAAAGAGGTAGAGAGAGAAAGAGACGATTAGAAAAACAAAGAAATAGCTAAAAGGGAGCTGGATAGCAAAGTGAGTTGACGGCAAAACAGAGTGGACGGTGAGATAGATTCGACTAGATGGTAAGAGAGATCCGATTGGACGAAGAGAGAGAGACCATTGGCAGAACACAAGAGAAAGAGAGAAAAATTGAGACAACCATTGTGAGAGAGAGAGAAAAAGAAAACATGGCTAGAATAGAGGAGTTGACAGGAAGGAGAGAAAAAGAAACCCGACGACCAACCAAGTGAGCACGGCAAAACACACCACCGGCAAAAGGAGAGAGAAACCCGATGGCCAAATAAGGAAGGAGAGAAAAACCTAATATGGCCAAAATAAAGGGGTGGACGACTGATGAATAATGATCAGCCAAAAAGGGAGAAAATCTGATACGGCCAAAGGAGGTGTGAAACGGACAAGGGCAGACCAGAACGTGCATCGGCGTAAGACCAAAATGTACAACGACATGAGACCAAAACATGCATTAGCGTGAGACCAGAAATGTGAGAGAAGCTGTGAGACAAGGAGATAGGTGAGACCGTGAGATGGTGAAAGCAGGAGCTATGTGAGACAACGTGGAGAAGAAATTCGGTGAAGCATCAGAAAGAACTCAACGTATTTCCATATTTCTTCAAGAGAGGTTAAAGAGCATTGCGGTGAACTTCTAAACAACAGTAGAGTAGCCTGTCAATTCAACAGAGGCAAGAAAAGATAAAAGAAGGGTAGACATAGTAAGTGACACTCTTTGTATTGTACTTGCTTAGTAATTGCAATAGTGAAAGGAGCAGAGGATTAAGACATCCATTGTAACTGAAATTCTTAAGTATAGTGGATAGTCTCGGTAAGGGAGAGTCCCTACCACTGTAGATATACGTCATGTTGATGGAACCACATAAATCTCATGTGTCCTTAATTTGCTTTACATTCTGTGTTTTTAATTGAGTTGTGAACACAACTAAAGTATCAGCCAACCCATAACCTAACAAAGACCTAAACAAGAACATATGAATTGTCTATTAGGCGAGGTGTCTGAAAGGTGACTTTGGGGACTATTGTGATTAGTAGGTAGCAATAAATCTACCTTAGTCGAGTCTGAGAAAGAGTTTACTTTTAAGATGAGGTTGAAGTTGTTTACTTACTTGCGAATTGCGAATTGTGGTGATACTTATTCACCCCCTTCTCATTATCACAATCTAGTAGATTCTAAGGAGAAGTCGGGAACTTCAAAATCATTAGTAGAAAGTTGAAGGCGGTTAAAGAGTTTTGATGTATAGAGTAAGAACAAAAAAGTAAAAAGAAGGAAATGATTAAGAAAAACTAATTGCAAAATAAAGGAGCTACTACAAAAATAAAAGAAATAGAATCTAACAAAAGAGAAAAGAGTTCAATTGTTGCAAAATAAAAACAAATATTACAAAAAGATATGAAAACAGGAATTTTAATAGCTTTAGAAGTTACATTTAAAATGGATGGTTGATGGAGATCATAATTCTATATTTTTTTAAATTATTTTATCCAATTGATGACATAAAAATTTGATTGATTGAGTGGTAATGGAAGAACCTTTAAAGAGTTAAGCGAGATTAAAGAGGCTACCTTAACATAATTTACACAACAGTTAGGTAATGCTAAGAAACTATACATAAGGATGGAAGAGTCCTTTTTCTATAAACCAGATAGGATTGATAAGCTATTATAAAAAAAGTCTATTTCTAATGTTAAAGGTCTTAAAAATAATTAAAGACTCATAAGACAATGGGGCCTAATGGATTTAATTTGAGTTTCATTAAATAACATTAGGAGTTGGTCAAGCAAGTCCTAATGAAATTTCTCATAGACTTTTTAATAAATAGAAAATTATGCTCAATTATTATGGTCTCTTTTATAATGCTAATTTTAAAGGTGGTAACACTAAAACTAATGTCTTATTTTTGCTTGATTTTTTTGATGGGGTATATTTATATGATTTTAGTTAAGGTATTAGCAAATAGACTACAATTGGAAATTAAAGAATTCTAGTTAGCTTTTAGAACAAAGAGGTATATTATGGATAATGTTATGATATTAAATGAGATCATTATAGCGATGAAGAGAAGGAAGGAAGGAGGGATGAATATCAAAATTGATTTTGAAAAAGCATATCACCCAATAAAATGGTGTTATTTGCTAAAAGTGATGCAATATATGGGTTTTAGAGAAAGATGGCAACAATGGATAAGGGAATGCATTATAACCTTACAAGTATCTATCCTAATAAACAATTGTCCAACACAATAATTTTAAATAATACAAAGATTATAAAAAAGTAATCTTTTCTCCCCATTTTTATTCTTACTAGCTATAAAGGAACTTAATTTGCTATTGATGAAGGGGGTCGAAATAAGAATGATGAAAGGTATTAGGATTAAAAATCAACTACGCTTCTCTTATCAATAGTTTATAAATGACATTATTATGTTTAACTTGGTAAAACCAAGGTTAATCAAGAATTATAAAATGCTTTAAATGTTACTTTGATTAGAGAGTAAATCTTGATAAAACAACCATGTACAAGGTTAAAGTAAAAGAGGAGAAAATGGAGTGTTGGGTGACTTTATGGAAGTGTTAAAAATCATTACTTCTGATAAAGTATTTAGGGATGCCTAATGGACTTAATCCAAAAGATAAAAGGTTGTAGAACATTTTTATTCATAAGATGGAGAATCACCTAGTTAAATAGAAATCTCACTTTTTTTTTTTTAAATCTAAGGTAAAGTTCCTAGTGCTAATAAAAATTCTATTGACATTTTTTATCATTTATTACATGTCTTCATTCAAAATGTAAAAAGGTATGAAGGAGAGAAATACAATGTTCATTCTTTAAAAAAAAAAAAAAAAGGAAAGGAGTATAAAGATTCATCACATTGGTTGTTATGTAGAGCAAAATCTATAAGGTTCATAGGTGTTATTAGGGTAAAAAATTGCAATAAAAGTCTCTTAACAAAGTAGTTGTAGAGATTGAGAAACAATACTTAGGAAATATGGATAAGAATAATTAAGGCAAGATATGAGAATTATGATCATTGGTCATGAGAATGGGGTACCAATATTTAAAAAATGTCAGAGGGGGATAATAAATCTAAAGTAGTTAAACTAATTTTAAATTTCTAATTGGTAAAGGAGACAAGGTGGATTTTTGGCATCACACTTGGTTAACAAATAAGTTATTCTAATGATGGTTCCCATGCTTTTCTACATTAACAGTAAGGAAATATGACCCTATAAAGAACTTTGGGTCATAAATAAAAGAATAATAGGTATGGTAGATAGAGTAGTGTTGAAGACTATTTAATTAAAAGCTTATTGTTTATAATGTAAGGAGAATAATAAACTCATTTGGTAAGGCAAAAATGATGGGCATTTCTTTGTCAAATTTTATTGTGATCTATTAAATAGCCTGAAGATGGACTTCGTAATATCAAATTATACATTTGGCAAGGATTAACTCCCCTTAAAGTTAAGATTTTTTTATGGCAATTAATTCATAAAAGAGTGTTGGTAGGTGAAAGGATTACATGCATATTAAACAATAAGATGAAAAAATACTCAATCTTTGTGCTAAAACAAAAATCATTCACTTATTCTTACATTATTACCTAGTATGGTAAATTTGATGGCACTTTGAAATGGTGGTCAATACATTGGGTGATACCTAAGATTCATTAGTAAGGTTTGGGAGTCGTGGCTTAACCTAAGCAATGCTTATAAATCAGAGGAACTATGGAAAATGAGATTTTACATGATAGCTTGGTTTATATGGTTAGTATGAAATGAACTGATATTCCAAGATAAGTCCTTCATGGTGGAAAGCATCCATGACTTGATTCAAGTTTGAATGTTATAGTGGTCTAAGGCTAAATAGCCTTATGATGATTTTATAATTAATGATTTTGTATTAAGTATCATAAATATTATTCAATTAAGGAGAATAAGTGAGTGCAAAGAATGAAAGGGATGGAAGCACCTTTAGAGGGTTATTACAAGTTTAACATGAATGCCTCTATTATTAGCAACACATGACTAATTGGTATAGGAAGAGTTCTAAAAGGTTACGATAAGAAAGTTATATGTATCTTCTTTAGGCCTATTAATATAAAAACTATTAATGAAGCTAAACTTCTTTTAATCAGAGAGGCAATTGAATTATGAAAAGGATGGTATGATGCAAAGAGGCTAAACTTGATAATAAAGAGTAACTCCCTCATAATCATGTCTTGGGTAAATAAAAATGGAGGCAAACCATGGCTTTCAACTATAATCTTTCAAGAAATCAAAATGCTAACAAAAAGGAATGCAATTCATTTCTTGAAGACATAATAAAACTAATAATATCTAAGTTGATACTTTTTATAGCTTGGTTATAGGCATTGTGTGTCTTGAAGCAGACTTTTTGATTCCTATGGCCTAAACTAGTCATTATATTATTGGGTTATGATAAAGGATATAGTGTGGGTCATGTTTACATAGAAATGAAAGGTGGGTTGTTAGATCAAAAGGGAATGTGTGTCATTTGCACAAAAAGGCTGTGTTGGTTGTAGGACTAACAATCTAGTATTTTTCGTTATAGACCAAGGTAAATGCTAAATGGGTTTATCCATTTTTAGGATTAATGGAGTTGTAAAACTATGTTTTTTTGTATAAGGTAAGGCAAGCTCTATCTTACTGCCACTCCATTTTATTTTTTGACATTGATGGTGTCTTTTTGTTGTAATTATCTTTTAGGTTGCATCAAATTAAGATAGTTATAAATAATATACTTACCATTAAAATAATAATAATAAATTTGTTATTCGTATAGCCTTGTATGGGTTGAAATTATTGTCAACTAGGTTTAAATATACAAGAAAGTAAAGTTACATGGAAGGGCAACAAAGTAAAAGTAAACTCACATGGAGGGGCAAGAAAGTAAAGTCACATGGAAGGACAAGAAAGTAAAAGTAAAGCCACATGAAGGGGCAAGAATATTAAAGCCACATGGAAGGGTAAGACAATAAATTCGCTGCAAGTAAGCCCTATTAGGGTTTCATGGAAGAGAGTATATAAAGGCTTTGGAAGATAAAATTAGGGCAAGGCCAACACAATTGAATACACAGCAAAACACAAAAGGGGTAAATGAAGAGAGAGAGAGACCATCGACAATTGAGCATTCGGAAAACACAAGACGGCAAAACATAGGAATTGGCCAAAGTGGTACACGGCCAAAAAAAGAGAAGAACGACTAAAAAACAAATTTAAGGGCTGAATGAAGAACGTCCGAGTGAAAAAAAATCCACTTGCAAAAGAGAGAGAAAACCAAACCTTGGGAGAGAGAGAAAGTGGTGAACGGTCGAAGAGGGGCTGGATGGCAGGCTAAAGAAGAGCCACCACTAGTCGGAGGAGAAAACCAGCATGGCAAAACTAGCATAGCAGAATAGGGGAAGGAGAGAAAAATCCGACAGCCCAAAGAAGAGAGAGAGACCATCAGCAAAACAGAGCATTCGACTGAAAAAGAGGAAGGAACCATCCAAACACAAAAGAGAAACCATTCAACCAAGGGAGTGAGCCAAAACCTAGAGAGAAACCATCCAACACGAGATGTCGGTACAACAAAAATGAGCGACAGGGAGAGCAGACCTGGTATCCATGAGGTGTGAGACTAGGTGAGGTGTGAGGCAGGCCATGTGACTTGAACCAGTAAAACTAAAAGAGTGGTGCAAGCCAATAGACGTGCAACGACAGTGAAGCAAGTTGTGTGACTTAAACCAGCAAAACCAGAAGCATGGTGCAAGCCAATAGATATGCAACAGCAGACCAGAAGCATGAGGGCAGGCTATGAAATGATGAAACTAGGAGACAGGTGAGACTGTGAGACCATGAAAGCAGGAGTTATGTGAAACAACATAGAGAAGAAATTTGGTGAAACATCGAAAAGAATTCAACATATTTCTAGATTTCTTCAAAAGAGGTTAGAAAGTGTTGTGGTGAATTTCTAAGCGGCAGTGGAGCAGCATTTCAATTCAACAGAGGCAAGAAAAGCTAGAAGAAGGGTAGACACAGTAAGTGACACTCTTTGTATTGTACTTGCTTAGTAATTGCAATAGAAAAAGGAGTAGAGGATTAAGACATCCATTGTAACTAGAATTCCTAAGTCCCTACCTCCGTGGATGTATGTCATACTGACGGAACCACGTAAATCTTGTGTATCCTTAATTTGCTTTACATTCTGTATTTTGAATTGAGTTGTGAACGTAGCTAAAGTATTAGCCAACCCATAACCTAACGAAGACCTAAACAAGAACATTCGAATTGTCTATTAGGTAAGGTGTCTGAAAGGTGACTTTGGGGACTATTGTGATTAGTAGGTGGCAATAAATCTACCTTAGTCGAGTTTGAGAAAGAGTTCACTTTTAAGAAAAGGTTGAAGTTGTTCACTTACCTGTGAATTACGAATTGTGGTGATACTGATTTGCCCCCCTCTCAGTATCATAAACTAGTAGATCCTAGGGAGAAGTCAGGAACTTTAATTGGTATCAGAGCACAAGTTCACCAGTTTGAAGCATAACAGCTTTGTGTACTAGTTTGAATGGTTTTAGAAGTTTTAACTTGTTCAGCATACTAAGAAATGGATGTCGGTACCAGCATCAGCACTACTTAAAGTAAGAAGGTTCCAATCTTCAACGGAAGCAACTACCATATGTGGAGAGCAAAAATGCAAGTGATATTTGCAACCATGGGCATGAACGTGGTGAAATGCGTACAAGAGGATTTTGTGGCTCCTAAAGAAGGTAAAGACCCAATCTTAGAGGAGTTAAGGCAGTTTGAGATAAATGCGAAGGCCTCAAATGTTATCATTTCAACATTGATAGATGCTAAGTATGCTAAAGTTATGGACTGCAAATCTGCCAAGGAGATATGGGATAGATTGCAAAAAATTAATGAAGGTGATGGCAAAATGAAGGAGGTGAAGCTTTAAGTTTTCAAGGAGAGATATGAATCTCTCATAATGCAGAACAATGAGATAGTCCAAGAGTTCTTCACCAATGTTATTAATGCTATAAACGACCTTAGAAGTCATGGGAAGAATAAGGACTCATCTATTGTGAAGAAAATTCTGAGAATTCTGCCTAAGAGGTTTGCCTCAAAGATGGCAGCCATAAAGGAGAGTAGAGATCTCAATTCTATGTCTCTGCATGATTTCCAGTGCAATCTCATTGCATATGAGATGAGGATAAAGTCAGCTAAAAGCTCTACAACAACGAAGGTATCAAAGAAGGCAGCTTTCAAAGTTATGAAGGACTTGAAGATAAAAGAAGAGGAAGAATCATCCAGTAAGGATGATGATGATGATGAGGAGGAAGAAATTGAAGGTAAAGCATTAGCTTACTTCGCAAGGAAATTCAAAAAGGGTTCTAAGAAGGGAAAAGGACAGTTATCCTTGAGATGTTATCGTTATGGGCAGACTGGACACTTTGCTTCTCAGTGCAAAGTGAAACTTGATGATAAGATGAGGATGGTGATGATGAGCAGAATTCAAGATGGAGAAGATCATCATTCAAATCAAAGAATTTCAGTAAGAAAATTACCAACCCACAGAGGAAGAAAAGAGACTCATTCAAGAGTTATGTTAGTCAGACAAAAGAAGCTGATGAGGAGGAAGATGAAGACTCATCAAAGGAGCATGTCTTTATGGCATCAACACAAGGTGGTAGCTCAACCTCTGAAGAGGAAGAGGAGGTTTATGAAGAAGAGCTAGATCTTGAAGTTGAGTTGAAAGTAGCTTCAAAAGAGATAATCAGAAAGTGCAAAATCGTAAGAAGGTTAGAGGCCCATATAAAACAAGTTGAAGCAAAGTCTGAGGAAGCTGAAAGTCAAAAGGATGAAATAAAGGCTGATCATATTGACTTGAAGAGAAGATTTGAAGAACATATCAAAATATGTGAAGACCTTACTGTAGAACTTGGCTTAAGGACTTCAAAAATTGAAGAAATTGAGAAAGAGTTGTTGAGACTTCAGCAACAACTCAAATGTAGCAAAGGGAACTTGCAGAAGCTTGAAATGATAGGAGAAACAAGTTCTGCAAAAGGAGAGAAGAATGTGCCACAGAAGTTGAAAGAGAAGGTTGTGACTCAAAAGAAGATAACTGAGAATAAAGAAGATTTAAAGAAGCAACCTAGGGTTGCAAACAAGAAGGAAGAAAAGAACGTCAACCAATAGAGGGAGCTGTTAAGAAAGAGGGAGTGCATATTTAGGGAGAGTTGAAACTGCTGTATGGTGGCCTTTGTTATGAGTGTTGCCAACAATTATAAAGGGGATATTGTTGTTCCCACAGCATTGTATGGGTTGTAATTGTTGTCTACTAGGTTTAAGTGTGCAGGAAAGTAAAGCCACATGGAGAGACAAGAAAGTAAAGCCACATGGAAGGGTAAGAAAGTAAAAGTAAAGCCACATAGAGGGGCAAGAACGTAAAAGCCACATGGAAGGGCAAGACAGTAAATTTGCCGCAAATAAGCCCTATTAGGGTTTCATAGAAAAGAGTATATAAAGGCCTTGGAAGACAAAACTAGGGCAAGGCCAACACAATTGAAAACATGGCAAAACACAAGAGGGGTGAATGAAGTGAGAGAGAGCATTGGCAGTTGAGCATTCAGCAAACATAAGACGGCAAAACATAGGAACTAGCCAAAGTGGTACATGGCAAAAAGAAGAGAAGCACAACCAAAAATCAGATTTGGGGGTTGAACGAAGAATGACCAAGTGAAAAACAAACCCACCTGCAAAAGAGAGAGAAAACCTAACCTTGGGAGAGAGAGAAAGCGATGAATGGTAGAAGAGGGGCTAAATGGCAGGCCAAAGAAGAGCCACCACCAACCAGAGGAGAAAACCAGCACGACAAAACAAAGGAAGGAGAGAAAAATCTGACAGCCCAAAGAAGAGAGAGAGACCATCAGCAAAATAGAGCAACCAGCTGGAAGAGAGGAAGGAACCATCCAAACACAAAAGAGAAACTATTCAACCAAGGGAGTCAGCCAAAACCTAGAGAGAAACCATCCAACAGAAGAGAGGTTGGCCAAAACTCAGCTGTTGGAAGAGAGAGACAAACTAAGAAACACCTGAAAGAGAAAAATGCCAAAATAGGGGTTCGAAGGGGAGAAAATACAATACGGTAAAAAAAGGGGCTGAACGGTAAGAGAGCAAAACGTCAAAGGAGAGCACAACAAGAAAATGGTGTGACTAACTAGAAACAAGAGACCAGAAACTGGTGACCAAGCCATGAGATCTAAAACGGGAGACTAGTAAAGTTGAGGAGACCAGCGAAGCTAAAATGGGAGTGCAGCAAAAGCGTCAAACAAACAAGGGAGTGCAGTTAGTCTAACAAAGCTGTGCAGCAAAACTGTGAAGCTAAGGAGACCAACGAAGTTGAAATAGGAGACCAATAAACTAGAAACGTGCATGTGACAAGGGTACAACAGAAACGAGCAACGAGGAGAGTAGACCTGGTATCCATGAGGTGTAAGAACAGGTGAGGCATAAGGCAGGCTGTGTGACTTGAACCAGCAAAACCAAAAGAGTGGTGTAGGCCAACAGACATGCAACGACAGACCAGAAGCATAAGCGCAGGACATGAAATGATAAGACGGTGAAACCAGGAGACGAGTGAGATCATGAGACCATAAAAGCAGGAGTTGTGTGAAACAACGTAGAGAAGAAATTTGGTGAAGCATTGGAAAGAACTCAACGTATTTCCATATTTCTTCAAGAGAGGTTAGAGAGCATTGCGATGAACTTCTAAGCTACAGTGGAGCAGCCTTTCAATTCAACAGAGGCAAGACAAGTTAGAAAGAGGGTAGACACAATAAGTGACACTCTTTGTATTGTACTTGCTTAATAATTGCAATAGTGAAATGAGCAGAGATTAAGACATCCATTGTAACTGAAATTCTTAAGTATAGTGGATAGTCTCGGTAAGGGAGAGTCCCTACCACCGTAGATGTACGTCACGTTGATGGAACTACGTAAATCTTGTGTGTCCTTAATTTGCTTTGCATTCTATGTTTTGAATTGAATTATGAATGCAACGAAAGTATCAGCCAACCCATAACTTAAGGAAGACCTAAACAAGAACATCCAAATTGTCTATTAGACAAGGTGTCTAAAAGGTGACTTTAGGGACTATTGTGATGAGTAGGTAGCAATAGATCTACCTTAGTCGAGTCTGAAAAAGTGTTTGCTTTTAAGAAGAGGTTGAAGTTGTTCACTTACTTGCGAATTACAAATTGTAGTGATACTGATTCACCCCCTTTCTCAGTATCATAAATTAATAGATCTTAGGGAGAAGTCAGGAATTTCATAATTTCTTCCATAAAAAATTTTGTTAGTAAAAGTCTAAAGTCATTTTAAAATATTATTATAAATGTGTTTAAGAGATTAAATTACTTTAATTTATTAAGAGGAAATTTGTTTTTGAACTTATTGGCTAAACCTAATATAGATTAAGACAATAAGACTAATATTGGTGGTTAATATACTAATTTAATATTTTAGTCAAATTTTATAATTTGAAATGAGAAATCAATTGCATTTTATGTCCACAATGCCTTAACCTAGTAATAAACATAGTTTTGTTTAAAGTGAACTAATGTTAAAGTGTTATTCATTAAAAGGGATATAGCCACCAAATTAGAAATTTAAAGTATATAAAGAGTAAAAATTTTTTGAAAATTTTTTATTAGAAGATATATTAAACAATAAATTATATAATAAAAATAATTCCTCTCATTTGTATGAATCTCATACATTTTTTAAAATTAAAATTCAAGATTTTAAAAAATTAATTTTTTAATTATCAAAATATTTTTGAAAAACCTTTCATCAATCTTTTGATAAAGCATAAATTAAGGTAGGTTGAAAGTTTATAGCAACTTATAGGTAATAATATTGGAAACCTTTAAACTAAGGCTTTGATTTTAGGCAATAAATTATAAGATGTGAAAAAAGGAATTTTAAGGATGATGACAATAAATAAATAAATAATTATGCAAATATTATTCTTTATTTGGTTAATTATAAAAAATTATAAGGTAATAATTTTCAAGTTTAGCACATCTTTTAAAATTTCTTAATTTAGTTTTTGAATGAATATTTTGTTTTATATCTACTACACCTTTAAACATTAAAAGATTTAGTTAATTAACACATATACATACCATTATGTCAACTTTGCATTCAACTAAAAAAAGTTTTGCTTTTTCTCTCTTTTATATTGTGGTTATACAAAACACAATCGTTACTAGCCATTGGCAAAAACAAATAAGTGAAATGCAACCAATTGTGTTGACTTTGTGTTCCTTCTTGTTCTTCTTCATTTTTTTTTTTGGGAGGGGGGTGAAAGTCTATATAAATCACAGGGAGAGATTTTCATTTTAACTACTAGTTAATTGATGGAGAAAGTTTAAATTTATTTATAATATACGCATCCAATTAATAAAATTATTGAATAGGCTAAACAAGCATCAATATAAGAAAGAAACAACAAAGCAAGAGAAACCATGCTGGAAGGAAGGAAAAATTGAATAATATTGATATAATGTCACAAGGACGAGAGATCAAATACATGCAAGACAAAATAGCTGAGAGGGCCAATGTAATGGCTAATGCCAGCATTTTTAGGCCAAAGTTAGGTTTTAAATGGTTAAGAGAGAGAAGTAGAAGCAGAGACAACTAAAGTTCCAAAGGATTACAATTGCCTCATTTTGGGGATAGGTCTTCACTTATATAGCTAGTGTTGAGTTTGTACAAACCATTGTCCTTACAGCTTATCTGGTGCTGAAGAGGAATAAGCCGCCAAGTGATGATTCTGATAAGAGCTCCTCAGTCATTGCATGTTGTAGAATGGAGTTGGCTCTCTTTGTCATGCGACGTTAATAAAAGCATATATGATTTTTTTGGTCTTAATAAAGCAAGTTCTATTTTACACAAAAGAAATTTTGACTCAATATGCCTTATTTGATTTTAATAAACCACTATAATATTAATATTCAAAAAAGATGAATTAGACCTCAACAGAGGAATTGATGTTGTATTAACAATCACAAACAATACTTGTACTGAAAAATCTTATGATTAATGATTACTCCATACACCATTGTTAATTTCAAAAATATTTTCTTAAATTGAAATATTTTTCAATTAGAAAAAATTAGTATCAGGCCATGAATTAGTGAATTTGACAAAGAATGAATTAGTAAATTTGCAGAAGGATTTTATTTTTTGTTTTTTTTATTGATTTCTTTTTTTTATTTCTTGACAATAAGTTTTAAATTTTAATCCATTTAAGGAAATTTAAATTTCAAATAATACTTATTAGGTCAAAGTAAGGACAAGTGAGAAATGCAATATAATTAAGTAATTATAGAGTTATTAAAAGTTAATTTGAAGTAACTCATTTAAAATCTAACTTAACTTAATTGATATTGTTCTCATAGCTTTGTATGGTTTGTAATTGTTGTCAACTAGATTTAAGTGTACAAGTAATTTGAAGCCACATGGAGGGGTAAGAAAGTAAAGCAAATCTACCACAGTAAGCCCTATTAGGGTTTGCATAGAAGGGAGTATATAAACTAGTAGAACAAGAGAAAGAAAAATGCACATACACCATTGAGAGAGAAACAGACGAAATGACAAGGAGAAAACTGTGTGACGGCAAGAGAGAGCAAACCAGAAACGCACCACTTACAAGAGAAGAAATCAGATCCGTGACAACACTAGGAGAGAAAACCATAAATGCACCACCGTAAGAAAAGAAATCAGAGAAGACAACAAATCTGGAAACGTGGGGTGAGATACCAAACCTGGTATCCATAAGATGGTGAGAGTAGACCAAGACCAGCAAAGCCAGAATGTGTGACGTGGTGTGAGACTAGAACATGCGATGGTGTGAGACCAAAATGTGCAACGACGTGACTGATCAGAAGCATGGGGCAGGCTGTGAGACGTGAAATAGAAGACTAGAAGCGTGAGTGCAAGCCGTGAAGTCGTGAGATGGAGAAAGCACAAGTTGTGTGAAATAACCTAGAGAAGGAATTTGATGAAGCATTGGAAAGAACTCAACGTATTTCTAGATTTCTTCAAGAGAGGTTAGAGAGTGTTATGGTGGACTTCTAAGCGGCAGTGGAGTAACCTATTCAATTAAATAGAGGCAAGATAAGGTAGAAGAAAGGTAAACAGTAAGTGACACTCTTTGTATTGTACTTGCTTTGTATTTGCAATAGTGAAAGGAACAGAGGATTAAGACATCCATTGTGAACATCGGGAGTACCATACTGGTATTCTTAAGTATAATGGATTATCTTGGTAGAGGAAGAGTCCCTACCATCATGGACGTACGTCACATTAATGGAACCACGTAAATCTCTTGTGTCCTTACTTTGAATTTACGTTTTGTGTTTTGAATTGAGTTGTGAATGTAGTTAAAGGGTCATTAAACCCATAACCTAAAGAAGACCTAATTAAGAACATCCAATCTGTCTAATAGGCAAGGTGTCTAAAAGGTGACTTGGGGGACTATTGTGATTAGTAGGTAACAATAGATCTACCTTAGTCAAATCTGAGAAAGAGTTTGCTTTTGAGAAGAGTTTGAAGTTGTTCATATACCTGCATATTGATGAGAACTAGAGTATTAAATAAGTAGAATACTTTGGCTTAAATTATCAGAGTGTGTTTTTAAGGGGTGTGATACTGTTTCACCCCCCTCTTAGTATCATAGACTAATAGATCTTAGGGTGAAGTCGGAAACTTCAATTGGTATCAGAGCACAAGTTCACCAGTTTGAAGCTTAACATCTTAGTGTATTAGTTTGAAAGATTTCAGAAGTTTTAACTTGTTCAGCATACTGAGAAATGGATGCTGGTACTAGAACCAGTACTACTTACAACAAAAAGGTTCCAATCTTCAACGGAACCAACTACCATAAGTGGAGAGCGAGAATATAGGTGGTATTTGCAACCATGGGCATGAACAGGAGGATTTCACCAACCATGGTAAAATCTGTACAGGAGGATTTTAAACCTTCAAAAGAAGGTAAAGATTCAACCCTAGAAGAATTAAGGTAGTTTGAGATCAATAGAAAGGCCTCAAATGTCATCATTTCAGCATTGACAAATGTTGAATATTCTAAAGTTATGGACTGCAAATCTGCTAAGAAGATATGAGACAAATTGTAGAAGGTCTATGAAGGTGATGGCAAAATGAAGGAGGCCAAGCTTTAAGTTTTAAGGAGAGATATGAATCCCTTAGAATGCAGAAGAATGAGACAGTCCAAGAGTTTTTCACCAAGGTTATTGATGCTGTAAACGACCTTAGAAGTCATGGGAAGAGCAAGAAAGACTCATCTATTTTGAAGAAAATTCTGAGAATTCTACCTAAGAGGTTTGCCTCAAAGGTGGCAGCCATAGAGGAGAATAGAAATCTCAATTCTATGTCTTTGCATGATCTTCAATGCAATCTCATTGCATATGAGATGAGAATAAAGTCAACTAAGAGCTCCTCAACGTCAAAGGTATCAAAGGAGGCAGCCTTCAAAACTATGAAACACTTGAAGAAAAATTAGAGGAAGAATCATCCAGTGAGGATGATGATCAAGAGGAGGAAGAAAGTAAAGGTAAAGTGTTGGCATACTTCACAAGGAAGTTCAAAAAGGGGTCTAAGAAGGGAAAAGGATAGTTATCTGATGTTATCATTATGGGTAGACTGGATACTTTGCTTCTCAATGCAAAGTGAAACTTGATAATGAAGATGAGGATGGTGATGATGAGCTGAATTCAAAATGGAGAAGACCATCATTCAAATCAAAGAAGTCTAGCATGAAGACTGCCAACCCACAAATAAAGAAGAGAAGCTCATTCAATAATTATGTGAGTCAGATAAAAGGAGCTGATGAGGAGGAAGATGAAGAATCATCAGATGAGCAAGCCTTTATGGCATCAGCTTAAGGTGGTAGTTCAATCTCTGAAGAGGAAGAGGAGGTTGATGAAAAAGAACCAGATCTTGAAGCTAAGTTAAAAGCAATTTCAAAGGAGATAATCAGAAGGGGCAGAACCATAAGAAGGTTGGAGGCCCATATAAAACAAGTTGAAGCAAGGTATGAGGAAGCTGAAAGTCAAAAAAATGAAATAAAGGCTAAACATATTGACTTGAAGAGAAGATTTGAAGAACAGATCAAAATATGTGAAGACCTTATAATAGAGCTTAACTCAAGGACTTCAATAATTGAAGAAATGGAGAACTTTCAACAGCTTGAAATGATAGGAGAAACAAGTTCTGTAAGAGAAAAAAAGAATGAAAAGAAAGTGCAGCAATCTATGGCTGCACTGACTAAAGAGAATGAGACTTTGTCACAGAAGTTGAAAGAAAAGGCTGTGACTCAGGAGAAGATAACTGAAGAAGAGAAGACAGTTATCAAACCAAAGTTAGGGCCAAAAATGATGAATGTGGTTAAAGAGCAACAGCCCATAGCTGTTATGTCTCAAAAAGAAAATAAAGTTAGCTAGCCAAGGGCAATGGCTGAACAGAAGAAGAAGAAGAAGGTGGCTGAAATGAAAGCCACACAAGCAAAGAAACCAACAACCTTGCCTAAACAGCAAGTAATGAACAAAAGAAAACAAGCTGTAATTAAACCCAAGAAGAGGTAGTTTTAAGGTTACTATCTTTATTATGGAGTTTGGGGTCATAGGGCAAGTAAATGTTGGTAGAGAAGACCAGTATACGTCTCCAACTTTAGAAGATACGATGCTGTATATGGGGGGAGACAATACAAAATTCAGAGGAGAACACCTATCCTGAGTTCTTGCACGTACTGTAAAAAGCAAGGACATATTAACAAGGAGTGTTGGTTGAAGCCCAAACCAGTGGTTTCAAACAATAAGTTTGTTGTATTAGCAGACTTAGAGCATTGTGAAAGGTGTGGACAGGATGACCATAATGCCAAGAGATGCATGACACTTCTCCCTAAGCAAGAGAAGGCACTCAATGGCACAATAAAAACAATTGGTGCAGTCAAAGTTGAGCAAAAGAAGAAAGTTATCTTCCAGCCAGTTCAAAAGAAGGAATATAAAGCTAAAAAGGAGGTGGCTAACATAGCTGAAATTATACTAAAGGCTGACTACAAGGATAAGCAGTGGATCCTTGATAGTGGATGCACTTCAAACATGACAGGAGACAAGAGTAAATTATCAAAGTTGAACAAGTCAAGAGAAGGTAGAGTCAAGTTTGACAATGATGATTTACTCAACATTAGTGGTCAGGGGTCAGTAAATATTGGAAAAGGAAAGCTGAAAGATGTTTTGCATGTTGAAGGACTCAGATATAATCTAGCATATGTCAGCCAACTATGCAGTGAAGACCATAAATTGATATTTACAAAAATAGGTAGCCAAATAAAGAGTAAAGAAGGCAATACTATTGCAGCCGGGAAGAGAACAGTTGAAAATTTATATGTGATTGATGAGGACAAGACAAATAACTATTTACTCACCAAAGAAGAAGAAAATCAACTCTAGCATAGGAGGCTGGGACACTTAACACAGAAGAACATAAGGAAGCTAACCACTACTCATGCAATCAGAGACATTCCTGACCTCAGAAGAGAGAAAGAGAGTATGTTTGCTCAGTATGATCTAAAGGAAAACATGCCAGAAAGTAGTATAAGACCAAAGAGTTCAATTCTGAAGCAATGTTTGACATTATGCATACTAATTTGTGTGGACCGATGAGAACAAAAGGGTTGAATGGTGAAAGGTACTTCATCTTGTTTATTGATGATTAATCCAAAAGGACCTGCATTATGCACCTAGTCAAAAGTTTCGAAATGCTTCAAGAGATACAGAAGATTGGCTAAAAATGAGAGTGGAAAGAAGTTCAAAGTATTAAGGTCAGATCAAGGTACTGAATTTACAAATGAAGCATTTGAAGATTACCTTAAGAAGCATGGTATTCACTATCAGATGGCAGCAACAAGAATACCTCAATAGAACGGGGTGGTAGAAAGGAAAAATAGAGATGTGGTTGAAATGACAAGAACTCTACTGCTGAAATCACACAAGATTTTGGACAGAAGCAACATTTACAGCTGTACATCTACTAAATAGAGTCTTATTAAGGCCCAACACTAATAAGACTCCATATGAGCTATAGAGTGGGAAGAAGACAACAGCCAAGTATCTCAGAATCTTTGGCAACCCATGTTTTGTGAAGAACAAAGAGCAAAACTTAGGAAAATTCAATGTTAGGTCTGATGAAGGCATCTTTATGGGATACTCAACGAAGACAAAAGGTTACAGAGTTTTCCTACATAAGATGAGAAAATTGATCATGTCCAATGATGTGAGAATAGATGAGAACTGGAAAACAATGTAGAATGAAAAAGAGGACTTCAATGTAAATGAAGAATCAGACTAACCTTAAGCAAAGGAACAAGAAGTAAGTTCAGATCGAATTGAGAAGAATGATACATGGGAGCTGGTTTCAAGACCCTCTAACAAGAATGTCATATAAACAAAATGGGTGTTTAGGAATAAACACAATGAAGATGGCAAGGTGGTGAGGAACAAGGCCTAGCTGGTTTGCAAAGGCTACACTTAGATAAAAGGAGTATATGTTGATGAAACTTTTGTACCAGTGGCAAGGTTATAAACTATTAGAATGTTCCTAACTTTGATAGCACATAAGAGGTATAAAGTTTATCAGATGGATGTGAAATCATCCTTTCTGAATGGGATCCTGTAAGAAGAAGTGTATATTAAACAACCCAATGGAGTACAAATTAGTAAGGATGAGACACACGTGTACAAGTTGAAGAAAGCCTTGTATGGCCTTAAACAAGCTTCAAAAGCATGGTACAACAGGCTGGATGTGTACTTGAGAAGGTTAAACTTTAGAAGAGGAACAATTGATAATAACCTATATGTGTTCAACTCAGAGAAAGGTCAGTTGATAGACATAGTATATATAGATTATATCATCTTTGGAGGGGATCACTTTGAGCTATGCCAAGATTTTGCATGGAAAATGAGTGAGCAATTTGAGATGTCATTGATTGGAGAAATGAATTACTTTCTTGGATTATAGATAAAACAATGTAAAAAAGGTATTTTTATTTCTCAGACGAAATATGTCAAAGAGATGCTGAAAACGATTGACATAGAGGATAGCAGACCTGTCAGTACCCCTATGACAGTGGACTATAAGTTACAAAAGATCAAGAGGGAAAGAGTATAAGCCCTACAGAATACAAGAAGATGATAAGGAACCTTTTGTACCTAACAACATTAAGGCCTGATCTTATGTAAGTTGTGTGCATTGCCAGCAGATTCCAAGCTGATTTTAAAGAATCTCATGTGTTAGCAATGAAAAGAATCCTAAGATACCTTAAAGAGACACTAAAAATGGGTTTGTGGTATTTGGCCATGGATTCTATAAAACTACGAGCATACATTGATGTAGACTGGGCAAGAAGTATAGATGACAGAAAATCAACCAGCGATTGTAGCTTCTACTTGGGTTCAAAGTGTGTTGCATGGTTAAGTAGAAAGCAAAACAATGTTGCTTTGAGCACAGCTGAGGCTAAGTATATGGTTGCTTGTGCAAGCGATATGGATATAAAGACAATTGGCAGACTTGGGTGTTGAAGTGAAGTTACTAGTAAGTGTACTTTGTGATAATCAAAGTGTTATTGATCTTAGCAAGAATCTGATTTAACATTCAAGGAGTAAGCATATTGAATTCTCCTTCAATATCTCAATTTCTTTCATTTTCAAGGATTTAAACTCTCCTTAAATTTAAAACTTGAATTCAACCGACTTTTTCACGTCCATGAAATTATTCTTTTATTTTGTCCTAAGCTTCTTTTATTCCTTCATAAGCCATGATCCTTATGAAAATAGCATCACTAACACCAAAGTGAATGTAAGTGACCTTTGTTGTTTCCCCATTATGGCGCCTTAGTTGTACCACTATGAGATTGTTAGGGAAAGTAGCAATTTAATCTTTATTCTCCATTATTTTTATAGATTTAGAGACCTTACGTATGTCATCATTTTTATGGCCAAGACAAGGTAGTTTACTTAAGAAAATAGGTGCTGCTAATGTAGGAAAGGAGCTTGAAGACGTCATCACAAATCACTCAAGTGTTTAAGGTCTTTTAGTGGGATTACCCTCTTTGTTTTTAACTTAGACAAGGCTTAAACATAGGCTTTTAAAATCCTTCAAATGCTCTGATGTCACTAATGGTAAAGAGGAAAAGATATTTAAATTGAGAGAGGGATTAAAAAAAAAAAAAAGAAAGAAAGAAAAGGAACTTTTTCCTATAAAATTTACAAGGATTAACGTTGCTTCTATTTCATTCAATGTATCCTTTTTAAGGGGTTTGGTACATTGATTTAGCACAAAAAGGAATGATGGTCACAACACATCTTTTGTACTTTTAAGTTAATTTTAACAAGCAATTTTAATAAGACAATTTTCACCTAATTCCATTAACATAAGATTGATATTTCTACTTTTACAAAGTTAACATTAAACATATACTTAGAAGTTATAATAAACTAAACAACAAAAGAAGTTGCTATCAAGTTGATCATTTTTTCTTAAACAACAAGTTTACTATCTTATGCACTTCAACAAATATAACTAAATTGGAACATAAATGTAACTAATTCCATTAACAAATATCTATCTTCTTATGAACATGGCAGCATTGTTGGCTAAATGGCTATGGCATTTTAATCCTTTAGTGATAGTTGTTGACTATTAAATATGACTATCACTTTCATCATTAGAGTCCTTATCCTTTGTTTGAAGAAGTATTAGTGAGCTAAATACTAAGTTTTAAAAGAGAGCATCAATTCTTATTAGTAATGGAAAGTCAACCTCCTTTTGGCATAATGTTTACTTAGGCAGTTAAACTTTAGCTTCATCTTATCTAGATTTGTTTGTTGCTTTGTTAGGATCTTGATTTTACTATCTCAAGTTTTGTGTTTATAGGTAATAGTGTGTTGTCTTGGAATGTAATGTATAAGTTTGAACTAACAAGATGTGTAACCAATCATGTAACAAGTGTAGAAAAGTTTCATGACTCTAGGATCAGTCTTTTTAAGTGGTAAAGTTGATACATTGTGTTAGAATTTTTCATCTTACAAAATTTTCATTGTTAAAAACATTTATTCTAGATTGAAGCAAGTTTCTTTTACTATACACTTAAGACCATTCCTTATGCAAATTGTATAGTCAAAATTCATTCCTTCAAAGATCTTTGACTTTTTATTATTGGCTAGGGAAAAAATCCTTACTTTGCCCCACTTAAACAAGAAAGGACGGTAGCTAGTTAATAGTTACCTTTTGTATATGCATAATCTTGAGTATATAAATCACTTGTTTCTTTATTATGACTTCTCTAAGACAATATGTAGTGTCATTCTTAAGTTCTTCCAATGGTACTCTACTTTCCCTTAGTAAATGGGTGAACCCCATTGGACACCTATCTTTTGATAGACACATTGCACACCTCCTTGGTGTTTTCATACAATTAATGGTCATGTTTTCATAAATGGCTATTGCTTCATTTCTTACACACATTGCATTTATATATAATAATTTTCATTAATAAAAAAAACTATTAAATTCACACATTGTATTGATCTAATACTTTTATATTTTGTTGGGCTTTGGAGGAGAGATACTTTAAAACTATTGTCAGATTTTAAATGTAACCCCTAGCAAGTTAGTTATGTGGCAACCCCTAGCTTACAACATATGAATTATCTCCTTTCCATGATAAAAACACATACATATGTAATTATAATATATTTTAAGACAACACTTAACACTTTATCTAGTCCACATATCCTTTTTATTTTCCTTTTTATATAGCTCTTAGGTTTAAAAATGACAACTCATCTTTACCATGCAGTTAATCCTATTTTTTTGAAATTATAATTTCATTTGGCCACCAAAACTCTTGTTTGCAAATGCACACGCACACATACACGCACATGACACATGGGCTATGTATATATATAAGCTAATAGCCACCCTATTCTTCTTCTTAGTCATACATTTCTTAAGTGTGCCTTTCTTGTTGATATATATAAACAAGCCTAAAGGTGTAACAACTCAATGTCCATGATTTTGCTGAAGCTCACCCCTTTTTAGTTAAAACTCTCTTTTGTAAAGCACAATTGGACTATTGCATCTAAACAAAACTCATCTTATTAAAGAAATAAGCTAAGGTGTGATTTAGTGGTAAGTTTATATGTGTTATGCTAAAACTATAACTTAGTTGTATTAAGGAATTATGAGTTTGATGGTTAATAAGGTAAAAATATAAGGACAAGAGTTTAGAGATTTAAAGATGCTAGAGGCCACACAATAATCATCTTTCTCATTATCTAGATTTTCATATTAGCTTGTGTACTATGAGTAAACTTGATAAATATAATGTAATAGGTTACATATTTACAAACATTATCTTGCATACTTATTATAATAATTGTGACATCATTTTTCTTATATTGAATTAATAAATTATATAATGGTTCATAATTTTTTAGTAAAAGAAGCTAGTATCCATAAGTAGAGGAGATTGATTTGCTATTATTAGTTCTTTAATATTTTATGTATTATTGTTTTAGATATCTTGTTCTTAATATTAAAGCTTATTTAAACTTTATTTGTGATATACATGAACATACTTGGATTAAGATAAGTTCCTTGGCACTTAGCTACCAAACGAAATGGTAGCCTATTTGCACACTATTTGTGCTATTATATGATTTACCCTAACTTATAGATGCTACTATATGGTGTTAAGATAAGTGATTGTGATTGTTAGATTATTGTTTAACTAATTAAAATAGGATCAAACCAAGTCAAATATTTGTCCAAAATATCTTTAACTAACTAAAAGTAATCATTACCCATTTTCAAGCAACCAATAGCAAAAAAGTAATGATGAAAAATAAATGTTTAACTAATTAATCACATAGTAGTTCCTAATTATCAGAAAGGCTTATAAAAAGATTAATTTCTTGATGAAAAGTACTGGTGTGGGGAAAGGAAAAACTAAAGAGAAGAACCAAAGAAAAAAAAAAGAAGAAGCAAAAAATTCATGAAAGGGCACCAATAAAAACAAAAATGCTTTTGAGATTTAGTAACTCACGAAACTCAAAAAATAAAGATTTAAATAAATTCATAGATTGCTAAGAATTCATAAATGAGTTGGTAAGAAATTGTTACAGTAAAATCAAAGAGAAAAACAATTTTAAAAAGGCAAGGAAATCACTCATCTTCCTACAACAGTGATTGTTGCTCTGTAATGATCAAAGTGATACCCGTCAATGCACCATAACCTCGCAAAACAGTAGATAAAGGTTGAAAGAAATAAGGTTCACCGTAAAAAGCATTTTAAACTCTCCTAAAATTGCCTTCAATGAATTTTAGGTACGAGTATCTAATGAAATTTTATAAACTTTAATCTATTCCAATTGCATGTATCTAATGACCTTTGATAGTTTGATTATGTTAATAATGCAATATATTGCACTATTAACATATGTACTTCTGTTTGTTATGATAGATATTGACAGCGTAAAACCATATTAATAATCATTTTAATTATTCAATTGACATGCAGCAATAATTTGTGTTTACATTTTGGATAACATGTAGGCATATGCGTGACAGTAGTAATATAAATATACTAATTTCATTAAGCTTCTTTGGTTATATTTCTTGTTGTATACGTTAAAAATTTAAGAAAAGAAATGCTCTGACGACATGAGTATGAAAGTGAATATGCTAAGTCAAACCTATTAAAATATTAATATTAATGTATTTATACAGCAATACTTAACGTCTCGAATACAGTACTTATGTTTTTATAATAATTTATGTGGCACTCTTATTGTAAGACCAAATAAGTAAATGGAATAAGTAATCATGTTTGAAATGCTTGGCAATTAACGATTTATGCCAATAAATTTGTTTTACTTTTTATACTATTTATAAATAAATAAAGGGATACATTAATAGTAGTATGTCATATATATAGATTGCAGTATTTTCTAGATTACCTACATTTGTGCAAGTGCACTGTAGTAGTAGTACCTTTGTGGTGACAATGTATGTGTTCTTATGTTGTGAAGGGGAGACCAGAAATGTTCTGCAGTGTTTATGTGTATTACTACCTAAACATTTTTATATTTCTCGTCTGCAATTGACTTCTTTCTTTCTTTCTTTCAAGTTGATGGATGAAAACAATGACTATTAATATTCAGCCTCATGTTTAAAAAAAAAAAAAATGTAGCATGAAGGAATTAGGAGCAGACATCTTTGTAGAGACACCGAGGTTCCCCAAAAAAAAAAAAAAAACAAGCCATGCCTAGAAAACAGTTAAATCCCAGCGATAATGTCAACGAGGGATAGGGGAAGAAAAACAAAAAGAAGAAGAGAATTTCAGTTAATTCGGAAAACAGTTAACAATGCTTATTCAGATCGTGATTACTTCCTTAGAGACCAAGCCCACTCCAAATAATCAAACTATCAAAGGTCACTACTGCAGTTCCATCGACATCCATACTCTCCCCACTCTCTACAAAGGAGGCAAAGGATGAAATAAAAGGGTTAAAGAGGAAGTTATGAGAAGATTCAACTATTGTCGTATATTACATCATACACTGTTCATGTTTGTGCATAAAACAGTTCTGCCTGAGATCAAACATTAGTTGAGGCAGCAAAAACCAAAACCTCCCAGTTGACTTTCATCGACGTCTGTACCAAAGTTCCCAATTTTGGATGTCCTCTATGCTTAATCCTGGTGAAGGTATTTGCTAGCAAAATCAATTTAAATTTATGAAAATGTAACTCTATATCTCGACATATTATTCGTAATAGATAGCATTTTCTTTATTTTAGAAAAGTGTGGTTTCTTAGTATAGAATAATTTCTAAACGCTGCTTTTTTGGCAAGCAGATCCTTCGTTGCGTTAAGAACACAGATAAATCAAAACAAATTAAAAAACAAAACAAAGAAACACAGGCCGATGCAATAAAATTAGACAAATTACTGTAATTGAACATGTACACAATGTGCTGTAAGAAAAAAAACAAAAAAACAATGCACAAAGAGGCAATCGAATTGCAAGGTAATGAAGTAAAATTGAGTGAGGAGGCGTACTTAATGGCCAATCGTTGATGTTTCATTGTTTGTAACTGTCATCATTGCCATTGTCGTTGTCAACTTTATAATCATAGGACCGTGTTTTGAGAATCTGTATAGCTAATT